>KK115172.1:2150121-2166543 GCA_000611955.2 Stegodyphus mimosarum
GTTTCTAAGGTTCCAATTTATTATATTCATTTCTAGAAAAATAAGATAAAATTAAAAAAAAAAAAAAGGTCTCCATGGTGTTAACACGTAATGGATGTATTTTACAGAAAGTTTGCGATGAATTTCTTACTTTTTGGAGAACGTCTGGAAGAACAGTGAAAACATAATATTTGAATGTTTTACTTCTGATATTTTCCTTAACATGTTTATCTTCCCCTTATTTTCTCCACTTTTCACTAGACACAAGCATGGAAAACACCAAAAATGCTTCTAATCTTTTCACATGGAAAGGTATTATAGAAAGGAATTTTTTTATTAATAAAGAAATTGAAAACGGACAATTTAAAAGATTCATCTAATATGTCTTAATGCATCACACACAGGGCTGGTGCTAGGCATTCTCCTACCTGATGCAATCTCTGTGTATCCTAAATTCTGCTGCCTAGTGCCTTTCTAAATTCTGCTGCCTAGTGCCTTTCTAAATTCTGCTTCCAGTACCTGCTCTAAATTCTTAAAGTTTTGCAATTTTTAGATTTTTGTTGCTTAAAAAAATTCTGCCACACCAGCTCTGTAACTGGCTCTTACTGTTTTGAATGTTCATATTACTAAAGACATAAAATTAGCAGCTTTTTCTATACATTCTAAATGCATTTAGTTTTTTTAGAATAACAGAACTCTTTAATTAATTCCAAAAATTCTAAAAGGAAAAGGAAACGTGTTGAAGAAAAAAACTGAATAGATATAGAGAAAGAAAAGTATTCTTCAAAGATATGTACAATTATTATTATGTAAATTACCCAGTTGTTTATAATTTCTTTTTTCTATTTTCTCACCAGAATGCAAATCACATAGACAGTTTTTAAACTGAGATTTTTGGAATGTAAGGCACAGTGTGTTTCTGACCACCTGGCTGCATTAGTTCTTGTCAGCTCTGATAATATGTAGTTATTCATCATTGCATTATCGCTTGCGACATTTGAATTTGTTATGACGATAGAGTTACTAAGTCAACTTCAATTAAAATAAAATTGTATAGTCTTTGACCAGTAGTCCACATTTTTAGTTTGAGTTTGACTCTTCTTGTTTAATTACATCACCACGAGCTGTAATTGATTTTGTTAGAATAAAAACATATCTGTATGTTCTAAGCCCTTTTTAAATAAGAGGCTTATTTAAACCGTTGTCTGACCTTTGTAGTTACGTTTAGACATAGCGATAAATTTGCTTCACGTCTGTCGGGGGGACTATTTAACTTTAACCAGATCAAGTAAATCCTCATAGGTACATTGAGGAGAGGTTGACAAGTTAGGAGATAACGCATGCAGAAACTAGTGAGAACATTGGTTTGCGTATTGAGACAAATTTCTAATTGTTAGAAAATATGCTTAAAGAGAAGGAAATCGATATAAATTAGCCAAAATATCTGGGAAAGCTTCAAATTAAAAAGTCGCATATTGTGTTATGTGTTGTTGCTACAAAACGTGAATGTTTTTAGCTTTTAATGTGTAATTATATTCTCGTTTAAGACACAATGTCATAAATTGCATGTATTTTAAACTGTAAAATTTATTTAGATTGTGATTTTAATAGAGCTTTTCTAACAAATGTTGTTAAAAATTAAATAAAATTTAATAGTGGCCATGTAAATCCATAATGACTAAGGATCTACCTACCTAATTTAATCATTTATAACTAACTGCTTACTCTTAAAAATTATCTCTGCATATTAAAGCGAGTTATTGTTCATTAATTTTTACCGTGGTCATAAGATAAAACACAAAAAATGTAGAAATGCAGGTAAAACTTATTCTTCGCATCTAGTGAGACTTAATACAAAACAACTTATCGCCTCTAGTACTTTAGTGGCTTATTGCAACCTTAAAGTTTAACAACTGGATTACAAACCCTGGAACTCTACACGAAGCTATGGGCTTTGTCTATCTGCGTCAGACAAAGCCCAACTAAGTTTCAAAACTTGCCAACCATGCTTACATCAGGCCTTTCAAGGTTTACTCTGATCAGCAGGTCTCTCTCGAGGCAAACAGCAACCCTTAGAAATTATCTCTGCATATTAAAGCGAGTTATTGCCTTTCATTAATTTTTACCGTGGTCATAAGATAAAACACAAAAAATGTAGAAATGCAGGTAAAACTTATTCTTCGCATCTAGTGAGACTTAATACAAAACAACTTATCACCTCTAGTGCTTTAGTGGCTTATTGCAACCTTAAAGTTTATTAACTGGGTTACAAACCCTGGAACTCTACACAAATAGCTTTGTCTAACTGCGTCAGACAAAGCCCAACTATCTTTCAAAACTTGCCAACCGTGCTTACTTCAGGCCTTTCAAGGTTTACTCTGATCAGCAGGTCTCTCTCGAGGCAAACAGCAGCAGTGACAACAGCCAGTCTTTTGTTTTGAGTCATGCTGATTATAATTTTATTTCATATATTAACCTATGTTACTTGACATAAAATCTACCTGCTATGTACTAAACCTCTAGACTGAGCAACTATGGGACAAAATGAAACATTAAAAAAAATCAACATAAAGCTAACTGTTAGTAAAATATAAATAAAATGCCACTTATCTTCTTTCAACTTGTAAGGATTTTAAGTTTTACTAACCTTTATTTTGTTTTAAACCTTTACTATCTTCTCTTAGTTTCCATTTCCGGCCAGAATAAGTGCAAATAGATTTAGTCTATGCAAATGAGATTGCAAACTGTAGAAGTATTTAAGACATGGCTTTTAGCCAAGAGAGAAGTGAAAGATAGCTTTATCGCGGCCTTTACCACACATGTGATTTTCGTTGTCTGCCTTTAAAGCCAGAACTTAGTTCTTGTTGATATTTGAAGACGTATTGTAGTCTTTGCATTCTGCTCACTACATATGTAGTAGTAAAGGGCCAATCTTCACGTTGCTATTCTCTGTAAAGCATCTTAATTCTTTAGTTAAGTTAGTTTATTTTCTTATTTCCTACGTTTTAGATCAAAAGTATTGGTCTTTGTATCCCAAAGCGCAGGAGCACTTGAACTCTGTGAGAATAAAGGTTAAAATGTAACCCTCCTTATATTTGTTTTATTTTTTACACATGCACGAACATAGCTTTGAGTAAGCTCCCTGTTCTTATTAAGGACTCCAGTTATGTTTGCAAAATCAACTAGAAGGAACAGTAGTCCTGACAAACTATATCCAACTATTATAAGAGCAAAATGTTTAATGCTACTAGTTTGTTCTCAAACTTATTAATAATTATTTTAATCAAGTTATTTTTAATAATAATCCATCCTACTTATGGATCTATTTGTTTTTAGGATGGTATTACAAAAGTGAATTTCAGGTATAGATAAGGTTTTTAATTGAATTTATTCAGTTCCCATTTGCTCATAGGTCCTTAATTTTTTTCATTAGTGATCCTTAAAAGTACTTAATTTCTATGTGCAGAAATGGGTACGAACCCTGTTAATGATCCTCTCCTAATCTCTTCCTCATCTTTCCCCTTTTCCAGTGTCCTATCATTGGGTGAGGGGTTAAAACTGATAAATACTGCAGTTTAATTTGAGTTTGATTCCATGTGAATAGGCTGATTGCATGTTTGGTTTTCATGATTTCTGCCATACGTAACGTGAATATGAGGAAAGTCTTTCATGATGGCATCCCTTCCCTTAGATAGATAGCCTTCATGTCTTTGCCATATTCAAATTACCAACCTTTTCCAATACATTTTCATTTATTTGATCCTTGTCTTGAGAGAGTGTAGCAGGAGCAAAAATATCCATCCAAGACTTCTTCATTAACACTAATCGTTTTCTGAATATGTAACTAAATGCAAGATGTCGGACATGGACATGGGACATGATTTAAAACCAAGACAATTTTCATCACTCAGTTCATCATATATAAATACTGTCATTTTATTCCCTGCAAGCACTATTTTGTCTTTTTTCGACATTAACCGCTCCTAAGGCCAGAAGTGGTGGTTATTTTTTTGTGGATGCATTTAATAGGGGACCATTGTTACCTCCTATGAAGGGATAGACAGTTACAACCATTCCTTCTCCGAGATTTGAACCCAGGCCCTTCTGTATCGTAGTCAGCTCCCCTAACCACTATACCATCTGGACAGCAGTGAATATTGTCATAAGCAATATTTTGTCTGTTGCCTGGGAGAAATGTAAAGAGTTCTGTTTTATGCCAACAGCGACATAAAACAGTATTCTTTACATTCCTTCCGGGCAGCAGACAAAATAAATGTGGCATCTTTCAATGTGAATTGTTTCTGAAAAATGTGGACATTACCTTCAAAGTTCACCTTGGATACATAATCTTATTCTTCACTTTGGAGCTAATGAACAGTTTTCCAACTTTGTGCAACTTTTAAACATTCTCTTTGCATAAAAAATTTAGCCACTTTTTTTTTATTTAAAATTTTTTTTTAAAGTAATATTATGTAAAGTGAGAGTTTTAACTTTTTGTTTTCCTTCATTAATTTCATTCTGCTGACTCCTCGCTCCATTTCTCCAGCAATTCCAGCTTTCACTTAAAAATTTCTTTTGTTTTATGAGAGTAGCCACACATGGTGTAACATACATATATGGATGCAGTTTGATGGTGTATGTTCGGAGCATCTGTAAGATTTATGAAACAGAGTGTTTGATTTCTCTTAAGCTAGTGATGTGATGGTAACATTATGGGAGGGGAAATCGTGCTCGAGAGTCACATGGGCATTTGACACAACTTAACATATGACAATATTACTAGATTGTTAGCCCATTATATGCATTTTACTTCCTTGTACAAAGTAAAGGAAGTACAGTCAAATACCGAAAATCTGCTGACCTGAAATCCGCATTGCCTCTCAAAATATAAACATTCAATTTATAGGTTCTAGAAACCCCAACATGGAGAATGAAATATCGAAGAAAAAATATTTACTGAATAATAACATCATAATTACCGAATAATAATGACACATAACGGAAATACCAAATTATTAACATCATGCTAAAAGTTTTTTCACCTCCAATCTGTATCGAGGTAAAAATGAGTCAGAGTTTCCCCAAAAAATTCTTCCAAGTGACCATTCTATTTCACTTTGTGATTATAAAAAGAAATAACCGTCAAAGACTGCATTTATTTGTTAGCTGAATTATGGAGTTATGTTTTCCAAACAACATTAATAAATGCCTGGCATAATGTATGGCCATCTTCTCTGCTTATTGAAATTGAGAGTGATGACAGTGAATTTTCTGGTTTTAGTGTCAGTGCAGCAAGGGTTAAAGCAAGAGAATTGCTTTTACATTCGAAAGAAAGAGTAAATGAGGAGGCTTTGCGAGAAGAAAAAATCGTTGAATGCATGAGTTCAGATGAGCCAACATTGGCATATCAGATGACCAATGATAAAATCGTTGGCTTTGTTTTGAACTGGCCACAGCAAGGAAACAATTCGACATCGACAGAAAAGCTGAGCTTGATAGGATCAGAAAATATCTTTTAATGAGGGTTTGGAACATGATGATAAATACCTAAAATTTTTAGAAAGAGCTGTGTCACAGAGCCAGATATTCTGACACTATACAATTTAACAACAACAACAACAACAAAAAAAAAAAAATTACTCTGGAGCACTTTAAAGTTTTAAAACAAACGTCTACCAGAAAAATGTTTGAAACACATAACAAAAAATAAATCTTTTATGATTTTTATGTGACTTTATTGTATATGTCTTTAATGCTTTTAAATATCCCTATAATCAATAATATAAATGAATAATATAATATAATAAATATATATGTATATAATAATAATTTAACACATATATTAAATTAATGTAATAATGTATATGTATATTATTGTAATTATGTATAAAATAACTTAATTAAATGTATCTAATATGTCTTTTTATTTATTTGAAACTTTAAGTCTAATGTTATGATTTATCTTTCCTATCCTAAAATCCGCACAACCTCTGGTCCCAAGCATTGCGGATTTCTGGACTTCTACTGTATTGTAATCCTGAAAACTTTTGGGTATCATATTTCAATGGAAATATCAATTTTGACCACTCCCAAATCTATTTGGACTATTTTTTTTGTATAACATCTGTATGTATGGACAGACTAAGGGAGTCTTTTTTCCAAAATAGATTGTAAATTGGATTTTTTCATGGTGTCTGTCTCTCTGTATGTATGTGTGTATGTATGTATCTCGCATAACTCAAAAATGATTAGCTGTAGAACATTGAAATTTTGTATATGGGACTGCTATAATATCTAGTCATGCACCTCCCTTTTTTATAGCAATCGACAGTATTAAAAGTGTGTGTATATATATACACACACGCATATCTCACCCCCTTTTCAGTTTAAAAGACCTTTTTATTTTCACAGTCATTGATCTTAGTCATGTACTTCGAATCATAGAAATGTTTTAAATGATGGAAATATTTATGTTTTAGCAGTGTCAAGTTTAAAAGAAATTAATTTTGGACAAACAATGAAATCTAACTTTTAATGTGGTCTAATTCCAAGACTTATGTGTGGGAAAATTTTTTACTATCTATGAAAAAATTAAAATACAAGAAGTTTGATTCCTGTATGACAAAAATTGACTGGGATATTTAATTTAAAAATTTGCTGTTTTTTATGTCAACTTGCTTTAATTAAGTTGAAATAATCTGAGGAAATAAGTTTAAATGAAGTGCAGCAAAAAATGTGTATACATGTTGTACAAGGAAGCCATGTGATGTCCACATCAATTTTTTTTTTATCTCATAGGTCCCAAAACATCAGATTTAGAATTAGATCTTCAAAAACACCATTATTTTAGTATTACTAGTTAATTGTGTGTTGGTTATGAGAAATTTTACTATATAAACGAAGAATTTTCTTTATGAATATGGGATTTATATTTTTATTTTTGAACTAATGCTACTGCGAAATTTCAAACTGTTTGCTATTTTGTTTAATCTGTGTTTAAGACTTGATATTATAAAATTTGGCCGTTTTATATTCATAGAACTTCTTTTAGAGAGTATTCCTCCTGATCGCTATATTAAATTAAAAATAACAACAGGTATTTGCATATTAACCTATTCACCATGAAACTATCACCAAGCAGAGAGATTTAGTGCCTAGTTATGGATAAGCATGATATAACAACTGCTCATAATGAATGCACTTTCAATTTGATGTAACCCTGACTGATTTTCAGTAAATCACATTTTATTTTTATAATAAGGATATAAATTAGCTGTTACTATTATATTTTTTCTCGTATTTTTTTTGGGGGGAGGGAGATTGAAATTTTGGATCGGCCTTTTATAGAACAGCAAGCAAGGGATTATTTTCAAAGTTATTGGATCCTACCATTAATATTAATAATAATAATAAAAAAAAAAGTTTGCGAACTTTTGAGTCAATGGAATTATACAGGAGTATCTAAGAACAGATCTTAACTAATACATTATTCATTAATTAGAAAAAGTCCCCTTCCTTCCAAAATTATTTGTTATGTAAAGCCTAAAATTACAAAAACCTAAAAATCATTAATCTTCCCTTTATAAGTGATCTTTTTTGTTTCTTTCAATATTGTGATATTTTTTGAAACAGCTTAAATGCATGCAAAATTCAACTGTGCAAAGTTTTTTTTTTTTTTTCCTGTCATCCAGTTGGTTTACTGTAAATAGCTGTAGTTTTTTCTGACATTTTTAAAGTTACATTTGATTTTTGCATTTGACTTTCTTTCCAGTCCCATCATGTCTACCACTATTGATGAATGGCTCTACTCCCCTTCCCATAGGAATTCTTTTCTACTTCTTTCTTTTTCTTTTTATATCTGTTATTATTCAAGTATGATTAATGGAATTTTCCCCAAATTTATAAGTTAGATATAACTTATTAAAAAAAAAAAACAGCAAGCAATATATGTGTGTGTGTATATATATTGATGAATTCTTTTTCTTGAATGCTACTTTGAAAATTCGTGAGATAGGTTTTTGTAACCAGTGGTTTGAAGTGCATATATATGAAACACCTATGTGTAATGTTAAAGAAAATGGTCGTGTAATTAAACATATTAAACTATCAGAAGTAATTTTCTGTGTATGTGAAATTTCAAAGTCTGCTGTTCCTTATGTGCCATTTTGGATAATTTAAAGTTTAGTACTCATTTGTTGTTATATCTTCATGCAGTCAGAATTGCATGGTTTGTTATTCGTGCATGATCAAATTCGTTCATTGTTCATGCATGATTGTGAAATTATAATGAAATATTTAAATAGCAAGTATTGTATTATATTTTGGTATTCATGTTTATTTGCTTTCAGTCTTAAACTAATCTTAATTTTAGAAATTATCATATATATATATATTACAATCAGTTTTTGGGTTTGATTCTTTGTATGCTCCTCAACTTGTAGTATGCAGATACTAAATATTGTAATGTATATAAAAATATTTTGCTTTAGTTGAAAAATGAAGATTTGCTGACTAATTTTTTTGATATATTAAAATAGAATTCTAAGAAACTGTACTATATTATTTTAAATAACCATCTCAAGGGCACTTTTTTCTCCTTATTTTTTTTTTTTTAATAATCAAGGTGACATCTGCCTCTGAAGAGTTTCAAACATTTAGATTCATTTTTCTCAACTGATTTTCATTTAGTGTAAGTAGTTCATACATATGTGTAAACATACATATGTAGTATATTCACACATATGTGTTTCAAATTATTATTTCAAATGAAGTTAAGAGAAATTACTTCAGATGTAGAGACATTAGGTTATTTTGAAGCAGGAGGTGTGAAAAATGTGCAATGCCCTTGCTAGGACTTGAACTTGGACCTTTCTAATATGCTCCGAGTATGCCACCGTCACACCATGAAGGCCATGCTGGAAGGAGAAAGAAAATATCTTATACAAGAATTATGATGCATGTTATCAGCAAAAGCAGGAAAGGGAGCTGTGAACTTAAGTATTTCATTTAGTAGCACCCATAACTGCTTTCTTTAGCATTGTATCGCCTTCTTTTGAGCTACCATTAAGTGGTATGCTTCTCAGTTTAGGGGATATGAGAGTATAGTTTAATGTCTATTACAATCAAGTAAAAGCAAGCTTCTTTGGCAACTGACCTTGAGTAGTCTATTTTAAAGTAATTATGTATAGCAGTGTACATCCAACTACTCAGAAAAGTTACTTGACAATGCAGATTTCACTGCCAGCTAACTCCTTTCTTATTATATTGAGTATGCTTTGTTTTACTAATTATTATTTAGACAATAAAAAAAAAACATTCTCAACATAAGAAAAGAGTTAACTGGTAATGGAAATCATTATTTGATTGAAATATTTTTATTATTGAATGCTGAGACTAATGTTTTTCATTCTTTGATATTAAATTGTTATTTTCTTCTAGAAATTTGGTATAAGTGTATAGCTGATTAAATTTCTGTTATGTCGTGTAAGATTATAACACAGATTTAGGAAAATGAGATTAAGAAGTTTTCGTTATTGTTTAAGTGTATAATTAATTGGTGCTTTTACTTTTCAAATCAATAATCATCTAATTTTTTTTCTTTTTTTAGTTTTTGACTATTCACATCGCCGGGAGAGGAGCCCACTTATCAGGGAACCACCATTTGTCCCAGAAAGAAATGGGGAACGGCCACCAGTACCTTTTCGAGAACGAGAAAGGGAACCATTTAGGGAGAGAGATAGAAATCGTGATAGAGATCTGGACAGAGACAGAGGCCGTAAAGATAATCGTGAGAGAGATCGTGATAATCGTGAGAGAGATCGTGATAATCGTGAGAGAGATCGTGATAATCGGGATAGAGATAGAGACAGAGAGAGAGACAGGGAAAGAGAGACACAGAGAGAGACAGAGAAAGAGACAGAGAACGAGATCAGAAGAGAGACCGAGACCGAGACTGGGACAGAGATAGACACAAGGATGAGAGTGAGAAAGAAAAGCGTTTGAAATGGGATAACAATCAGGAAAATGCAAGGAATTATGCAAAAGATAAAGTCAGCAATAACTCAAAGAAAGAAATGTAATTAACATCAGTTTTACATTTATAATTTTTTGTTAACGTATTAAATCAATGAATTTAATTTTGAAATGTGTCATGCTTTGTGCTGATCTTTTCATTACACACATTATATGTACTACTTATTTTTTTTTTTTTTTAAATCTGGCTAATTCTTCTTCTTCTTTTTTTTTTAATATACTCAATTAGAAAAAATGAATTTCATGCTAGGTTTATTATTATTAATGCCTTGCATTTCAAAAGCTGAGTTATTATATCTTGTGCAGATAAGTTTATTTTTATTTAGAAATTATTTATTTTTATTAGAAACAATTTTTACAACGTTGGGTTTCTGTGGAAAAGCATTAAAGAGAAAGAATTTCTTATCGTCATAATAGTTTTTTTTAATTGCAAAATGCTTTTCCAGTGTATGTGTTAAGTTTGTATATTATAAGATGGTTTCTTTCTTGTAGCGTTTTGCGATTCTGTGAGAAAAAAGTGATAAAATTTTCATTGGCAAATTATATTATTCATATTTTATTTGAATTTTATAATTTGAAATTGTCTTTCTCTTCCATAATTCAATATGAATTTCACCATCTTCTGATAGGTCAAATTTGTTTTAAAATCTGATCATCTTATATAAATTATAACATGTATATTAAAAATTTTTTATTCATATATCATTATTTATTCTGTAAAAGTTATTTGACTTGTATAAATTGTTTGCACAGTTGTTTAGTTTTATTAGTGTCTTTAAATATTTCTTCCATTTTGTATTGTTATAGGGAAGTGAAAAATGTTGACACAACTTTTAAACTTCCACCTGAAATATTTAAGAATGATATTTCGGAGACAGCTCTAATTGAAGATTTATTAATTGCACCTAAGCGACTCTCTAGACCAAAGCAGCTTGTGATAATATTACGGGGACTTCCAGGTTCTGGGAAAACATATGTAGCAAAATTAATTAAGGTAAATATAATGTCATACTTTATAAATGCTCGTATGCTTCATTAAGCTATGTAATTATTGAAATGAGAATTAATTTCAACTAACATTGTATTATTTCACTTAAATGTAAGTTAGTTAAGAAATATGAAATATTTTTCACCAGGATAAAGAAATTGAAAATGGGGGATCAGCACCTCGAATATTGTCTCTTGATGATTATTTTATGGTAGAAACAGAAGTTACAGATATAGATTCTGATACAGGAAAACGCATAAAGAGAAAGGTAAATATACGTAATACTCATAGCTGCCAGCTTTCCTGGTTTTTCTTATCTCCCAATAGATCACTGAAATGCCCAGTTTTTTATTTTTAGCCTTTATTAAGGACAATGTTTCCTAGCAATAAATACAATTTTTTCCATTACTGAAAGTGACACAATAACTTATCATAAGTTATGCAGATTCCCCACTAGTGATTTTCAGCATTTTTTTTTCTTCCTATTAAATTTTATTTTATCTGAATTGTCCAGCATTTAATCAGATAATATTTGTATTAAATATTATATTACTTCAATAAATTTTACATTATTAAGTTTATCAGCACAATAACATGTGCATTAATTATTAATTTTTTGTCATCATATTTAAAAGAACTTTGTAATAAAAACTTTTCTTCTCTACATGAAACTTTTCAGTATAAAAATCTAAGAAAATTACAAAATGATATTAGCTAAAGAACATAAAATTTAGAATATATAAATATTAATATATTTTCCCCCATCAGAATCACATTTTAAATACTTCAGCAACGTGAAGCATAAATTAATTACTTTCTTTTCTTTGAAATGGCATTTCTGTGCTGTGCAGAAGCTTCTGGGAAACTCCCAGTGTTTCATATATCAAAGGTTGACAACTATGAATACTTTATAATCTCACATCTTTTTTCTTTCCTTTGCTTTTTTTTGGGGGGGGGAGTGTTATAGTGTGTATTTCTATTGCATATATTGTGTTAAACATATGGGAAATGTCTCAAGTTTAATTACTGTAAGTCTTAACTGTTTATATTCTTTGCTTATGAAGTCATAATATTTTGCTATGTTGTTTTGAAGATTTGAACCTATTTCGTATTGTAATAGTTTAAATCAGATTTTAAGGCTAATTATAAATGATTCATCAATTTTTAAAACACTATTTTTAAACAAAAATTTATGGAATAATGAATAATGTGCAAAAAATAGACATTAAGTTTGCATTTACCACCAGGCATTATCACAAGCAAAATCAGATTGCTGCTTATTAAAATATCATATATGCATCAGTAAGCATTCAGTATTTGATTGAGATGTGTTTATCCATTGTTAATGTTTTCATTCCAAAAACAGTGTGGAATATTACTATCATGCCAACAAAGAATTCTACAACCTTACTAATATTTTGAAAGCATGGACTTTTTATTTAAGTCAGAAGCTGTGGATGTTTCTGTGTTTCTAGGGAAAAGTAAAGAGAGTTAGGAAAAGTTTCTTGCATACACATGCCATTCGCTGCAGCCAACTGTCTGAAAGATTTTGCAAGCTTGATTGTGAGTGAAACCACAGTGTGTGCTGTTACTGCGAAGTTTGCAACCAAACAATCCTTTTAAACAATACATATTTTGTAATGACGTGCAAGCAGCTATGCAGGACAGCACTTATATGTGTGGTGTTTACTGATGAAGCTAGATTTCACCGATTCATCAGAAGTGGAATGGTGAATTGCTGTATCATAGCTAACTCCTGGCTCAAGGTTGGCAGCTGTATATTATAAAAGGTGCAGTAATCTGAATCATACATTATAAAATAAAATGAAATTAAATTAATTTGTCATTCTATTGGAATTGGATTGCTATGCTGCACAAAAACCCATCGTTCTCTGCAGGTTTTTCAAACTTCAGGGTTGGCAGCTGTGATATTAGAATAGAGATATAATGAGAAAAATTAATTAAGTTTACTGAACACACTAATCTGTAGTATATTTATTCTATTAATATCGTAATGTGTAAGTGTATTATAGTGAATTCATTGTTTTTTTAATATATATTTTGTATATTTAAATGTTAATGAATATTGAATTCTAAAGATTTTCCTTTAATTTGAAAGGAATGCAATACAAGTTCTCAATTTATTTTCTGCTTCATGTATATTTATGTAAAATTGCCATTGAATTTGTATTTATTTTCAGGAGTTTAAATTTGAATATGAATCGGGCATGGAAGAGGTCTATCGTTCTAGTTTATTTAAATCTTTTAAGAAGACTATTGATGATCGATTTTTCCCTTTCATCATTGTTGATGCTGTACATGATAAATCTAAGCAGTATGAGCAGTACTGGAGCTATGCTAAACAAAGAGGATTCCAGGTATTTGGAAAATATAACCTCAAAGAAATAGTGTGCATGTGAGACAATGTGTGTGTATATATATATATGTGTATATAATAAGTTTCAAAGTGAAGTAAAAAGTTTGGAAAGAAAATTTAATGCCAAAAATAAAGGTAAACCTGGTATACTATTTCCGTTAAGTTGGTGAAATCACCGAATTACATCTATTGAATGGGAAATATTTAAAAAATATACGGAATCCAAAGGAAAAAAAAAACTGTAAGTATACTTAAAATTTTATCGAAAATGGTACAAAGTGCTAAACAAATTCACTAAGAAAGGATATTAATCTCCTTTGTTTAATGCTTCAAACAGAATTTGTCTGGAGAAAAGTGTTTTGAAGCCTTAAGCGTAGTTGATTAATGAGTTCCGAATACATGTTTCATTCCTCTGAACCATTTGGGACTTCAAACTGCTTTTGCTATTCTTTTATCATAAAATTTAAAATGATTTTTCAAATAAGTCTCAAATGCACTCAGATCTTTCTTCTTCATGCATTTGTACTCAAAGAAAACGAAAATATAAACAAATCAAACAGCAGTAAATACGAGGGTTGGAACATTAATAGTGGCAACACAGCTGAAAAAACGCTACGCAACAAAACCAAAGAATATCGCGTATACCACACGTGAATTACATACCTACCTTACCTCTCAGCAAAAAGACTCGTCCTGCCTACGTCACGCGCATGCGGAGTGATGCGAAGAACAGATCCTTGTATTAACTCACGGTCTAAAGTAAGTGTTTCAGGATGTTTTCAAAACAAGAACAATGATGTTGGATAAAAATTGAATGTGCCAGAGGTCATACAGCACGACGGTATCATCAAGGGCTTCAAGAGGCTTGCGGGGAATCTGCATTGCCTTACAGAACCGTAGCAAGAGGGATGAAAGCATTCAGTGAAGGTTGCCAAAACATGGCAGACATGCTGCGGCCTGGTTGTCCGAGTGTCAGCGATGCAAACGTGAAAGCTGTTGCTGCACTAATGGACAGTGATAGCCGCCAAACGATTCGTCAGCTGGCCGGACAAACAGGATTAGCGCATACGACTGTGCTTCACATTCTGAAGGAACTGTCCATGAGAAAAATTGCTTCACGATGTTTTCCACATCAATTGATGGAAATGCAGAAATGGCTAAAATACGATGTTGCCCGAACCCACCTGGAGCGCTATGAGCGCGAAGGAGATGCTTTTTTACACCGTATCATTATGCTGGATGAGACTTGGGCCCGATCGTACCAGCCAGAACTGAAACGCCAATCAAATGAATGGCGTCATCAAGGGTCACCACGACATTCGAAATTTCGTCAGAACCCCAGCAATGTGAAAGTTATGGTGATTCTCGTGTACGACTGTGATGGTGTCATCCTAACGCATACCGTTCCCCCACAGCCGACCATCACTGCACAGTATTACTGCTAATTTTTGGAGCATAATCTCCGACCAGCTTTGAGAAAAAAACGGCGACACTCTCTGCAGAACGCTCCTCTCATTTTGCATGACAATGCTCGGCCGCATGCAGCACAAGCTGTGATTGATTTGTTCAAGCGATGGGGCTGGGAAGTGCATTACCATCCACCATACTCCCCAGATCTAAGCCCTTGTGACTATGACTTAATTCCTAAGGTGAAGGAATCACTTCGTGGCACTTGCTTCCAAACTGTTCCTGAGAGTCTTGCGGCAGTAGACCGGTGCATTCAAACTATCAACAAAACAGGTGCTGCTACAGGTATTCTGCGACTTCCACATCGTTGGAAATGTGTTGTACACAATGCTGGCCACTATATTGAAGGACTGTAAAACATGGTGACGTGAATCACTTTTGTATTCCTTGTAAATAAATATTTGCCACTGTTAAAGTTCCAACCTTCGTACAAGTGTAAAAAATAGTATAAACTACTAAAAAAATAAAAGCAAAAATGAAGCTATAAAATAAAATTAAAACCTGATAAAGATTAACTAATCAAAATCCTCAAAATTAAGGAATTGTAACAAAGAATAATGAACATTTGTCCACTTGTCTAATAACAAAGGCACAAAACAGTGCAGTCTAGATTACAAAAAGATATATATATATCCTAATTGAAGTTTATTGATGGTATACTAATGAGTAGTGTGTCATAATGAACATATATGCATTTTTTGGTCTGAAATTTTTTTTATGGAGTTTATTTTTCTGTTCTGCATCTCCTATTTTTAATATATTAAAATTTGAATCATGATTTATAGTTTCTGTCTTTAAACTATTTGTATTCCATTTTTTCATCAGGTTAAATTAGTTCAATTCTTAGTGTAAAATGCAAATATATGTCATGTCTTTTACCAGTCGTTAATCTTTTCAATGAATATATATTTTTTTCCATCATTAAGCAGTTGTTTGGTCATACAGTGTATTATCATGACATGCATGCATGAACAGGTTTTTAAATATAAAATGCCATATTTCATATCACTTGCAAAATTTTACACCATCCGTAAAGTATATGCTTTCTGTTTCACAAATTTCCTTCTTCTTTATGACGTTCCTGGCAAAAGCTGCTTCAAGGTATATAAATTATTACATAGAATTATGATTTATTAAGGGAGAATTAAAATTATGGACAATTTTGTTTCCTTTACTGCAAATGAACCACAGGTAGGTTTCAAACACCTACTCTAAAAATGTAAATTTCTCTAAAGATGTAAAGGTTACTGCAAAAAATTTTGCTGATTAAAAGTCTGTTATTTCTTATAATTTTAATCCTTAAAGGATTTCAAAATTGTTTAACATGCAGTAAGTGTAAATTTTCAATATATATATATATTTTTTGTAGTAGTAAATGTATTCATCAATTTTACTAAATTTAAGTCTTATGTCAAACGATATTTGTCTATGAATTCACATGTGATTATTGATATGTTACTAAGCACGATGTACATTCATGCAGTTAGGAAATTATGAAACTGTTTATTTTTTATGTTTAGAAGGAATTAGAAAAAATCTCTTTTTATATATACATATTCATAAATATATATTTATATAT
>KK115172.1:2166893-2195149 GCA_000611955.2 Stegodyphus mimosarum
ACCGCTCTAAATTATTTAATTACAACAGTACACCCAAAAATTTTGAACTTCTCCTTGACGCTGAGACTGCCTCTGTATTGAAGAAGAGTTCAAAATTTTTGGGTGAACTGTTATAACTATATAATTTTAGAATGGGTCATCAGTTAATTTTTGGATGAACAGAAACAGAATAGTTCTCCAGGGGAGGGAGTTTCAACTGAGTCTGATCTATGTCTTCTTGATAAGATTGAATCAGATTTAGTTGCGTTCCTCTTCCTATGTACTTTTTGCATTACGTGTATCCTTAATTCTTCTGACTTCTGGTTGATTTTTTACATATTTGTAGGAAATTTTGAAATTTCCTGGCTTTGAATTTAATTTCTTTTGGGTCTTTGTGGATTTGGTTCTAAATTTCTTACTTTTTACCTCCTTGTACGAAGTAAAAAGGAAGTATTGTAATCTCAAAATTTCAAGTATCATATTTCAGTGAAAATTTCCATTTTGACTGCCATTGTATGTAATTTAACAATGTTTTTACATGACATCTGTACATAAGGACAGGGTAAAGGACTCGTTTCCTCCCCAAATTTATAAAACTGATTTAAAATGGATTCTGAGAGATTTTTTCATGGTGTCTGTGTGTACTTACACATGTACATATGTATGTATGTATCTCACATAACTCAAAAACGAATAGCCTAAGAACGTTGAGATTTTGTATATAGGACTGCTATAACATGTAGATGTGCACCTCCTATTTTGGTTCCAATCGGCCACACCAAAAGTATATGTATATGTGTATATATCCACTCTGTTACTTGGCTCAGTGAGCTCAGTTTTTTTATTCTTATATGTTGGTAAATTGTGTATTTTTGGCTTTAAAAATTATTGAATTATGTTGTTCCTATCTTCCGGTTAAGGTTTTATGCCTTTAGTTAACCTGCATGTTATAGTTGTAAAATTATCAACAATTTAAAAGTTGTTTAAGCCCAATCTTTTTACCATAGCAGCCATATTTGTTTACATTTGAAACTTAGCAGAATAGTGGATTAGTTGCCAATCTAGAGAAACTAAGCTTCGCAAAAACAAAGTAACATCTTCTTTTATTATTGTGAATTAAATTATGCTTAATCCATTGTGGAATTTATTCAAGGATATAAGCGCTTAAGATTTACTTTAATTTTTAATATAGTTATTTTGAGTTTTTATGTATTTTTGCCTTGTTGTGAAGTGAGAACTGAATTAATTAAATGTAAAATACTGAATTGTCTGTGAACAAATGTTCTTCTCTTTCCTTTCCCCCCTTTTTTTGTTTGCTTGTTTAATTTCTTTTGCACATCATTTTAGATTTGTTATATATAATATTTGAATAGAAGTGGAAATGATTAGGTAATTCTCCAGATGATATACATAATTTTTGTGCATGCTGAGTTATAAAATGAATGAGATGTAATGTTGTTAAGTGAAGCTAGTGGCAGAGTGTCATTATGGTAAACAAATATAGTGAATTTTAAAGAGTGCATTTATTCTATTGTGGTTTATGCGCTGTCAATGAAGTAGATTTAATTCAATCCAATAAGTTTAAATGAAATGCATATAATTTAATATTCCGTACAAGGAACTCATGTGGTGTACACATCAAATATTTTTATGTATAAATATATATATGTACACACATGCACATAAAGGATGCAGAAGCAGAATTGGTATGGAAAATACATCAAGGAAATGCAATATTTTAAGTGTTCTTATTTTAAACAGTTATAAAAAATTCCTGAATCAATAGCAAAACAATGCTTAGTTCTTAGTGTAAAATGCAGGTAAATGTCAAATCTATTAGCAGTCATCTTCAGTTTACTGTTATTTCATCAGTCAATCTTCACTTCACTTTTATTTTTACAGGCTGTCTTATTAGTGATTTTTGCAACTGCATCTCTCACATAATAGTCAAGGGGATTGCAGTCAGATTAATTCAGGTGCCACATATCAGGTAACATTGTAAAAAAAATTTTCGAGCAACTTCTGAGTTTTCAAGGTCTTGTATGCTGGTGCAGAATCTTCCTTTAATATGTATGTTGCTCATGCAGCAACTTCTTCTATAGAAAACCTGACTGCAAAAAATCTTGTGGTTTGTGATAGAGGCATCTTATGAGCGATGGACTAATGTATATTTGAAATGAAATTGGTATCTGTGTTCGGCTCAGTTTCAGTTTTTTCTGGAAGCACTAAATGTACCAATTACTTCCAAATTCTCTAAATTATCCTCAGTGGTAATTTCAGTTTGTCTGTAATATTTCTGTTGGTCATCAAGGGCAGATGAGCCTTTGTCCATTCTTCAGGCCACTCATAATAATCGAATCTCTTTGGGATCTGCATTCTTTGAAGTCTTATTAATAAATGAGAACCAGGGCAAAAAAACATGTAACAAGCGAAATCTTGCGTTATTTCTAATTTCTCAGTTTAAATCCATTCTGGGTTCTACTTATGTATTCTATGTACGCATTTAGATAGACAGATAATAAAATCACATACATACATATATATAAAGTGTATTTGAAGTAGATTTTTGCTTTTCCTTCGTGTAAAACATCGGTAACCTATAACATTATAGGTGTAAATTTATCCAAATTATCAGGTCCAACATTTGATATCATATTGTGTACTTAAAAATCTGATGAACTATGAAATACCATAAATTATTTTTAAAATGTAGTTATTTTTTTTAATGTATTTTATGTATTACCTCATCAACTGTGAAACTGTTGTCAAGCAGCGTGATATGGTGCCACGAATGGATAAGCATGATGTAGCAACACACTCATGACATTTGCTGTTTAGTTTATCTAACCCTAAAAAAAAAAAAAAAAAAATGGTTTTCAATAAGCCACCTTCTTTTTTTATGAGCGAAAACACAAATTAGCTACTATTTCGATATTTTTGTTTTGCATTTAAAAGAAGTGATTAAAATTTGGAACGTGCCATCTACAGAACAAACAAGCAGTGGATCATTTTCAAAATTATGGAATATTACCTTAAAAAGTGTGTATTTTTACCTGCAGGGTGTTTGTACTTATAGCATTTCTAAGAAGAGCTTCTGGTAAAATCAGAGGGCCTAACAAAATGCACTACTTTTCTGTTATTGCGAACTGGATTCAGAAATGTATGTAAATACATATGTATTTATGTATGTGTATATGTTGTTGAATACACACACATGCATATGTGCATGCATGCACACATAGATACATACATTTTTTAATCCAGTTCCGATGACAAAGTACCCAGGTTAGTAGAAATTGATGGAAGCTCTTTTTTTTTTACAAAGATCAAAAACAAAACGAGTAAAATACTGATTGGTTATTGAATAAAGAGACATCAGTATCTTCAGAAATCTGTAGGAACAATTGAAGGAAATTTAGAAGAATGTCTGCTAACTTTCATAGTTCATTGGTATCCAACTTTCATGGTCAACAGGATAATATATTTTCTTTAACAGGATAATATATTTTTTAAAAATCTTTTTACCCTTTTCTGTTAAATTTGTCAGAAATGGTAAAGGTGCATGTGTATATATAATTGTTTTGTAATGATTAATTAAATTAATGTAAGTTATCATACGAAGTGTTGACTGTCAGATAAATTTGAAATAACTCTGATATTCAAAACAAATTTAAATTTTTCATACTAATTAAATAGAGCAGTTTCCTAATTACAGTAGACATTTTTAATTTCCTTTTTTAGGCTTTGCAATATTAGGTGTAATTGTTAAATATATTTACATGTTTTCAGCTCTGTATAATTGTTTATGAATGTAGTAACAATATATCATCTGTTTTAGGTTTATATAGCTGAAATGGATTGTAAAGATCCTGTCATTTGTCATAAAAGAAATATCCACAATAGGTCATTAAGTGATATAACAAAGGTAGTTCAAAATTTTTAAGCATGCTTAAGTACTGTAACTAACATTAATGAAGTAATAATTATAATGTTGCATAACGAATTGCAGCAGTGCAAATATGAGCAGTGATATGTTTTTTCTTCATAGATTTTAGAAAATTGGGAACCCAAACCAAGACATTTTATGAGTATCGATGTTCGTTCTCTTTTACAAGATGTAGCCATTACTGAAGTATGTATTATTAACAAAAACATTATTCTTCGTGTTATTTTTTTAATTTAAAATTTGGGAAGATTAAATTTTTTTGAAACTTTTGCACAGATTCCTTTTGAAGCAATTTATTATGCACTTTTGTTAGCAGTTTTTTTAGAAAATTTGTGTGCTTTATACAGGTGGAAATGGAAGTTGAGTCTAGTGATAAGAAAGAAGATGATGCCAAGGATGAAAATGCACAAGAAAATGATGCAGAAGAATCAAGTTCATTTCTGGCAAGTAGAATATTTTTTGGGGTTATATTGCATTAGAACTTTGTATTATACTTGTATTTTGTGAAATTTGCATTTGTTGAAAGGGTACATAGGTTTGTGCTAATCTACTCTATAATTGTGAGTACTAATATGATCAGATTTGAAGCTATGTTCATTAAGGTTATCTGAAGAAATCTTTCAGCTGCTAATTTTGGAAGTTCGTTTCAGCAGTTTCATGTTCCAAGTCGGTGGGAAAAGCTTGAAGCTACGGAAGAAAAGCTAGGTATATATTTTTTATTTCTCTATTTATTATAGCATAGCTGTAAATTTATATGATTTATCCTTTTCCCCATTCTCCATTATAGTCTCTTAGTGCTGTAACTGAAATTATCAGTATATGTAAATCTCAAATTGTCGTCAATGCTAATGTTAAAGTATAACAATGTATTTCTTAAAAGTTTTCTAATAAACATCTAATTTAGAAGGCTTTAAATAGATTCTAACTGTGTTATCGTTTTTCTTTAAAAATAGATCAACTGGATGGTTTGAGAACTAGCAAGAAGAAACATTCATCAATGGAAGATTACTTACAACTTCCTGATGATTATGAAGAAAGGAAATGTGAACCAGGAAAGAAGCGAGTAAGTTTATTTTAATTTTTATAGTGTTGAAAAATGGTAGTTATTATTATTAATCATGCAAAATTTTATGGTTATTAATGTTTAAAAACTAAAGAACGTGATTATTTTCGTTAATATGATCAGTTTCACTGTGCATTATTGGGACAAAATTTTATTTCGTAAGTAGGACTTGTTTTGTGGCTTATTAGGCAAAAATCACTAAGGTAATCTGAATTTGTTTTCCACTTGATAATACGCATCTCTAATGCAAGGCTTGTTCATGACTACTAAAAAATTAAATGCATTGAATATTGAGACAAGCTGAAAATTAGGCCTTTTGTATCTAACAGTTATGAATGCGGAGGTAAAATTATTGAAGGAAATTAAATGATAAAGATATGAATTAACATTGTTGTGTCATAAACTACAGTATAACAGAGTAATTTATGTGTTGTGTGAGATATCCTGGAACCAGAATTGCAGTATGAGATATACCTGTAAGTTTTTGAAAACTTTTAATGAATTGATATGATACATAATTTAAAAAAAGGGGGGGGGAGTTAAGCACAAAGTGCATATCTTCCCTGTAAAGTTTATTTTTGCATTTGGATAACAAATAATAATATTTCTGTTTTGAAAGGTTCTGTTTCTGGGTTTAATTCTGAATTAGAGGATTAGAGCAAATATATTATTTCTCTTCAGTTTTTTTAAGGTAACATTAAAAATAGTTTAGCTGTGCAACATTCTTAAATAAAATAAAATGGGGAAAAAGAGCAACCTGAAAGGGTCATAATATGCCACAATATCTCAAAAGCTTACCATATAAAAAAAGGACGAGGAGGAATTATAAAAATTTGAAAAGGGTTTGGGGAAAAAAAAAAAAAAAAATTCTACACCAGTTGATAATGAATGGTATTCAAAACATCTTACATCTTTTATGAACTGTAAATATTCATAAGAATTACCATTTGGATATTTTATAAATTCAGTTAAATTTAATATGAATTAAATGCCGTGTTAAAAATGAAATAAAATTATTATAGAAGGGCATTTATTGCCTTCAAATTACTGTTAATTAGAAATAGATGGATTGAATTTGAAAGCTAAATTAAAGATATTGTGCTTTGCTAAATGTTAACATTCAAAGTATGAGCTATGTGCTGCTGTGTATAGGTTTTCTCTATTCTTCGTCTTTAATTCTAGATGTCTTGTTTACAGGTTTTATATTCTTAGGACAGAGTTTGTATGTTTAAATGAGGAGGAGGGGGGAAAAGGAGGAGGTTTTTGCTTTATTGTATCTTTTACATATGTGATAAGCCAAAAATTTTAATCATCTGCATAACTAGCACATGTGTATCCACTTTACAATTAGCATAGCATAATATATTCACATTGTCGCATTTTCTCTGTCAGGGAATGCATACTGGGAAATTAAAATGCAGTTAGACTTTCTTTTATTTGCTTTACTTTAACCCTTTGACGCACGGTGGTCGCGCCCTGATACCACCAATTTTCGAATATTTTTCTCCTCTTCTTTCCGAAATTTTTGAGTGAAAACCGATTATTATGATTGATTACTAATCTTTTACCTCTAAATAACACAAAATGACTGCAGAATCATACATTTTTTAGGTCTTAGTGCTTCAAATCGGATGCCTTTTAAAATTCATTTTCAAGAGACAAAATAACTTCCTTTTATTAATATGAACAGCCCTAAATTTCAAATTTGTTCATCGTACATCATTATTTCTATTATAAACAATAAAAATATAGCAATAATTAGACTGCATGTATAAAAAAAACCTATATATATTTATAGCATTTGCTTTGTGGTTTCAGGATGCGACCACTGAGCCACTACAGCATTGTGTCACAATGCTCACAATCCTCTAGAGGCTCAGTGGTCGTGCCTTGAAACCACTACTCTTCACAATGCTGTTTGCTGTTTTTCAAATAGGAATGTGTATTTTTACCTGGATATAGATAAGTCGCTTTGAAACCCCAGAGTTATTTTTTTACTCAACAATACATGCACCTGCCCAGTGAAAAGGTCTTTTATTTCCAGAGAATTTTCTCTGAGCTCAACACGCTCACTTCCTATCCTAGTAATGTGATTTTCTAATTTTTTTTTTTTTGTGGTTTAAATATAAAGTAAATATACTTTGCTATAATTAAAAATAGAAATCTCATAAAAGTTTTATTAAAATTTACAATATTTAAAAAATATTTGGTACAAAATACTAATAGAAAACGAAATATCCATATCAAAGCCAAAAAGACCAAGCACCCCCCCATTAACATATAAAAACCACAAATTTCATGTGCCAGACAAAAAGAGACTAAATAACACTAGACATATTCCAGTAAAATGCAAATCCTGGCGGTACATTTTGTAGCACAAGGGAGAAACCACATAAAACAAGATACATGAGTAAAAGTTGCAATGTAGGTCTAATGTATGTACCAGAAAACAAAACATGCTTTAACCCCCCCCCCAAAAAAAAAAAAAGGCTGGGGAAAAATTTTTTTTTTTTTTTTTTTTTAAATCCTTATTTTACTGAGTTTTTTTAATCCATTTATCTGGACATCCTTATTATGTAGGTTCTTATGTTTTCACTGCTATAAAAAAATTGCATAAATGTTTTTTTTTTCATTTTTTTGACGATTTACTTTGTAAAATATTATGAAAAATTTATATATAATGCAATTCTTAAATACAGTTTATTTTTTGAATTCGCAAATTTCGTCATTTATTGGAATTGTGCACGGAAAAAGGTAAGATTTTTTTCCCTACTACCTCAATAAGTTTCAGAGTCCCAGACGTGCGTTGGTTTCACAGTGCGACCACCACCTACAGATCAATGGGCAAGAGTAGATTTTTTCTAATTCATATATTATTTGTCTCTAGGATCATAGTATTCAATTTCTAGAGTTCTTGTTGCGCGCTTCAAAGGGTTAGGCCATTCATCGATATCCTGTCCCCTTTTACTCATATTAAAAGTTGTCACAACTTTTTTGTGTAGTTCATTATATTAAAATTCCAATGTAAAATGTTTTTTCTGTACTTTTTAGATTGTAATCATTATCTTTAGAATTTTTAATTCAGTAAGTGTTTTAATAAATATGCAACTTGTAAGCATGCTTTTTCATTTGATTTACAGTAATTGCCTAAAAAGTTGTTTTATGTGTTTTTGATGTTAACTAGTAGGTGAATTTGACCTAAGGTCCAGTCGGTTAGAGGTCAGTTAACTGAAAGTCTGTTATAGCTTCTTTCTAATTGACATTGTTAATGGCAGAACACAGTAAAAGGAGATTAATTTGTAATGCTAGTATTCAGATAAAAAATTCTTCATTTGTAATTATCATTCCATATACTAAATAAGCAAAAATTTTGTGTGTAATATAACCCAAAAATTTTGTATCTAGTTCCGTGAACTCTTAATTAGTTCAGCTAATTAATTTAGACATGCATACATAACCAGAAATAAAATATTGTTCAAAAATAGCTTCGTAAAATTGTAATTATAGTATCTGCCACTTATTTAACTCATTAATAAACTCAGCCGCTTATTATGCTCAGATTTCTAGGAACCAAAACAAATACATACTAATCAATAGAAAAACTGCTTTTTTATTAAACTCATCTCCTTCACTTTTTAAAATCAGATTGGCAGAAGAATAATTCTTCAGTGTCAGAATATCCTACTAGCACTTATCAAAACTTTTCGTAATTTATCTCATTAATGTATTGTGGAATGTGGCTTTATCATTCAGATATGTAGTTCTTCAATGAAATGAGTTTGGCTGAAATTTGCTACTTCCCGGCACTCTTATCTGCGAGATACTGTTTTCAGAGTTCTTTGTACACATTGGAATTCAGAGTAGCAGAATTTCCTTATCTTAAGGTTAACAAAAACAGTTCTCTAATAGGAGGTTAAAAAATTCTCTATTATAATCTCTAATAACAACCATCTTTGAAATTGTGACTTCTGTATCTCATTCTTTAAGGTTTCTATGTTCAAAATCCTCCTCTTGGAACAGATATAGTGATCTCCACAGGGAGTTGTAAATAAGTTCATTAAGCACTGGCACTGTACATTTAGAATCTTTGAATGGAAAGGAAGTGGTGACTGAATAAAAAACGAGGAAAGCATTGGCCATGCTTCTAATTATGATGTGGCTGATAAACTAAACAGACCAAGGGCAATCTTTCTGTTGACCAGAAATGTAAATATTGAAATTTTACTAAATAATTGGAAGAAGCATTTTTTAAAAATTTGTTGTGTGCTTAGCTTGTCAAAATGCCAAGTAAAAAGACTTGGGCCTGAAAAATAAGGATACGTTTTTAAAGATTTCAACATTCTTGATAACTGCAGCTAGAGAAACACTGTATTCAAATTGAGAATTTCCCAAACAACATTATACATTTTATTGTGTAACAAAGAATTATAATTAATTAAGAGCTAATAAAAAATGGAAATATCTCAAAGTGCAAAAGAGAGAGAAAAGCAAGACACACTGGAATTGCTTCAAGCTATAAAGCTAAAAAAATTCTATTTTAACAAATTTGCTAAATGCTAGGACAGGAAATGAATCATCATGTAGCTGATAACTGGATAAAAGATTTTTCACTTGGGCTGCTAGTTGAATAAAAGCTAATCAAAATTCATAATACAGAATATTGCCAGAACACACGTTAATATTTAAAAATGAAGAATGTGAAAAATAAGTTACTGTTTTATTAATGTGGGCTATGGATCCAACAATTAAGATGACAGCACTGGTTATTGACAGAAGCAAAAAAATCTTGATGAATCTTGATCTTGATGTTGAAGAGTTACTTCTGTCTTACCATAACAATAAGAACCTGTGGATGACAAGTAGTATTTTTACTGATTTTCTATTGAAATGGGACAGCGAATTGAAAAATTATTATTATCTTTTTACACCTACATTTTCTAATATTCAATCTTTAATTTTATGACATTATAAAAGCTTTCAAATTCATTTCAGAAAAGATGTTCAATGAATGATGAATATAATTAATTCTGTGAAAATGCTAGTGTTTCAGGGGAGATATGTTTGCTAGAGGTTATGCATATTATACAGTAATGTTGAGGGGGGGACTTTGAAATTAATTTTAAAACTATTTTTGAAAAATGTGTCTCTTACACGGAAGAAGTCTCGAAGGAATTGCAATGTCTCAGTGGAAATGCAATCTAATGTTTCAGATATCAGTGGAGGAAGTTATGAAGATTCATTTTTAGAATATTTATCATTTCATAACAATATTGAGGCAAGGTGCCTAAAAACTGACTATGAAAGTATTAAAAGAGTTGCAGAAACTGACAGTAAAAATGATGACCATCATCAACCAAATCTGGAAAAGCACTGCATATTCTTAAAAAAATTCTTGAACTGAAAGCTGCTGATCAAAAAAGCTATCAGCAGTATTTAAGAAATTGAGAATACAGTTGAAAAACTATTCTTGAATGATATGAAACAAACACACAGAATAAATTTCATTAAGAATGTAATTTTGAAAATATTTTTCATAAAAATTTAAAAAATGGTTTTTCAAAATTGTGTAAATAATTTAATTTTAGTATTAATTTATTATTTTTTTTAGGATTAAATAATGAATGAATTATTATTATTAATTACTAGGTATTATTTTACTTGAAAAGTTTAAAACTGATATCATTGTTCATAGTACACAAATCACAATCTATAAAATTCAGCTGTTTAATGAACTCAAATACAGCTGGAATAGATGTAATTTTAATAAGCGTTGCGTACTGTAATTCATTTAACTGCTCTTCATTTTTAAATGAACGACGTAGAGCTGTGTTTCTCTCACCCGATCCTGAAAGCCTGCTGTTGTGTCCTCTAAGATTTTTTAAAAAAGATTTGTTTACATTATTTCTTGCTGATGACATGTATCTAAGCACATCAGCATTTCTTTTAGAAATATTCTCAAAGCTAAATGAACTAAATCTCTATCTGTTTGTTAATTCTTTGACTATTAAATTTTTAATTTCATTTAAAGCCACAACAATGACATTCACTGCATCAAAAATCATTGTATTTCTTCTAAAATGTTGCTGCCATCTTAAGTTAGCTGGAAAAATTTTTTTTTGGGAAAATACAAATAATTGGTAGAATGGATAACTGAGAATTTGACGTGGTGATTTAAAATTTATTTTGTTGTATAAAAGATCCATCATACTTTAACACATGTCTTTTTATGAAAGGCGATTATATATATAAGACTTTTGGGGTAAAATTAGACGACAGAAAGTGTAAATAAAGCATCTGTTTTAGGCCTTTTATATATAGAAATTTGATTCATTGGTTATGTTGAATTATTATAAAATTTATTATCAATAAATAATCAAATATTTTTAGCATGTCTTTGAGACTACACTTCTTCAATATTATATTACGGGAATTATTTAACATAGTTTTAACAGAGAATTTAATTGAGAGAAGAAGGAAAGCTGGAATGACATAGCAGTACTACTGAGAAAAATTATGCTGAAAATGAGTCTCGGAAATTGCTGCGTACAGGCATAAACACATATGTTGAAACTCACTCACACATCCACTCCAGAACTGCCAAAAATATAGGATAGCCTATCAGAATGCCATATTGAACAATTAAAAAACATGAATTCTTGGCCTCTATTAAAGTGTCAAAAGATTGTTGTGTAGTTTTCCAGAAATAATATGGAGAGAAGGGAAAAGAATAAAGAATTTTGCTTCAGTAGTTCTGGGTGTAAAAGTTAATGAAAACATTTTTTCTCTTTTCTTTTCATGTTAGAAATATTTTTAAGTTGCTAGTGATGCATTAAAAACCTATTTTATAACGTGTGAAGGTAATCAAAAGCATATGTAATGAATGATTGAATAATTTTTTGAATAGAAGCTTGTTGGAACTTTTTTATTTTAATTCAGACTATTAAAGAAATAAAAAATATTCAGGATTATCTCTATTTTAAAGTGTCTTGAGCAAAGGAGATTCTTTGCCATACCTCAGGGAACAATGGTTGTCCAATATATCTAAAAACTAAATTTCATCAAAACCAGCTACTCAGAACCAGTATTCAATGTAATAATGATGCTAACTCCAAAATGGATAATTCTAGAAACCCTCCTTCTGACGAGAACAAAGTAACACCTTCTAACAGAGACAGTTCCAAATTTACTTCTGCCTTAAAACTTAAATCTTATTCTTAGGTGGGCCATTGGTGGCTGAGTGGTAAAGCAGCTGAAAACTCATAGTTTGGTCCAGGTTTCGAATCCTGGCAAATAGGCTAACCGTGTGAGCGTTTTCCTTGTTTTCCTCATGTGTAGCATGTATACGAGTCAGTTTCCCATAGAAAGTCCTTCACAAAGGCATTCTTCCCCTAGGCAGATAACCCTGATGTGCTTGGCTGTAATTAAAAAAACAGTTTGCTAGCAGTTGAAAACCTCAACCCCTGGAACAATTTCATTGAATTCTTTTGTGCAATGAGGGAGCTGAAAAACATCTTTGGAAGTACTAAATTATCCCAATTTAACATTATTTATTAATATCAGTTTACAACAGCTAAGACGGGCTGAAATTCCAATGGAGAAAACGTGCATTTTATGCATAATCTTTGAAAAAATGAGCATATCCCAAAGTAATGTTTAAACCTACACCTTACTTTGATTTTTTTTTGACACAGCAATAGCTCCAAGATAAAAGCTTGCTTCTTTGCCATTCTCCCAAATCCGATCAGTCAAGAATGTGGTCAGTACTTGGAAGGATGACCTCTAAGACCTTACAGTATTTGTGTACAGGACTTCTTGCTATTCTCCATGTTCATTTTTTTTTTTTTTTCAGTAATTAGCCCTCTCAGCATTACAGCCGGATTATTCCATATAGAAGGCTGCATTCTATATTCATTATGCATGAAAATTTCTGCTAATTTTTAATGTATCTGATTTCGGTTTGGATTTATATTGGAAGAAAAGAAATCAAGGTACAAAATGAGAGAGTCATTTTTTAATTAAAATTAAGAAAATAACACTTATTCATTACATTTTAAGGAACTTTGAAATTTCAGGGCTAAACCCACAACACTCGGAGGGTTAAAGTAAATTTTGCATTTATTAATTTTTATAGGAATATACAGTACAAGACATATCAAAGCAAAATAAAAAATTGTGAATATATTAAAAATACAAAAGTAATAGTACCCATTTAGGAAATAGCCAAGTGAAAATGATTAATTATGGAACAGAAAATGTGTATAAAATCAAAAAATCATATATAAAGCAAATTGCAGAACAAAAAATAATTCTCAAATAGATTTTTGCCTTGCACTTAATTATGGTTTTCCGCGAGTAATTTCGCTTATACCCCTCGCCATTCAGAGCAGGCTGAGCTGGCACATTGTTCACGGATGAAGCTCGTTCTACAAATTTCTCTTCTAGTCTTAGAATCTCTTTTTCCTATCGTTCAGACCTGCCATTTTTTCATTTAGAGAAGATTTTACATTTTTAAATTTCTTTCCTTACAATCCCTAACATTTCCAATTGTATCATCTTTAACTCATCTTAGAGATTTTCTTCTATGGTGGCTATTCTCTCTTTCATTGCATCGAAAATTTCTCCTTCGATAGTGGAAATATTCTCATACATTTCAGTGAGGGCTATGATGCTTTCTTTTATTTCTGCTGCTTCCTTTAGCATCTCGGCGGCATTTACTTTGATAGATTTCTTCATTTCTGTTGCTTCCTTTCTTATCTCAATGGCATTTGCTTTGTTTGAATGTTTATTTCTGCAGCATTCCATTGATGGAGCTTATCTCAGTGGCCATTTCTATCAAGATGAACTTATTCATCTTGGCAGCATTCACTTCCATCAATGTCTTCTCGGTAGAACTTGCGGCAATTATTTCCATTCTGACTTTCAGCTTTTCTTCCAATCTCCTGGTTTATCGGCATTCAGAAAAATTCCAAATTTGCTTCACCACATAGTTCAGAGTTGCTCGACGTAGTCGAACTGGTTTACACTGTGTGTGTGTGTTCATGTTCTTTGGTTTTAATTTCTTTTTGGTACTTTTTCTACCGTTTTTGTGTTATGTAATAGTATTAAACATTCAATATTATTAATCATTGCATTGATGGGATATGCTATGGATAATATGTGTGATATGCTATGGCTATATAATTCTTTAATTAATATAAATAAAGTATTCTTATGGTATATTAGCATTGTGTAAGTTGTAATTTTATTTAACTAGTACAGATTTATGTAAAATATTCTGAATTCAAGAAGAAGCCTAAAGATGGCCTTATTTTCTAGTATATCTTTCTCCAAGAGTATGTAGTGTTGAGTAAAATAATGTGAAAACCCAGTCACAATGTTTATTGTTTGAACATAAGTCAATAGTTATTATTCAATTTTTTTTGGGTGGGGGGTGCATTTGGGGTTATTTTTATTTCTTTTTAGCTTTGTGGTTTTATTTTTATAGTAGCAAATTAAAATCTATTTAGTTTTATTAATAAATTTCAGAGCAAAATGATTTTACATATTTTAGGCATTTATTTTTGTTGCAACCTCCCCAAGTAAATATAGCCTAATATTCCCTAATGCCCAGAAACTAATTTTTGGTTGGTTTTCATTTGCTTAAGGTTCAGTAAAGTTCTTCTCAGTATTTTCTTGTGATATGAAGGTTCTTCTCTTATCTTGATGCATATGGTTATATATGCATCATTTGAAGCTTTACTGAAAGCTCTGAATGTGTTATTTCTATTGCAGAAAATTTGCATGTACTCAAAGCTTTAATTCTGCCTGCATTGATTCTCATCTTAAAAATATGATAAAATATTCAAAGTTGTGTAAAAGTTACTAGTTGCTTAAAGATCATATTAATTATATTTTTAATAAACAATATTGACCGTAACTTTAATCATGAAACATACTTATAGTGTATGTGTGTATTTATGTATAAATGAAAAAATAAAATTTCCTCATCTGAGAAAACGGGGGGGGGGGCGAATGGTGGAGATCATTAATAAATATTGAAAAATAATTTAGCGTGATCAGGCAAATTGTGCGATCAGCACTCCAAAGAAATGTGTCTGATGGAATATGATAGGAGGTGACTAACTGCAGTGAGGGTATAGGATTGACAACTCATTAAATACAGCTGCTATTGTTGAGTGTCTGAAATTTGGATTCATAAGCCATAAAATCCTAACTTAATCAACCAAGTGGGAGGTTCAAATATGCAATTGATGAAAAGTTAGCAAAAACTCAGACATAGTTATGGAATATTCTTATTATCTTTTTTTCAAAAATTAAGTTAAAGATTGTATCAATTAAATTACATCAAAATATTTTTCAGTGCATGTCTTGAATTATATTTGATTCATTTACTCATAGAAAATTTTTATTAACAAATGACTTTTATTTTTCATAAGGCACTTATAATTGTTGTAGATTTGTAAATATTAAAAAGGCACAATTCATATATTTTTATATGTTACCATTTTAGTATTACTGCATTTTTTAATCCAGTACTTCTTCTTATGTCTTCATTTCATTGTATATTTACTTATGTATGTTTTACTGCTACTGTGTGTCAGTTCCTTTTCAGAAACTAATCACAAGAAAGACTTCTTAATAATAATTATACTTTGAGTCATTCTAAAAATATATATTTAATCAGTTTCAAATTATTTAAAATTAATGCGACTGTAAAAGTTGTAATAACAATTCTGAATATATTTATTGAATATGAAAACAGAAGTTTGTGCATTTTAATTAGTCCTCATGTTTAGTTAACAGAAGCAGAAGATCTGAAATATAATTTAAATATTAAGTATTGTTTTAAATCTAAGGTATAAATTCTTCATATTCGTATATATCACTTTTCTTTATATATATACGCAAATAACTCTTTTCAAGAGAACAAAGCCACAATAGTCAATAGGTGAAATGTCAGGAGACTTTACAGGAATACACCAAAAAGATATACAAGATTGTTCAATAAGTTCGCGGAACGGAAATGAAGAAACCAATTTTTATTTGTAAAAATGACATTATTTTTCAACGTAGTTTCCCTCAACTTCAATACACTTATTCCAACGGTCTTCTAATTTATGGATCCCTTGACTGTAGTGATTTTTCGGCAGCTCTGCAAAATATCCCTCCACGGCAGCTATTAACTCTTCGTTCAAAGAAAATCGTTTTCACGGAGATATTGTTTGAGGTGTGGTAAGAGCCAGAAGTTGGAGGGAGCTAAATCTGGAGAATAGGCTGGATGTTGCAACAATTCATACTTCAATTCAGTTATTTTGGCAATGGTTTTTTGAGCTGTGTGCGCAGGTGCGTTATCTTGGCGAAAAAAGATTTTCTTCTTCTGTAATCCGGGCCTTCTATCACGAATTTTTTCGTCTAATTGATTCAAAAGGTTACAATAATAATCCGAATTAACTGTTTTGCCAGTTTGTAGGTAATCTATAAACGAAATTCCTTTCGCATCCCAAAAAACCGATGCTAACAACTTCTTGGCTGATTTTTGCACACGAACTCATTTCGGCACCGAAGAGCCGGGTTCACACCACTCCTTAGCCTCCTGTTTTGATTCAGGATCATGATGGTAGACCCAAGTCTCATCCATTGTGATAAATCGACGGATAAAGTCGCTTTTATTCTTCTTAAAACGCTCCAAAGTCGCATCCGAATGTGTTTTTGCTCCATCGTTAGAGAATGCGGCACCCATTTTGCATAGAGTTTTTTGAAACCCAAATTAACACTCAAAATATTGCTCACGGTGCCCAATGAAATGCCTAAAGCCTCTGTTAAATCTCTTTCAGTCAATCGACAATCTTCCAATACCATATCTTGTATTTTTGCGATGATTTTCGGTGTTGATGCAGTTTTTGGACATCCCTCTGAAGGATCATCTTCAAGGCTGGTATGACCACTTTTGAATAAACTAGCCCACTTGCAAACCATTGTTTTTGAAGAAGCAGATTCACCCAACACATTCACCATTTCGGTATGAATTTCCATTGCCTTTAAACCTTTCTTTACGAAGAATTTGATAACTGCACGTTGCTCAATTTTATCCATGCCTGAAAAAAGGCACAACACGTTAGATATAAAGGGCTGTTAAACAATGAATAAATTAACAGATCGAAATGAAACTTTTGACGTGTTCCTAAGAAAGAACAAATATGAAAATGGCGTCGAAGTTTTAGGTCTAATATTGACGAATAGATCGCGCTCCACGAACTTATTGAACAACCTGGTATGTGCAGTACCTGCATACAATGGTTTTAAGTATGACTTCTTGAAGTTTCACTCTTTGAAAGTCACTGGGATAAAGAAATGGAATTTCTTCTGTAAATATTGGATGTGAAACTTTCTCTTGATAGTACGTTTAGTTGATGTTAACATTCCCCCCCTCTTCTCATTTTTAATATCCCATTATAAGAGAGTCCTGTAATAATTATAAAGCCCTTACTGAAACTTTCTTTGTATTGATGGAACCAGGTTTGTACATTTTTCCCCTTCTTTGTTTTCAGTAATAAATAGACCATTTTTTTTTTCAGTCATTTATGTAGACCATGCTTCATCAAGAGTCAGAATATATTTCCAATCACAATGTATCTTCTGCTAAATAGTGTTCATAAAGGGTTCTACAATTTGTTTTGCATTGAGCCACGTGTCTTGGCAAAAGCTGGTGAATGTTTTTTAGGTTTTTTAAGTCGTAATTGTTGTTTTATTTTTTTAATTGTTGCTAGAGATGTATAGACTCTGCAATTGATTTTCTATCACCATTTGGAAAAAAAAAAAAAAAAAAAAAAAAGAAAGAAATTTCAGATGTTGAAAGTAGCTTTGAAATAAACTTGAATACCGTGAATTGATAACTAAAATTATATTTTAAAGAAAAGTTAATTTTTTCCGAAAATTATGAATGGTACAGTTTAACTGAGTTAAATATATGTTGCCAAACATTTAATTTTTCTTTTTTAAATTTTTATAATACTTTAAAGAAGTGCTACTGTTTTCAGTTATCTATAAAATCCTGTCTATTATATGAAAGTACACTGTCTTGTCCATTAAAATAGATTGTTGCCAAGTCATGATACTTGAGATCTTTTATATATCTTTGATATAATAAAAGTGCATTATCATCATAAGAAAGGAAATCATTAAAAAATACTTTGTGTGTACTTAGTAGCAGCATTTTGCAACAAGTATTATTTTGTATCTTAAGTGCAATTATAAAACAGTCTTCTAACATCTTATAATCTGTGGGTTACAAAATTTTTTACTCTGCTTCTTCCCTGCACTGCAGTTTATGCATTGCATCCAAAACAAAATAAAATCAGATAAAGAAATTTTGTAATAATATGACAGATTCTTCTTTGTATGTATGCTTTCCCCTGCTTTCTCCCTTCTTTTTTCTCCTTTTTTATTTTTATTAAAATAGAAGGATATTAGTATTAATAATAATAAATCTGTATATTACATAATTTTCTAAAATGTCTAGTTTTATGTCTGTGAAGAAAAAATTGCGTTCACTGAGTTTTAGTTTTTATTTCTGTGCCGTTATGTTTAATTGTTCCGAAATGTAGCTTGAACCAGTAGATGTATTCATTCAGCTTTTTTTAGGGGCAATTAAAAAAAAACAAAATCAAGATATTTTTTTTAAATGAACTGATTTCCTGAATTCTCTGGGGAACAATTTGTAACACAGTTTCTGTTTTTTGAGCTGTTTTAGAGTTAAATAGGCATGCTGGTTTCAATCTATCCCATCAAGTTTTATCTCTACATATTATATGAATAGTGACCGCTCTCTGTGGCATCAAACATTGATCATAGGAAGTACTACTGCTCTCCTATTTTCTAACATAAACTGTCTGATTGGTGCCAAGTAAATGACACTGTAAGAGACCAGTGACAGATGCATACTTGTCTAGACTAGTTTAGTTATGTGTGAGATACTATAGCGAGTGATTGTATGTCATTCTGATATAGTGAAGCTCATTGCGACATGGGGGTCCTAGTTTTTGTTTGCATACAAGGTTAGCAGTGTTTTATTTTTATTTATGTATGATCTGAAACCTTTTCTTATGTCTGCCTCTGCTAGTTTATGTTGTAAACGCATAATATAGTCCCATTAATTTTGTTTCATATGTGGCAGTTTTACCATTCCCAGTCAAAGGACAAACATCAGTACATTTGTCAGGCAAGCCTATTTTACCTATTTTAAAGTGAAAATTGGTGATCAAGATAAACCATGGCCCCTCACAAAGTGTGTAAGCAATGTGTTGAGAGTTTATGAATGTGGATGAAGGGAACACATTCTAAATTTTCATATGGTATACCTATGATTTGGCAAGAGTCCAAAGATTACTCAAGTGATTGTTACATTTGTATAGTGAACACATCAGGATGCAACAAGAAACACAAATGTAAAATATAGTATTCTAGTTTACTATCAGCTGTATTCCCACTGCCTCACTCAGCTGAACTCCCAATGCCAATTTTCAAAGGATTACCTTTTAAAATACAGGAATACAATTATGGTGAATATAAAATTGACCATAACAACAAAGATACTGAAATTGAAGATGATTTCATTCTTAAGGGATTTGATCAGCATCAGTTGAATGATTTGGCACAAGATTTGGGGTTATTTAGAAAAGCTTCAGAGTTGTTAGCATCAAGACTGCATAAGAAAAACTTGCTTGAAAAAGAAGCGAAGGTTTCCTATTTTCATTCAAGAGAAAGTATGTTTCTGCAGTACTTTTGAAGTGGTGATGGATTTGTGTATTACCATAATGTATTTGGCTTAATGGAAGTGTTGGGAATTTCATCCTAAAACGCAACTCAACAGTAATTGTTCAAAGCGGAACTTGAAGTGTGTTTTTCTCCATAATGGAAATTTATTTGATACAGTCTCCATAGGCCATTCACTTTGTTTGTGTGAAGAATATTAAAGACAGTCATTGTTTGTTGCAATATCACATGTACCAGTGGATCATCTATGTTGACCTTAAAATGGTCTGCTTCCTCCTTAGATAGCAATGCAGATGGACAGCAAAGCTTGTGAAAAACACTGAGTGCCATCGAATTGGCTGCCAAGATTTGACCCATGATGCAAACATTTTACATCAGCCACTTACCACACCATCAACAGAAAGAACATTATATTTCCACTTCTGTATCTGAAACTGGGTCTCATGAAGCAGTTTGTTAAATCTTTGCAAGTTGAAAGAGACTGTTTCAAGTATCTTAATTTGGCATTTCCTAGTCTGTCATTTGAAAAGATAAAGGGCAGTGTGTTTGATGGTCCACAGATTTGGCAATGAACATTTGACAAGATGAACATTACATCAGAACATTGATAGAACCTCGAAATAATACTTGGTTGGCATTCTCAAATATTGGCAAAGACTTTCTCGGAAATACACAAGCACAGAATTACAGCAAAATTGTCCAGCAACTTCTGAAGAGCTTAAAAATGGTTCATTGCAAGATGAGCATCAAATTGCTTTTTTTTACATTGCCATCTGGACAACTTCCTGAAACGTCTTGATGCAGTCAGCAATGAGAAGGGTTAACAATTTCATCAAGATCTGAAGGGCATGGAAGCATTTTACCAAGGTAGATGGATGTACATATAATAGCTGACTATTGTTAGAGCATCAAGTGAGAATGTCACACAGATTAAACACTCCAGAAAAAGCAATAAGTGAAAATATTTATTTTAATATGCATGTTTACTATTTGGTAAAAAAAAAATTACTATTAGTATGAATGAAATTAACTATATATAGCAGGCATGGCCAAACTTCAAGACGATGGGAGCAGCATGATAGATTTTATGAACGTTCAAGAGCCACAAGTCCAAATTTATATCACTTCAAAAATAATGAGATAGGTTTTAAATATAAAGAAATTTTTGTAGTAAATTAATGAATATATGATTAACATGATTACATGTAAATGTGAATAAATACACCTCATAAATACTCTTTTGTATTCAGAAAAGTCCCAAGAAAATAAAAATTTGTAACTGTTGTACTGGGCAACTTTGAGTAAATTACAAATCATTATTTAAAAGATAATTGAGTGTTTTTTTTAACTCATGAGCAGTCTTTTAGAAAGGATAAATTAACTGATACACATCAATGTGCACTGCACAGAAACTGTTATTCAAGAAAGAATATTTATTTAAAAATAAGCTGTTAACTTGTTTAGGCTTTTGCTTAAAAAGTAATTTTTTTTTTCCGCACAATTAACAAAAGGACCAACATACTGAGATCATCCGATTCTTTGAATCCTAATCTGAGAAATTGTTAAACATTTTGTCCCCAAACTTTGAAATAACAACTTTTACTGATAGAAAAATTCTCCCCCTCCCCCCAAAAAAAATAATGCAATTTCAGTGGTAGTTGAATCATCAGTATGTCCTATGATGGCCCTGACTAATACAATATTTCAGTGTGACATCCAACAGAATCTGCCAGAATATTTTAGTAATCAGTATACCACATATCATTGAAAATTCTTGAAACTATCATATCATCCGGAAAATTTGACATAAATAAGGAAGTTTAGGTGCATCATTGAAAATTCTTAAAAATCTCTCGAATTATCCTGATAATTTTGGACATAGATAACGAAGTTCATGTGCATCATTGAAAATTCTCGAAACTACATCTGGAAGCGTTACAATAATTCTGGATGTACCTAACCTATTACTAATAAATCTAGTAGTTCATGTCACGCTACATAAATGCTTCGTCAAGCCCATAATCCATCTGTCTAAAAGTCGAACTCTTCAACATAGCTATTTAATTTTTACCTGTTTTTCAAATACATAGCAAATGAAAACTGAATTGCAGGGTTTCCCTTATTTTGCATAACAAATTATTTTAAGTTTGATACTCTTCCTGAACCTCTCAACTTCTCCTTGTATTTTCTCACCAGGATGTAAATTTAAAGTTAAGTGAAGTTAATATTTAAACGGGTAAAACTCTGAGTTTATTCATAGCGCATATTTCGTTCCTGTCTCACAGTTATGCCAGTAACCTTTTTGCACATTTCGGATCATCATCATGCCTGTTAAGTTTTTGAGATTCAACCTGTTAGGTGGAAATTAATGTGCTAATTCAGCACTAATCTGTTTAGATTCGACTTGAATTATATTCTACATTTAAGTTTCCCACCGCAAGTTGACGTTATTTTGCAACTCGCAAAGATCATGCCTTTCTGTTAAACTTTGAATAAATAAAGAGTTACTTTTCACTCTTCTTCTGTGCTCATAATTTATTCACACCTGTGTGAGAATTTGCAGGTTCATTGTAGGATCTAATTTAGCTCTATGTGGAATAGCAAAAACAGATCTTATACTGTTGCAGAAAGAAAACATACCTGTCACTAATATAAGGAATTCATTTAAAAAATGCATACATTACATGAACGTGTAACTCTTCATATTTCTGTGGACATGCACAGATGTTAAATTTAGAGGCCTTTTGTAACACGGCAAACGTATGCACAATAGTTTAGTTCCTAAGCTCTTGCCAAATAGGTGTACAGATCTACCATATTCTAACTTTTGGACCCATAACAGCGGAAATTTTAAAATAAATTATTGGCAACCTAATGCTTACATAGTACAACTTTCCATTAGGTTATTGCCTGTTATGTTGATAGTAGTTTAAATTTTTGGTTATGAAAGAGATCAAGTTAATTATTTTTCTTATTTATGAAAATCTTAATTTCGTTTAATTCTTTGAATTAGTAATTTAATGTTTCATTATTTATGATTAATTCAATATTCGGTTATGTAAATTCTTTAATTTTTGGGTAAAACAGATGCTTTAATGAATTTTTATTATTTTTTTCTTTTATTTGAATTTAATCAAGATTTCTCTGTTTGTGAAAGGATCGAGGAACGAGAATGAATTTTGCTTAGTCATTCTCTTGTTAAGGAGGCTGTTACTTCCGGAGAAGCTTCTAGAAAGAAATTGCTTTTTTTCGGTTGCCCTTTAGGACAGTGAGTACGTGACGAGGGATCAAAGGTGGTCATTTCACCTACAGTGGAGGTCATTTAATTAGCGATCTAAGTGTCCGGTTGTTTAGCTGCTTTAGAGAAGTGGCACATGTGCAGTATACAGTTTCTGGTCTTTTAGTGTGAAAAATGGAAATTTGGTCCTGAAAGGGGGGGGCGAAAAAGTCTATATAGATCACTTTTTGCTCGGGTTATGATAAGTGACGGTTGCCTAAAAGGTGAGCTTGCGAAGGCGGGGAGGTACAACTATGCTATGGTTTTCCACTTAAAATGAGAATCTAATGCTATCATAGGAAATAGTGCGAAGTTCTAAGACTATCCTACATTGTAGACTTTACTTCAGGATGTATTACCTGTCGTGAGGGGTTCTTCTCCTTTGTCTTCTTCATTTTTTTTAATCGTTAATCAGTGAGCCTTTATGCTTTTTTTCTGTTACGACAATCTTCACCAGCTTGCTAGCTATGACGAGGTGGTTGCCAGTTGCATCCTAGTAGTGTAGCTGACTTACGGTGTTTCTTCTCTGCGAACTTCTGTGATTTTTCCTCTTCATGACATAAGGATTTTGGTAGCTCTCCAGATTGAATTGTCGACCTGGCCTAACTACACACATCCAGTGGGGCACCAAAGAATGCAAAAAGTCGCCAAACAGTTCAGTCTTCCTTTAAATTTTGAAAAGCTCTATGCCGAGCAGACTTTAATTATTACACTATGGAATTTTCATCTATTTCCTTATCCTTGTAAGTTATGTAAATTTTGGCGGAAAGCTCCTCACGATTAATATGTTAAATTTTTATGAAATAATTTATCGTCCAGGTGTTAAATTAATGTTTAAAGCAACAGAGGAATTGTACCTGTTTCCCTTCTTCAGTAGTCTTAATAACTTGTATTAAAATAGTATCTAAGTATGTCATATTTGTAATTTGGTACCAAAAATTTAATTAACTTCAATATGATAGTATAATAGATAATCTTAATGAGAAATAATAATGTGAAATTCCTTTTGACGTGAGTAGATTTAATGAACATGGTATTAATTTGAATTTATTATATGTATGTTAAGTACATTTCATTTTCTTTTTGTCTGATCTTTTCACACTTCGGTCCCGGAAAGACATTACTCACAACGCGAGGTCTATAAATATATACGATCACAAAGAAATGCTTACTTGCTAGTTAATTAAGTTTTAACTTAGTAAATTTTAATATTCACGGCTTCATCAAATAATATTGTGAATGTAGAAATTCACAATATTACATAACCTATGTATAGGAAATAAATCTCAAATGGAGTCTATAGGCAGAGGAAGCTTTAGAAAATAAAGATCAGACTTTAAAGATAAAATGTTTATGGGAGGAAAATGTCACATTATTGCCTGCAATTTTTAGTGATCAAGCAGTGGATCATTGTGCAACTTTTCGTTTGGCTACTAAGCTTTCATGAAGGATGTGTAAGACGTACATGATGATCGAAAGCTGTGAAGGCCAAAAATATCAACAGATTAAAAGAAGTGTAATGATACACGTCAACGTGTCAACGCATCAAAGCTGGGTCAACCAGTGCATCTGCAGAGGGGCAATACTAAGGGATGGAAAATTTCAGATAGGCAGGGCAGCAAAATGCTTCCCTAGTGTGATATTTACCGGCGACTCTAACCTAGTGAAGCAAAATGCCTCTAACTTAGTGCGAGGTAGAAAGAACAAAGGTTATCAAACAGGAAATTGAAAAATACGAGGATATATCACAAGCTAAAGAGATTTCACCAATATCCAATATGCAGATTTTCACAGAAACTTTGGAGAAGAGAGGTTTGTGTTCTGTTGATCCCTCATTGCTTAATGCATCATTATTGATATGGAGATATGATGATTAAGGTGAAACATCTCGATCTGGAATAACAATATTTGATAAAATTGGAATTAAACATTTTGACTAAAATTTAAATTGTTGTCAAACAAGTGATTCTTCCCCATGACTCTGAACATTTCAGCATTCACAACCATTGGTGATATAAATTATGGTACTTGCCTAGGATTACCAAGGAATTATTACAAAGATATAGTTTGTAATAATTCCTTTGTTCGTTTGATTTTTAGAAACTTAGTTAGTTATTTTTTCTCATTACTGCCATTTCTCTTGTCACTTTCTGTGTGACTTATTTATTGAAAAGCTTTAGTGTGCCGCTTATTGTAAAAATTGTTTCTCAGTGTATTCTTTCTTTTCTTTCAGGTAAGGTGGGCTGACCTTGAAGAAAGAAAGGAACAAGACAGGCTTCGCGCAATTGGCTTTGTTGTCGGACAGACTGATTGGACTAAATTGACTGATCCAACTCATGCTGATAGAGCACTAACAAAAACCAAGTATTTCTAGTTGTGAAAGGAGGCATTTTATACTTTTTGCAGACAAAAACAGTTACTTTCATCAAAACTTGAATATTTTTGTGCTTGCTTACTTTTCTATTATCAGTGTTTATTTTGTGTTTTGGGGCCTGTCATGTTTTTATTTGAAATCACTGAAAAAAAAATTATCTTCTCCAGCTGTGTATTTTTCTACCTAGGAAAATACTTGCATGCCCTCCATATTTTTGTTTCAAAAGAAATGATCTAATTAAATATTGATAATTGAATATGTTCATCAGAGGCTTTTATACAGATTTAAAATTGAAGAAAATCTTTATGTGCCATATGTTTTAACTTAAAGATGTACAGAATTTTAATTTAGTTGCGTGAAACAATATTTTGGATACTTTCTCATAGCTAATCTAAAAGTTATCTTTGTGAGTTTTCGTTTTATATTTAGAAATATAATATTCAGTTACAAAACAGTGTGCATTTCACTTGGCACATATTAAGCAAAAGCTGCTTGCATTATAAAGTATATTTTTTAGCTGTGGAAAATATTAAATGAATGGTTAAAAGAAATGCCAGAGTCTTTTTTCCTGTATACTAAAAAAATTCTTTTTATTTGAGGGCAGCACAAAGTTTTACCAAGAAACCCAGGTTAGGTTATAAGAAAAACCTGTTTTGTCATAGAAATCTTCTTAAAAGTTTGCAAATTTCTTTATATGCCTTGTACTGGAATCTAACTATGCAGATTGAAATCTTCAAGTAAAAGAATAAGGAATATTAGTCTAAAAATTAATATTTTTAATGTAATGTATGTTTTTTAGACTCTTCATTTCTTAATTCATTCTCATTCGTTAGATGTAAAATAGAACGAAAATAGTTATGTAAATTGAACTTAATGCTTCAGTTGTCAAATCAGAAGTATTTTCTGCTTCTGTGCTTAATTTCCTCTGGTGCATTCAAAGGATTCTAAAGAATTGAAAGAGATGTTAAATATTTTATACTGAAGAAGAAATTGTTAAAAAAGTGTATTTTGCATATTTATGTTCTAAACATCTCATTGTAAGAAGTGAAATTAAATGATAATTCATGAGTTAACTGATATTTTCAGGCACCAAGAAAAGATTTGTAATTTTCGTATAGAAAAGTCATAATTCATATGTAATATTTTATCTTTTTTTTCCAGTCATTGTTAGTGAACATTATCACAAAATATTGGAAAGCTAAATGATTTTTTAAAGAATGAATTGAGGGATGTGTGTATAATTTGCATTGTTTTGGTACTAGAAGTTTGTTGCTTTACTTTTACGACTGTATTTTTCATGATATATTTACATATTAGTGTATTATTGAATAAAGAACATTTATTTGCTGCTAATGTGTCACTCATTTTTGTTTAATTTCAGTTTGTGAAGATACCTGCTGAATATGGCAGATGTTATTTTCCCAAAGCTGTATGATGATTTAGTTGGGAAATGATAATGGTTTTCAACTTGCATGCCATCTATATTATTTTTTTAAAGTATATATTGCATTGTTAAATATTCAATGTTTAGTGTGTGCAGAGATGCGAACTTATTTGATTTAAATGGGAGACTCCCAATTTTTGATTGTTCTCCCACCAACCAGATTTACTATGTATTTCTTTTGACTTTCTGTGATTCGTAAATTTGTCTTCATTTTTATGTGGCTTAATATTCTGTGATTTGCTTTCGTAAATTTTATTTCTGGTACCTAATATTGCTTAATTTTTTCCCTAGAATGCCTTTAAAAAAAAGGGGTAAGGCTGCTTTTTCACTTCAAAATACTGGCACTAATCTTATCTCGCATGCACATATGTCTGATAACATGATGCTCCTATTCTCTAATGAGCATTAAGGGAGATTGCCAGTCATCTTGCAGATACTGGCAATAAGCATGTAGCAGTTGCAGCTGTTGCATTTTTTTGTCACTGACGAGGGTGATTTTCAGAAGCTTCAAGAAATGGCTTAAGGATTTGTGACCTTTTATCTTTGTAATGTTTGTAGTAAAATGCTTATGTACATTTCAAAAGTCATAACACAGGTGACTTTCCTTGTAGTATTTAACCAAGGAAAGGTAGTACCATCTTCAACATGTACCACTTGTCATTCAATTTTTTAATTTTGCTCTGTGCAAGGGCCAATGTTATTTAAACACATGTATGGATAAAAATATACCAATACCTTTTGTTAGAAAAACTGGCCTATATGATAATTTCTGTAACTAAAATCACAAAGCTTGCTTTCTAACAAAAAGTTGGAAAAATTACTTGTTGGTTATTATATTATTATTAATATTGAATAGCTTTTAATAATGTGCTAAAGAAAGCAAAACTGTAAAGAACAAAACTATGACTCTTGTTAGTAATTCTACCAAAAACAGATTACGGTATTATTTTTGATATTACAAGTCCCCCCCCCCTTTTTAGTATGCATGCAATAATTTGGGAAATAGCATAGAAGACATTAACAAAGACATTGCAGATGTGACCAGCTTAATATATTCCTTTTTATTTTCTTGATAGCCAAGCATTTAAACAACCAAACATAAGTAAGTAGGAACTATAAGCACTGTTGTAGAACTTCTTGTATTTTGATTACGTCTGCAATAAGAAAAGAGCAGTGATAGTACATCTTACTAGCAACAGAAGTAGACAGCAAGTATGATGTGTTCGAAACAGAATTTTAGTCCAAATTGAGTTAATTTTGTTTTTGATATCTTTTGAATGTTGAAGTTATTATCAGGGTTGTGGAGTCAGTAGGGAAAATAACTGATTCTGAAATGTGTTGCAGCTTAATTTTTTAATATAAAAGATGTTATAAATGCTACAAAAAAAAAAAAAAACGATG
>KK115172.1:2195191-2209361 GCA_000611955.2 Stegodyphus mimosarum
ACACCACAGCTTATTTATAGTAATTAGCATTTATTATGAAATGAAAAAACTGGCATTAGTAATTTCTGAGTATTGCTTCGACAAGATCTTCCTTGTTAGAGGACCGTAAATCCGATTTGACAAACTTCAGAGCTGAGAAGAGTCTTTCCACATTAACTTGAGTAGGAGGAAGGGCTGTTACTGTTAAGGCTACTTCTTTCAACTTTTCTCAATATTACCCAGATATTTCTCAAAATCTAAATCATCTCTGGAAGAGCATGATAGAGATTCGCTTGTAGTGTCTGCAGTTTGACTGTCCTTATTTGAATAATTCAGTTGTTCTGAGAGTAATTTCATTTTTAGTGAAAGTTCATAGATGATTTTCTTTGCCTTTTTAATTTGTTCACCATTCAACAAAATTCGGCGTTTCGGATCTACATACATTGAACCCAGCAAGATCTTCTCTAGCAAATTAGTTTCTCTTTTCTTAATTGAGAAAATGATTCCTTCTGCAATAAGCCCTCCATTTCAGGAAGAACAAACATCACATTCTTCCATTCTCTCCTGTTAATTCTTCAGATTGTAGCTTTTTGTGTATATACGATGTAGAAAGAAGAGTTTTCAATCCTGCAAGATTATTCCACAGTCTTTCTGTTAGTGAAACATTAGGGTTATCTACATCTTCTAAAAAAGTTCTAAATTCTAACAACCTCTTTATCATCAAATGTGTACTTCCCCATTGTATTGTTTGATCAATAATTTCTCCTTTTCCTGCTTGCTTCCTAAGAATGGTATCAATTTTGGGAGTTCGTGCTGCTTACCTAAATTTATCAATGAGATTTGTAACTAAATGAATCAGTTTAATCAATAGTGGCACATATCACATCCATCCTCCTCCCTTATTTATTAATAGGTCAATAAAATAAAGAATACTATTTATTAATGTATATAGTCCATAAATAAAAACAGTAACTCAGTTTGTCATTAAATTTTTCTTCACTTTCATTTCAAATTCAAACTATCAAACAAAAACTGGAGTCAGAGTCAACGTGTTTTTAGAAACTCCAGCTCCGACTTCTTTTACCCCAAAATCTGCCTAACTCCGACTCCACAGCCCTGGTTATTATTAAATTTTCTGAAGTTATTATTGGTTGAAGGCTTACATAATGTATTTGCATCTAAGTTTAATGTGAGACTCATGTGATTGCAATTAATTTTAAAATGAGGCAGTTTAGAGAGGTTTATTATAAGCAGTTACTGTTTTGGAGATGGGGAAACTATCCATGTTAAAATAGAAAGTTAAGGACCTGCTCAAAGTCTTCATTTTAATTTTGTTATTTTCCTTTGCGTCCTAAGAATGGCAACTGCTTATAATAAATATCTCTAAACAGCATCATTTCTAAATTATTCTATGTCATATGACTTTTAAATAATGCTGGTGATGCAGATCGTTGCCTGAAGTGAAACTCAGAGTCAATATTGGAATTTTTAACATCAGACTGAGCTTTCATCTCAGATGCATCACATTTGCTTTCTGCTTCTGACCTGCTGTCTTATAAAATATAAAACATTCTAAAACAGGCACCAATTTATTTTGTATTGGCTAATGAAAGTAAAAAAAAAGGGGGGGAGAGAAAATAAAAAGAAAATTCAATTTGAGTGCAAGTACTATTTTGTGCTTCAACACAACTGCAACATTTCGTAGTCATCATCTCAGCCCACTGTTTTCAGCATTTCCCACTCATCATATATATACAAAAACGCACGCACGCACGCACACACACACCTGTTAGCATGTTGGGATGTTTAGTGACAGCAAAATCATGATTAATAAATGGATTTTGTGCAATAACAGTTAAATATCATTGCTTCCCTTATTTTTATTGCATAAATTAAGAATTTATATTAATTATATAAACGTAGTTATTAAATTTTTACACTATTTATAAAGTAATAAAATTTGTTTTCCTCTTTCATATGCCAAAAAGATTCTTTATTATGAATTTATTTATCAGCAGTGTGTGTTATGAGAAAAAACATTTATCAGTAACGTGCCAACAAATTCCTTCCAAATCAACAGAGAATAAACAAATCGCTCTAGTAGAGGAGGAAAAGGACATCAATGATTTGACTAGCCGAGCTAAGAACTTGGATGTTTCATCACAGATTTTGATAATTGGAATAAAAAATGCTAAGCATATAAAAATCGTGAGAGAGATTATTGGCATGGCTGCGAGCATGTATATAGATGCATTACATTTCATAATCCTTCCTTACCACTTCCATTGCCATTCATAATTTTTTTTTAAATTTACAGTTTTTATTTATTTTTGTATTTTCGGTTTTATCCATTTTGTTGACATTTTTAGCCACTGCTACTTTTTGTCTGCTATTAAGTCTCCTTATTATTGTTACAACTTATTTTTAAAAAATAAGCTTTGAAAAGTAAAAGCATTGAAAACTTTTCAAATTTGGTACAATAGTCAGTGGCCCAGTCCTTTGGTATGATAGTGAGTGTCACTAATAACTATCGCACATAGGCAGCACAACAAAATGGGGTTGAAGTAAGTCAGGACTAGCCTTTGACCAAGCCATCTGCCAGGTCATTTCTAATATGCCATACTGGCTGAAATTCCATTGTCATCTGTTTTCCAAAAGAGAATGTGAACAATTTGACAGTCATGAAGTGATTTTTTATCACTAATGGATACAGAAGAAAGTTCCTCAATGGTAGCTTGCAATTCAATACAGATTAACTTTGTACTGTTGCCATTTTCCTCGAGAACTAATGAAACAGCATCCATTTTTCCATCAAAGGTATTGCAGAATTTACCAGTGGCTCTGCTGAGATTAAAATGTTTGCAGTGGTTCCCTGCTTCATTTTTAATGGCATATGCACTGGAACCATATATAAAAAGGTGCAACTATTATTAATGAAAAAATTATTATGTGTCAGCATTTTTTTATTATTTGCATTTTTGAATAAGGGACTACACTTTCAAATATTAATTAGATTTTATTTGCACCTAGTCCATTATTAAAATTTTTTTCCTCATATAATTTTGTGTATTAGACACACATACAAATTAATCATGTAATTTATTACAGACATAATACACACACACACACAAATTAATCATTCAATTGAACACTTATATACAAGGTGTTTCATTAGATAGTCCCCTCCATCAAGAAATCAACTACTATGGAACTTTCATTATTCATTAGTCTTGAAACTCTTATCATGTTGGATAAGATAATGAGGGATAATTAGAATAGAAACTTCTTCTCATGCTTCTATCAGTTATGCATAATCAGTAATGCAAATCATTTTGAGCGTAGTGCATTTTAAAAATCAAGTTAAAAATTTAAACTGGTTACATGGTGACTTTTTATCTTAGAACTATTGTCATAACATAGTCAATATCAGATATCTTTGATATATATCTGATATGTCATAATTACAAAATATTTTTTTAAAGTTTTGGTTTTAAAAATTTTAAAAATTCTTTGTTGCATTTATAGGATTATTTGAAACTTATTAATTGTGAATTTCAATTTTCGTGTTTGTGAAAAAGTAGTTCTAAATTTCTTACTTTATGTTTTTATGATATATGTCATATAGTCTATATATCATGTCATAATTCTGGAAGCATAGAAGAAGAATCAACTTGCTTCATCGTGGCTGATGGTGACGGCATACAGATGAAGATTACAAAACATGAACTTGAAGAATTTCCGGGCTTTATTTCCGCATATAAAATCATCTCCGTAGAAAATTATCCAATTATAATGAAAATCCAATACATTTCTGATTCAATCATAATGAAATATGATAAATTGGCTATGTGCGTGGTTTCTTAAAATTAAGATGCAGACATTTTAGATGGGGAAGCAAAGCGAGGAGATATTAACAACCTAGAAGCTAGCAGAAGAAGAATGACGTAATTAACTGCCAGATGAATTTAGGGGGAGAGCACCAAATTTAGAATGTTAATTTTAAGGTTGCCAATTATTTTTTAAAGCAGCTATCGTATTTTGTTATATCTTACATACATATAAATACATATGGCTTATATGTGCATATGAGATGTATTAGACGGAACATATTTAAGATACTGAAATTAAAATATGTAAAAGTATGGAAAGTACTAGTATTAGTCAAGACATCCCATTGTCAGAAAATTAATCACCAAATGTACTAGTTAGATTTTATTATGATTTATTAATTAACTGAAAGGGGAGCAGATATAAATTAGGACAATTATCAGAATATTCATGTACTATGTTGACATTGGTAGTGACCTCATTAATATTTTAACAAAAATGGATATCTAAAAACAGTTTAGTTATTTAAAGATCTCAAATTAAGTATTAAAAAATTTAAGTATTTGAATTTTAAACTTTATCAATGAATATGGTTTTAGCAGTACATTCTTTTGGAAAGGAAAGCTTGATACCAAATCAGTAAAGCTGTTTAATAGTTGCAATTCTTTTTAGGTGTTCAAATAAATTATATAACATTAAATATTAAGTGGTCTTTGAAAAAGTTTAAGATGTATGTAATGAAGGTAGATCTTTGGTTGAATTTATTTAAAATGTTTTCTCAGTACCAGATTTAAATATTTTAATTAATAAGGCAATTAGAATTTTATCACTTCTCTTCATAAATTTGGTGAAAGTGGTAAAAAAAAAATTAGTAGCAGTAAGAATAATAAGCGGAGTTCAATAATAATATGAAAGAACAAAATTTAATCTTTGGGGGTGGCGGACTTTTTCTTTATATATATTTTTCTCAAATGCTTTTTTTTAGGTATGCTATGTATTGTGAGCATACTGACATACTTCTGAAGTTTTTGATTTCTTTAAAACACCATAAATCATTGTATGTTGTTTGTACTGAAGATGAAATTTGAAACTTTTGTTGCTGTAACAGTATTTGTTCTGTGCTAATCAATGAAACAGCTGAGTAGATTATTAGAGCAGGCACACTGGACTTGGAGAATCCTGCAGAATAGGCTGGCTGCACTGGTGTTTTAATAGTTTTTCTCATGTATAATCAAAATACAAGCTGGTTTCTCACAGAAAGATAACACAGAAGATAAACCTTTTCATCGGTAGACACCTCGCACTATTTGTCATGTTAAAGTTTAAAAAAAAAAAATCTAAATTATGTTAACTGTTGTTTTCCAGATAAAGTGGAAATGTTAGCATGTTTCAGAATCTGTGGAGTGTAATAAGAAACTATTTAATGATTGTCATTCTTTTTAGTATATTCATATCAGTGGGAATGAAGTTTTCTCTCTGGAAACTGCTATTAGTATGAAGAAGTTAGTAATAATTTAAGTGAAATTCTTGAGACAGTAGATGTAACCAAGCTCATACATTGACAGATATTTCTGTATCTGTTATCTTCTATTTCTTTCATTATGTACTATTTTAAGTTAATGCACTCGGTACCTTCGTATCCATGGGCAATGCATTCCAAGACATAATTACAGTTATCTGGAATTTTGGATAATTCAAAATATTATTTAATGCAGTGTGATTGCATTATCATATGATTATGATATGATGTGATTATGTTATGGTATGTATTATGATACAAATACTGCATTAAATAGCATTCTGAATAATCCAAAGTTTCAGATATGATGCAGTGCTTATGCAGCATATAAATTCGGTAATGTTTAAGTATTTACTTATTAAAACATTAATTAAAGTAGTAAAATGTTTGCAATGCACTTTCTTGTACATTTGCAATGCACCATTTTCTTTACCTCTCATCTGTATGTAAGTAAATGATTCTGATGTTTTAATGGGCTCCATTAGTCAAATAGCTATAGTCACAAAGCACTAGCAATATCTTCTGAGTTCTGTTACCAGTAGTGGGTTCTATGCCCAACAGTTTGTTGACTGTAAAGGGTAGTCATGTGTGATTTGAAAATGGACATTTTGCATTTGAAAGTTCTCACGAAAGCCATGCCTCATTTTATGCAGGTGGTCCTTATAGGATTTTCTGTAATTGATAAAGCCAGTCTTGTCCATTTTAATAGTGTCTTTGAGAGATGATCAAATTCTGAGAAAATGCAATACCTGCAATGCATAATATTATTTACAGTTTCAAGTAAAGATGGGACAATAAAATAATATTACTATAAAAGTACTGCCTAAACAGTGAACAATGGTCTGGGTTCTTGCATATTAATGTTCATTATCAAGCTCTGCAGAGACAGCACTGGTCTTGTTAATATTGCAGTATTTCTCAAAGTTGCAACCATTTTATAACTTTTCTTAATTTATAGAATTTCTTTTGGACTTTTGTGAGTTTAAAAACATAACTAATTTAATCTAATGTCTGACATGGGTTGCTTTGTTATGCAACAAAAATGTAGAACAGGTTTTACCTGTTTGAAGATTTGTTATATCTTGCCAGGCAAATATTTGTTATCATTGTGCACAGGAGAAAATAAAAAGATAAAATTCTTTGCATTCATGTTTTTAGTTGTGTTGATTATCTGATCTAGACAAAACTGTTTCTGATTACCAATTCGATCAAAATACAGAGGATGACTATGTTGGGCATTTAGCCTTGCAGATCTTTAGGCCTTGTGATTTTGGTTTTTAGCGGTGCATCGAAGAAACTGTGTATGTTGTCTCTGCCATTATGCTAGAACTTTTGCAGCAATGTCTTCCAAAATTTTTGAACAGTTAGAACACATATAGTTAAAACTGAAGGCATAGAAATGCTGGTATAACAAATCTTCATTTTTCCCACTGAGCTAATGCATATGATAGTTTTTTGTATTGCAAAAAACAACAATTTTGTGAGCAAGTGCAATGTGTTTCTTTTTGAAGTACTCTGTATTATTAATCATCTGATGATTCAAGTTTCTTTCTTGTTATTGTGAAACAACATATATGAACATTAGGCTAAATGGCAATAAATACGTAGGCTATTTTTTTTTCAACCTCCGATGGGCTATAAAGAAAAGACAGGTGAATATATGAAAAAGATTTTATTACCAAAAGTAAAGTACGATACAGGTTATTTCTCCACATAATCGCCTTGACGATTGAGGCATTTGGCATATCTGTGAACAAGCTTTGCAATACCCTCTTCGTAAAATGTTCCCGCCAGTGATTGGAAGTGAGTTGTGACGGTTTCTTTGAGCTCTACATCATTTTTGGCCCCTTCATCATCCTTGATCTTCATCGTCCTTGACCCCCTTCATCATGCACATCAGTTCGGCCATCTTTAAACTTTAGAATACCATTCACGAACAACGCCATCACTCATAAAGCTGTCTCCATACACTCGACTCATTCTTCGATAAATTTCCGCTGCACTGTTCCCTTCTGCCTGGAAGAAACGAATAACAGCTCGCAATTCACACTTGGCGGGAGAATCAATAGTGACAGCCATGTTTACGTGACTGCAACTCAACAAAAAATGGCGTGTTGAACTCGCCATTGACAGAGCGTGTGGAGGGGGGAGATGCGCAGTCGCCTACTACGCACACCAACCACCTGCCGTATGCCTAGCCATTATACTGTACGATCGGAGGTTGAAAAAAAAACAACCCTCGTAGATTGGCATGTGATTTGAATAAATTTCTTTAAAATTCAAGAATGATCACAGGCAGTCTTCCTTTTTGATCAGTAAAAAATTATTTTCTAATAATAATTCCTAATTTTAAATTCTACATTGACATGTTTCTCTTCCAGTGTGATTGATTGTATGAACATTTTACTCTTTTCAGTTTTTGAAATTGAAACCTCTCAGGAAAATTATCTTGTCTTTAATACAGTATAGTGGTACTTTGACTTCCAAACCACGTAACATCAACTTTTCAAGGTTCAATAAATGATGAATGTTTTACATCCCATGTTAGCCTCTAGATATGAACTTTTTTCATATCCCATTTGGCATCTAGATTTGAAGTCAAAAGATTACGAACTAGAACAAATTTTCAGTTAAAATGATGTTTATTCAGATCTTCTGTGGAGCAAAGTGCCTAAAAGAACAATCACTAAGGAGGAAACAGTATTTCTAAGACACAAGCCAATGAAAAGGAGATTAATTTTCCTTTTTTGTGCTGATATCAGTTGTGACTTGAAGATACAGCCATTGATGATTTATCATGCTGAAAATCCTCATAAAAGCAGAATGTTAATAGGCATAAATTTGGTTTTACAGTAATAACTAATCAGAGTTAACAGTAGATTTACGATAACAATGCCATTTACCCTAGAATGTTCTCTAGCACATCCGCCACAGTTGGGATTGGATTAAATGTTTTAATTTCATAAAAATTAAATTCTTGCTGTCTAATACTGCTTGTCTTAACAACCACTGGATTAAAAAGTTATTGCCAATTCCAGAAATGCTTAATATGAAAGCTGTTTTTCAGAGATATTCTTTAAGTTACCATTGATATGGAATTAAGCATCAGGGGATTCTGGGAGAATCATTTAAGTATTCTTCAGTGTTTGCATCTTATTGATTAGACATGGGAAGATGTTTCTCTGCAAACACTAAAATCAGCCCAGGAAAAGCTGATTCAATTGCCTCTAAAGAATTGCTTTTTGGAAAGACTTGAAAGCAAGACAGACATTGTAGATAGATTACTGTTGTTTCTTTGAGTAGGCTATGCATTTGGAACTTTAAAAATACCTGTAGAAGAGTTTTACAGAAACACAATGACTGGTCATTAGAGAGCTACAGAAGTTACAAAGTGAGCAGGAAAAATAAAAGTTTGAAGAAGGAATGGAAATGTCTTTAAGGAATAAAGAAGATAGCCACAAGATAACTAAATCTGATTAAACAAACGATTGTAGATAATGAAAATAAAATATAAAATCAGTCCCAAAAAATTTATTAAGAAAATTGAATGTTTCTTTTTATGCAAAGCATGTAAAATAAATGTTTATAAATAAAATTAATAATTTCTACATAAGTACATACTATATTTAATTTTTTTCCTCAAATTCTGGATCTGGAGACAGATTAATTTTTCATAAGATACAATGAAAAACTGGATTTTGCAATAGGAACTGCAGACAAGAATGAATTAAGTCACTGTATTAGAAATCAAACATAGTTAATATCAGTCGTCACTTTATTAGAAATCGGACTAATTCAGTGTTGCTAATTCTGAAATATCTGCAACAGTTTCATGAAACATAAATGATCATAAATTACTTTTATAAATTCAGTGTTATGCATCAGCTAAGAGAGAGAACAAAATTATTGCAGTTAATACCTTTTTAGAAACATTAAAAATAAATTTAAGATATTTAAACAATTCTTAGTAGTGTGTTAACTGTTCAGTCAGCATAATTACCTATGGGATACTTTGCTGCAATTCAGGGAGCAGAGAAAAGTTTTTACTGGTAATTATGCTGTGTGAATGGTTAAATGAATATGAAGAGTTTTTTTTGGGGGGGGGGTTGTTAATTGAAATTTGAAAGCCTGCAGTAAAGGCAGATAATCTGCAGATTGTTATAATATAGTCTCTGAATAAACATGTATGTGTTTTGTCTCTAAATTTACTTAGTAAAGTATATGCATCTTGACAGGATTAAATCAAATCAAATTTCAGATATTGTTGAAGTGTTCTTATTTCTTTTCTTTTCTTTTGTAGGCCTCTTAGTGTGTAAGTCAAGGTTTTACTGCATCTGTAAGATACTCATAATCAGGACTTATAGAACATCTCTGAAGAACTACCACTGTGCATTAATTATAAGTTATGACAGACATTTTAAACACAAGTTTACAAGTATATTCTGTCAAGCCTTATTTTTCACTTTATATGCTGATGCTTTCTGTATATTGATTTTGGCCATTTCAAAATTTCTCAGCATCTGTTTATCTAGTTTTAAAAAGAGAAAAATGTTAAAATTTTTAAGAACAATGCAATAAATTTTTCTAGTCACTTTCTTTGTTTTTTTCTTTCTGAGAAAAATGTGTATTTACTTTATGTAAGACTTAAGAATTCAAATCATTCAACCATTATAAGGGGAAATATTTGTTCTTGATAGAAGTCAAAAACATAGGATTATTTCACTTCTATCTTTGAGAAAATTATTATCAGTAAATTTTCAAACAGGTGCATGAAATGCAAATCAGAAATAAAAAAATCAATGTATTATCTGAATGAATTTTTAATTTCTTTTCCCATTTCTGGGAGTTTAAAGTGCATTTTAGAAATGGGTTCAATAACAGGTCTGCAGACACACATATGTGTTGTAACAGTGATGTTTATATATTTTTCCACATACAGTGCTATTTTTAGAAGCATTGGTTGTATATCTCTAACCCAAAGTACTTGCTAGAAAGAATATTTTCTATTTTAAATTACACGATGAAATGAAACAGAAGAGAAAAAAATAATTATAGAGATTTTTCTATAGTATTAAAAACATAAAAGTATTGAGAAGTATAAATACATTTAACATTTTGGGAAAGAAAATCAAAATAAATAAGTTGAGAGTCTGGATTTTCCACTAACCAAGAAAAGATATATTTGTTGACTTTTTTTTTTAAAAAAAAATTTATAAATTTCTTGCTTTAAATTTTCTCTTTTGTATTTCTAAAAATTTATTTTTTATTCTATAATTTAGTTTCAGTCATTTTACCCCATTTTCACCCTCTTAGCATGTGCCCAAATGTTCTCCATACCCCCGTAATATTTTAATTTAGATGTTTCGTTCCAGATAAAATCTAAAACTAAAAATATTTTATTTTAAATAAAAAGTATTAATATATAGTGTTTACTAATATTTTAGTATACCATAAAAGATACAAATTTATTATATGTAATAAATATTAGTATAAATCATTTATCTATTTATTAACTCAGGAATCATTACATATTGTGTTGTATAAAAAGTATTAAGCCTTTAGAGGTCAAAATTAAAAGTTCATTTATCATTATTAGAAATTACTGCTATAAAACCACATATGCACTGTTTTGTTATGATGAACTTCTGTTATTTTTCTTGCAACACTGTAATACCATTTTTATAGCAATTCTGTGGTTTCTGGTAAAAAAATTGGTATGGTTTTTTACATGCCTCATTTGGAACTAACTTAACAACATTCAGAAAGTTTGGTAAAGACAAAAACAAATTATAGTTTGATGGTGCTAAGTTGGGCTATATGGTGGATGCATTAAAATTTCCCAGCCAAGTTGTCTCACTTTCCGATAAGTTGTCTAAGATGTATGCCATATGGTATATGATGCCCTGTGTGTTGACAAATTCTGGCCTGTCTTTTCAATTGCCATCTGTTGTTCTGATTGTTGACAGTGTCTATCATTCTGCTTGGCAGCAGCTGGTTTTGAAGCTTCTACTGCCAAGCAACAAGGAGCATCTTGAAGCAATCACCCTGAGCATCAGAGGAGCATTTTGGTATACTATAAAGAGAAATGAAAAATTTTTTTTTCTTCATGAAAATTTCGAGCATCAAAGCGATCGACTCGTCTTTCAGTTGTTGCTTTTGATACTGTATCTCGCTAATAAATAACAAAAAATAATAAATTTTTTCATGGGCCTGTGCAGCATTTGTGCCTTTATCGAAACAAAATTGTAAAATGTAATGCAGTCTTGTTGAAAGTTAACTATACTCTTGGTGCAATATAAAACGTCTGAAAGATTTCAATCCTTTTTGCACATCTGTTAACTTCAAATGCCAGCTATTAAATGACATTCGGTCTAATCCGCTATACCCTGTAATATCGGACACTGATGCTATCTTATGAACAAAAAGGCTAAGTAAAGACGCAAGAGAATCATGGCGACGTGGAAAATAGAACAGGCAAATCGACAACCTTGTATTCGACGTAAATTTTGTAAAATCCCAATCGATTTCGAGGTCAAAACGTGTTCCCCTTCATCAGGAGCAAAAAATTTTTCAAATCGAGAAAGCGAATGTCGATCATATAGCAACCAATGTAAGGAGCCGATAGCGCCATCTGTCGGCAGAAACAGTAACAAAAAATGAAGGGATAAGTTAGTAGAATTTTAAAGGCATTAGGCGAGACTGAATTGGAATTAGTCATTGACTAAACAGGATAAATTTTTGTGGATGTGAAAAGCTTCAAGAAAATCCAGTTCCCTAATAGAACCACCTTTCTGGATAATTTTAGGAGAACCGAAATCAAATTTGTGATTGAATTCCCAGCTATAGCTATTGAAGATTTGCTAATTTCGCCTTTTCGGACATAAGATTCATGTTCCTTTATGCGAAACTTTAATGCTCTTTTCGTTTGGCCAAAATAACTTAAGCCACACTGACGCGATATGCTATAAATTCACCAAGAATTAAAGTCAGAAATAGAATCTTTAAGAAACGAGCCTCGGATTTTATTTATAGGCGAGAAAACAGCATGAAAATTAAACTTGTTTAAAATCCGTGCAATTTTGTAACTGATAGAAGGATGAAATGGAAGCACAACAAGGTTATTAATGTTATTTCTAGCATCAGAATATATTCTTAGATGGCATGGTGAGAACTTGCGAACAGCTTTATCAATGACTATGGGAGAAAATCCTCGGTTAAGGGCAACAGATCTTAAAGAATTGAATTCATTAGCAAGAAGAGATTCTGAACAAACTTTGAAATACATAATAGTAAAAAGAAGCCATTTTTTGCTTAGCCGGGTGACATGACTTAGCATGGGGAGGTAAACAAACAGAAAAGGGTTTACGGTAAACAGTTGTGCTGAAATTAGATTCATTGCGAATAATAAGAATCTGACTTTAATTCTTGGGGAATTTATAGCATATCGTGTCAGTGTGGCTTAAGTTATATTTGCCAAACGAAAAGAGCGTTAAAACGTCTCATAAAGGAACGTGAATCTTATGTGTTTTAAAGGAACATGAATCTTCCGAAAAAGCGAAATTAACAAATCTTCAATAGCTAATCATAGTTGGAAATTCAATCACAAGTTTGATTTCGGTTCTGCTAAAATTATCCAGAAAGCTAGTTGTATTAGGGAATTGGATTTTTTTGAAGCTTTTCACATTCACAAAAATTTATCCTGTTTAGTCAATGACTTTTAATTCCAGTCCAGTCTTGTCTAATGCCTTTAAAATTCTACTAACTTGACCCTTCATTTTTTGTTACTATTTCTGCCGACAGATGGCGCTATCGGCTCCTTACATTGGTTGCCTGTAGGGTATAAATATGATCGACATTCGCTTTCTCGATTTGCAGAATTTTTTGCTGCTGATGAAGGGGGGACCCGTTTTGCCCTCGAAATCGATTGAGATTTTACAAAATTTACGTCGAATATAAGGTTGTCGATTTACCTGTTCTAAAAGGGTAAGTACTTTTTAGACTACACGAGGTAATGAACTTAAAAAAGAGAATATTTTTATAGTTTTGTTGCACTTGTTTGAGACCTACGTTTATCTTTTTAAGGCATTTTTGGATGTGTAATTTCGCTGCAAATTAAGTAATTATTGAAAGAACCTTTTGCTGCAATTTCAGTCTGCCAATCGAAGTTGTAAAAAATACCATATTTCTTGCTGGAGACTGTATTATAAAAACATTATTGAAGCCAGACTTCTTAATGATTTGTTACTTAGCTCATAGACCGTGCAAACAAATGAGCTTTGCATAAGAGGGGGCTATCCATCAGGAATTTTGAAAGCATAAATTTCTTAGTAAATTCTGAAAATAATTATGAATCAAAGCTACAGAAAACATGCAGATGTATTAACTGAGTTTTCGAGACATAAGAATATAATTATAATTATAAGAATGATATCAATTACATTTTTTATACTGTTCTTTTTAGCCTGATGGAAAGAAGGAAAAGAGAATATCTGGAATCGACAAAACTGATTAAATATTTTTTTTTCTTGCTTCCGTAGACCCACTTTTAAAAGTGCATTTGATTATGTGGATGATATGAAAAAATGTGGAACGTTGAGAATCTAAATGTTGCTGAACTAATCGTACTGAACTTTCATTTGTTAACGAAGAAAAATACAAACCCATTATTCTCAAAATTTAATTCTCCTCTTCCCCGAAAAGGACACAAGCGGACATGTGTGTGCGTGTATCGCATTAATATTCTGAATTACTTGAAATTATGTTTCATTTTTACTCGAAAGTAGTTTTCAGGATTTTTGAAATTGTATCAAAATCACTTCAGATGAAGTATTAGTATTCAGTATT
>KK115172.1:2209371-2268614 GCA_000611955.2 Stegodyphus mimosarum
GTGAGCATATAAGCGGTCAATATTCATTCTTGCTTCAGACTGTTGCAAGTTACTTGTGAAATTAGTCTCGAATGATGTTCTTAGTGACACTGACTGTTTTGTTGGCAGGCTTATGAAACAGTAAATATTAGTCCTGAGGGTCGAAGTAAGTCTTTTATAGGCCTTAAGCACTTGAAAGATTTTACTGCTGCCACATACGTTTAAGCGAATTTTTTCATTTCTTCTCTTTCCCGTTTTTGTTTTAGCTGCGCCATGCATTCTGTGGTAAAACCGCAATGAGAAACTTTGTGGTACTTCCTTTCCTGAATACTCAAGGACCAGTGCCGTAGCTAGGGTGGGGCAAGGAGGGAGATTTGAGCGATTTCCCCGGGCGATGCATCCAGGGTGCGCCAAATTAATGCTACAAATTTTAGAATGAAATGTTTTCCATTCTCGGAACACGGAAAGGGGCACAAAATCTTTAGTTGTCCCCGAGCGCTGAAAACTAGCTACGCCTCTGCCAAGGACCTTTTTGTGGTCCCTCCTTTCCTTGATGCCCTAAGCATGGTCTTATATTGCTTAATTCGGCGCTGTCTTTCCTTTAAAATGAAGAGCTTATACTTAATGTTTGCATATACATCTACTTCCTACATTAGTGCATCTCAGTACAATTAATGAGCTCTTTACATGTTTAATTCCTGTGAAAGCTAAGTCAGCAGCAAACCATTCTTTTTTCCTGGAAGAATAATGTCGGAACAGTGTTTGATCGCTACTATATATTTACTCTTGACGCCTTAAAAGCGGTAAAATTTCGTCATTTATCTTCCCCTGTGACTGAAGACCTTCGTGAAAGCATTTGTTGGGATGGTGGAACTCGTAATACTTGAAAGCATGTGTTGGGGATGGTCAACTCGTAATACTTTCTGGAAATCATTTGTTGGGAATGGTCGAATTCGTAGTACTTTCTTGAAAGCACTTTTGGGGGGGGGGGTAGAAGTCGTAATACTTTATTAAAATCATTCGTTGAAGGATGATCGAACTCGTAATACATTCGTGAAGGAAAATTTTGGGAATGGTCGAACTCTTCGGTCATTTAACACATCTCATTGCTAAGAACATCCCTGGGGACTACCAGGTATATCTGGAAGCTAAACTGAATTGTATAAGACCCAGCCATACGACCAAGTTTTACGTGGGAGTTGAACTCGACCCTTGGTTTAAAGCTAGCAGTCAGCTTCTGCTAACAGTTTTACCGTTCAAGAGGCTCAGTAATGATTCCTACTTTTGCATCATTGAATTTATTTTGTTCACCAGATATCTTATTATACTTAATATCCTTAAAATTTTATTATCATGCATTTTTTTATAAATTTCTGAAAGCAGCTTGTAGAGTATTTTCATTTAATATGTTTTTTTATCCTTGTGATGTGTTTGTTCCTTAATCGCAGAATCTTCAGATAATCTTCCTATTTTTCATTAATATATGTTCATTTGCCACATAAACTTAATTTGAGTTTTATTCCTATATAAAATTCTTTATAGGAAGCTTAGTATTTATATTAGTTAAGATTTACTTGAAATTATGACTCGAATTCATAATAATTATTGAAAGTATTACTTAAATACATATAGCTTTAAATATGCCTGTCGCTTCATCTTACATTACTTATAGGTTTATTGCTGTCAGATGTTTTGAAATTTGAATGGTGGTTGAACAGAAGGGTCTTAGAATTTGTATTCACAAAACTTTATTTTCCTGTGTTTAAAAGTAAATGAATTTCATTGACCGTTGTCTTGCAGTTGCTTTTGCAGGTAAGTGAATTAGGTTGACCGTTGTACTATATTGTTAAAGACTCCTGACCGTTGTACTATATTGTTAAAGACTCCAGAAGACGGTAAGGACATAAGCAAATGGTGTTATTTAACCATCTGATCGCGAGATCTGTGAATAGCGTGCGTACTATTTATCCTGAATATACAAGAAGGACATTCAGTTTCGTTGATAAGTTCCACAGAAACTTGCAGATTTCGCAGAAAAAATATTTATTAGTCTAAAGGAGCTTTGTCCCTGAAGAACTACTGTTTTCGTTTTGCGATTTTGCGACGGAAACATTAAAAATCTGAATCACTTTTCGAACTGTTGCCACACAATATTCCAGCCCTGTATTATATTTAAAAAAATTAAATAATGAAGAATCTGCATAAATGTATGTATATTTCTCCAGATGTGATAAAACAACGGTACGTAGAGCATCCAATTTTGAATAACGAACGTTTCCACGCGAATATGCGCATCTGGAAGCCCGAATTTGGAATTTGTTTTATTATCTATTTCATGTGTTGTAAAACTTTAACGAATTTTTGTTGAACAAACTCAAACGATTTAAAAGCGAGCAATGGCAACACTCTACGAAAAAAAACCCCTTTTTATCTAAAGCGCGCGGAACTGTGTATCGGAAATTCTAAAGATATGCTCATTTTAGAATTATTTTGCGATATTGCTGTTGAACTGAATTTTATGATTTAAGTGCGAAGAACGTGATATTTAATAGGTAAAGGTAACACACAAAACGTTAAAAAATGCCTCTTCGGACGTAATTTAAATTCTGAAACCTTTCAGTTTTTTTTTTGTTCATTTTTATGAATTTTGTGCGAATGGTCAGAGTATTATTTCCCAGACTTACAGTGGGAAAAATTAAAGAAACAACTATAAAAACTCATTTAACCTGTAGTTCTTTCGACTTTGTATATGCAACCGAATATGGAGGATGAAAATTGGGACTTTGTTCTCACCTTGTTATTAAATCGGATTCGGGAGAAATTTTTTTCACTGTCACATTCTGCTTGACAGTTAGAATTACATCTGCAAAGTATGGCAAACAGAAACCTACCATAGTCTCATGCTGTTTCTTTAGCCTTCTCTCTATTCTCATTAATGTCCTTTAACCGTTATACATGTTTTCTTTGGTTTGCTGGAAAAACAATGGCTGTTGTTTCTCTCATCCCTCGAAATAGTACATTATACCAGTGGTCGGGAAATCGTGGTTCGCGAGCCGCATGCGGCGCTTTGGCTTCTTGAGTGTGGCTCTTCCACAAAATAGCGCACATAAAAGCAAGAAAATCTTGAAAATAAGAACCCAAAGGCCATCAAATTTTACAAAAGCATGAAAACATATCAGCCAATGTTATCCCTAGAAAATATTTTTGCCGATTTCGGTGTCTTGACTATACTGATTATACATCAAATTGTGCTGTCGAAGTAATTGTCATATGCCAAATTTTAACTAATGAAATGCTTTAAATTATTATACCATTTAATGCCAGTTTTAACATGAATGAGAAACTAAGTAACGTAAAAATAAAATTTAATTTCAAAATATCAGGATTTTTAGCTTCTAGGTTTTTTCGAAGTTTTTTCCAGAGTCTAAAAACAAAAATTTTCCTAGCAACTGAATTTAGGCTACGTAAATTGCATAGACGATGTTTGGGTCGCATATGATATGAAAAAACTTTAAATTGGAAATGTCTAAAAACTATAAACCCAGATATTTTGACACGAAATATCATTTTTACGTTAATTGGTGTAAAGTTAAAATTGCCATGGTACTGATTCTAGTAAGATTTTTACTTGATGTGTTGATAAATGGGCCACTGGGTTGATTTCAGTACAGTTGTACCGACAAGAATAACATTGATAGCTGAGTTTGATTGTACCTGTGCCTCGATGTGACGCACTCGTCTTATTTGATTTATTACTCTATCCTACTGAAGAACTGCTTCTATCGCCAGTATAACTGCTTATCTTCTTATTTCAGATTTCAGCTATTTGTTCGAAAGTACTACAGGTTCGAAAATCGGCTAGTTATGTTACACCGGATTTGCGACTTTACGCGGACTCACATCAACAGCGATACGCATTTCGCCTGAACCGAGGTTCCCCAACCTCCGGCGATGCGCGCGCAGTTCATCCACGAGTTGAGTGAGTTTTTTTACTTTTGTAAGTCAGTTAGTTGGGAGGTTTGCTGTGGAGTGGTTAATCCAAGAGATTTTTCCTGTTTTATTTAAAAAGCACTTAAATTGGGCAATGAATTCACGGTTGCACACGCGTATTTCCTGTTTCCTTGTGTCCCGGCATACCGTTGTTTTCCTGCTTAACTGCTGTTTGTTGGTCCTCAATCATTTCGCTGTTTCTGGCCCTATTCATTCCTTCTCGTAACAACATGGTTAGAAAGAAGAAGCAAAGACAAACGGAAGATGAAATCCACCATGAATTTCAAGTTGAATGGACTGAGATTTTCGCGTTTATTCGAAGCTCAAATGGCCTGTCTTCTTTGTCAAAACATTGGTTCATAACAAGAAATCAAATGTCTAGAGACACTTCACAACTAAACACGTTTCACTTAGTACTAAATATCCAGTCGATGATGCAAGGAAGAAAACTGTTGAGGAACTTCAGAGGAGTCAAGAAAAATCAAGTTCTGTATTAAATTAGTCGATGCAATCTTCCAATAATGTTAATATTGCAAGTTTTGTGATTAGTCAAGAGATTGCTAAAAGAGGGAAACCATACACAGATGACGAATACATAAAAAGTTGTTTTATAAATGCATCTGAAGAGCTGTTTCGAGATTAAGAACAAAGTGGATATTCCAAAAAATTAAAGTGTTACCATTGTCTACTAAAACAGTGAAAGATAGATCAGTTAAAATGTCCTCGAATATAACCAACCAGCAAGTAAAAGCTCTTAAATTGGTTTCAGCTTTATTATCAGCAGTTGACGAGTCTTGTGAGATAAATGATACAGCTCAAGTCCCACTTTTGTTGCGATTTATTTTTATATACAGGTCCCAAAGAAGAACTCTTAGGATTACTGACACTCATAAGTCAAACACGTGGAGAGTATATAGCAAATGCTGTAATTGGATGCATTGAAAAACATAAATTGTTTAATAAAACGTAAATTGAAAAACATTGCACTCGATAAAATTGTCTCAATTTCAGCCGACGGGGCAAAAAGTATGACCTACGTAAAAAAAGAGTTTGTTGCTATTTTGAAAGAAAACTTCAATCACGAAATACTTACTACTGTATCATTCATTCATCAAAAGGCGCTTTGTACGTATACATTTCCCAGAAGAAATTTTCAGAGTTATAGAATTGGTGATTAAGATTATCAACTCCATTTTAGTTAAAGCTCTTAATCATCGCCAGTTTAAAGAATTTTTAGTTGAAATGGGGAGTGAGTATGCTGATCTTCTGCTGCGTTTCCTCTTGGCTATCAAGAGGAAACGTTTTGAAAAGTTTCGCATTCTTATTAACAGAAATTGAAACATTTCTCCTTGAAAAAGGTGTTTATTATCCAGAACTAATGAACGATCAGTGGATCCAAAAATTTTATTTCTTGGTAGACGAAGTTATTTTATTTGAAAACAAATTATATCTTTTTGCTTGAGATTTTCAAAGAGAAACTTTGATTCACTTTTCAAACCTACGGAAACATTGCCACGAAAAAAAATTCTGATACTGACATTTGCTATTTCAAAACAACAATTTAAATAGGAAAGAAATTTTTCTCAGCAGGTTTCGGGAATTCAGAAACAGCAAAGCGACGTTAGCCTTTATTAAAAAAAACCTCTTAATACTACTGTAACAGAATAAAACTTTTCTCAATCTTTGATATTGTCATTGGCAACTGGTGAAAAAACTAGAGAAATCCAGTTGCTGAGTTAAAAAAAAAAACAAAGAATTGTGGAGCTCGAAATTTGAACGCCTTAGCGCAGATATAAAGACATTTTATAGAAAAACAAATGTGAGTTTAGTTCGCAGCACAAGTGGTCTGCTCGGAAAGACCTAAAGAAGGAAAATATGTTGATACACATGGAATCGTATTCCTGACTCATATAATCATGTGAAAAAACTAGCGTTTGCTGTTCTTTCCTTATTTAGGTCTACATATTTATGCGAGTAATCATTTTCAAGCATGAATCTTATTAAGAGTAAATTGAAAAGTCGTCTTATTGATGAGACATGTTAAGATGATTTGGACTTGTAGAGAAGATGAACGAAAGAAGATACACGAAACAAATATACAAGGCAAGAGTGGATGGAAGAGGGTCGACATCAGCAAGCGCACATTGATCATATTGAGGACGTTCTTAGTGAAAGCTAGCGTAATAATACCCTAATTAAGTGAATAACAATAAACCTGCCTATATAATTTAAGTTTAAAAAATGTGGCCCTCAAAAGAGATTTGAATGGTTGAAATGTTGATAACTGGCTCTATTGACTAATGAATTTGCCGACCACTGCATATATCATATATTCGAGGCTTAAATTCAGACTGAGGCTGTTTGATTTATTTCTTAAAGGTAGTTTTAGAGTGAAATTAATAATATAATGTACTCAAATAAGACGAGGTCCGATATTTTATTTTATTATTCAAATACTTATCATTGATTTCGTAATTTATTATTTTATTTATCTCGTTACATTTTATCAGATTTTAATTTATGTATTTTAGTTATTCTATTTATTTAATTTCTCCCTCTTTTCTGATAACCTTCCATAGAATTCTGCACTTCTAATTTTACAAATTATCACTTATCGTATCTTTCACAAAGATGTAGATGAGATACGTGCATATATGAACTGAGTTTTTGAAAGTTAGGTAAAGCTTTAGCAGCGACGACAGTTCTGTCTTTCATCTCTGAGAATTACGTTATCTAGTGTTAGTCCTTCGGCAGCCAAGCTGCTCGCACAATTAGTTAGGCGCTTGCTTATTTATTTACTTTTATATTGAGCCAAATCTTGTTAGGCTTTTGCACTTGTAAATATCCAATGTTATAAAATTAGCAGAGGAACAACCTTGTGTTGGGCACAGATTTAGTCGGAAACTCAATCGATTTCGAGGGCAAACAGGTGCATGTTCCTCTTCATAAGGAGCAAAGAAATCTGCAAGAATGGAAAGCAGCTTAGATCTAATTTTAATAGGAATTCTTCAACCTTCCAGCCTTTACTACCCTAACTTTACGTAGCCTCTAACTAGTCTTCTTTTAAACATCTTAAAAATCCATTAGCTAGAAAACCCGTGCACGTCGTGCTGAGTAACTGTTCGCAGTAAACAGAAGCAATTCTTTAGTGACTTGGTAAAGCAATTATATGGCAAATCGCGATGAATGTACGTGACACTTGAAATAGAAGTAGCGATATCATTTTTACATTGTGAAGGTGCAGTTACACGTAAGATAAAACACAGAATGATAAAATAAATCTGAAAATGAAATATATACAAGTCCCGAGTAATTTTAAAGTTCGTCTGGGTGCGAACCACAACTTGAATTCCTCTTGGCAATTGGACATTCAATCACTAACATCTCTGAATTACACTAAATTGAAAATTAAAGTCTATAGCCTGGTTGATCAGGCGAAGTAAAATCTATGAACCTGCTTTACCGAGTATTAAGTAACAAAAATAAATAATGTAAACTATGTACATAAAAATGCAGAGATTTTAGTGCCAATATGAGATGTAGTGAAAGCCTGCTCGGCATATTTACCGATGTTTTTAACTGTTTCATTTGGTTTCGTGTTACATTTTAGGTAAAATTTTTCAGAAAGCTTGAGGAGTTCACTGTCAATCGGCCTAATATTCATTCCTTGATGAATAACTGTATTCCTTACAAACTGTGGTGAATCTGTAATGATACGGAGATGTTATTTTGTAATTGCTGATGTTTCAGCTTGTTCCGTTTTTGCTGTAACGGTCCAGGTGGGGGCTGCATATAAAGTAAAATCGGCCGAATGGCTTGTAAATATAAAATTCTTTTTGTGCTAGCATAAGTATAGATTGCCCCCCCCCCCATTAATGCATAAACAGACATGGAGGCCTTCTGAGCCTTGTCGCGTATGATGGTCACTTGATGTTTGAAATTAAGCCTTTTATCTAGATAAACACCGAAATATTTAATGTACGGTTCCTTTTTTATAATTGAGCCATTCATATTGATTTCTTCGAGATTTTCACGTAGAACTTGGTTATTGAAAATAATCATTGACGACTTTTGGGAATTAATTTGAATTTCTCATGGCTGGAACCAAGGAGAGACTTGATCTGTTGCAGTTTGTAGCTTTTCAGTTGCGAGTTGAGGATTTAATGATTTGCTTAAAATGGCGGTGTCGGCAGCATAGCATGCAATAATTGCACTAGATACATCAGGAATATCACTGGCGAACAGGTTAAAAAGTGTGGGCGAAATGATGAAACCTTGGGGCACACCAGCCCTGATTTTTTTTATAGTAGAGGGGCTATTTTAGACTCGAACTTGAAAAGTCGTTCCATTAAGGTAATCTGCGAAAAACATATTAAGTCTCGGAGGGAAATTAACGGAGATAAAGTTTGATAAGGAGGCTGTCATGTCATACCTTTTAAAACGCTTTCTGGGCGTCCAGAAAAATTCCAGCCACTGTTTCTTTCTTATTAAAATTATTATTGATTAATTCCAAAATTCGTGTTATTTGCTGGGTTGAAAAACCGCGAGGAAAACCAAACTGATGATCTTTTAAGATATTGTTATTATGAATGAAATGCTGAATTCTGCAGATGATAATTTTTTCAAATAGTTTAGCGACTGCGGGAAGCAAGCTGATTGGCCAGTTATTTACTCTGTATGATCCATCTTTACCTGGTTTCTTTAAGACAATAATGACGGTATGTTTTCAAGCTTGTGGAAAGCATCAAGCAAAAGACAGAATTAAAGATCTTAGTAACTAAAACAATTCCTTTTTTGGGTAAATTTTTGAGTGCTTTATTGGAAATCTCGTCTTAACTTGTAGCTTTATGTGGATGCAGCTTTGGAATGAGATTTTGAAGGAAATTGCATCACGTGATTGTGAACATTTATATAATTTGAATTAGGGAATTGATTTACATTAAATTGCGAGTGATAATTATTAGCAAATGTTTCAGCAATATCTTTTAGGCTGTCAATAATTTTATCATCTTCTTTAATAGGAACAATGCAGTTTTCGTTACTTTTGAGGGCGCGGGCGATTCTCCACACTGCATGCTCTGTATGAGATAAACTGTCAATAAAACGGTTCCAATTTTCATCTCTGTAGTCTTTCATAATTTTATGGAGTTCTGTGTTTGCTTGATTAAAAAGGCTTTTGTCACGAGGGTTTTGGGTTCTTTGAGCCATTTTTCGAAGCAGATTTTTATCTTTAATCTTGTGGCGAATGTAAAGTGGTAGGTTGAAATCTTTGTTAATGTTGGTGAATTTTGATATATTGATGATGGACCTGTTTAGTTCTTAAAATATTCAGTTGAGTTATCCTGGCTATTGCTGAGAGACACAGATGCAGAAATAGAATTATTAAGGCTATTATTGAACTTATTTCAATTAATGTGAGTTTTAATCTCGGGAAGACCATGTCTGAGTCCATAAAGAGTAAAATGTGCAGGTAGGTGGTTTGAGGAGAGATCGTTGCTTACGTAGAGATATTGTGATTGCTGTATATTAATTGTGATTACAATATCAAGAATATCAGGAGAACCCTGAAAGCAGCTGGGGATGTATGTAGTCTTGGTCGGAGCGTAGATATTTGTATCACGCTGCATCAGATAGTTGTTCAGAATTATCTCATCTTTGTTATTGTTTCTTGAATTCCGGTTGAAAATTTAATCAAAGTTTTGATTTGGGGTTTGCAAAATTTAGTGAAAAAGCTTCTTCGCTTGGCGAACTGGAGTTTCTTGAAGCTTTTCACATTCAGAAAGATTTATCTTGTGTAGTTAATGACTTCCTAACGCTTTTAAAATTATATAACTTAATTTTTCAATTTCTTTACTATTTTTGCCAACAGATGGCACTATCATCTCGTTCACTTTACAGCCGTAGTGTATAAATGTGATCGTTGCGCCGGTTACCTTCGATCACACAGTTCGACGATTGTCTTTATGAGCGAAGATTAAGCGATCTCGACGCTCTACCTAGTTTAACAATGCGCTACTTTCAAAGACGACCCTATCGTGTTTGACATGCACCATGCATTTCCCTATTACCATACCTCACTAGAGGCAATTTTTACGACAATTAGGAGCACCAGAAGATACTTTCTTTGATAGACTTGAAGAAGTTGAAAAAAACTTCGAAATGTTCTTGCTGATTATTCACTCGACATCACCCTTCGCCACGAAGAAGAAAATTTTGTCTTTCTATTAAGAGTTTCTGATTTGGATGTTGATCTGTTCAAAGGTCCTGACAGACTTAATGCACGTAACCGTTCTACAAATTCGAATACTGAAGCCTGTTTTCTCAGATTAATAGGTTCTAAGAAATCAGACGTTTGAAGCGAAACGAATTCGAGGGTTTCTACCTCGCTGTCAGATGCAAATGTATGTGTTACTTCATGGAAAACTGAAAAGTCGACACCTTCTCAGAAATTTCCAGCTGGGACTAGTAAAGGGACTGAAACGACGACCCCCCTTCGAAGGATGTGCCTTCTATTTCAACGGTGAATAATTTCGATGCATTAGAAGCTGATCCCTCTTCTGAGGTTACGATGGACCGTAATGATAATCCCCCTGCTAAGGCTGACAGCCAATCAGAAGATATTAATGCTATAGTTGATCCCCACAAAAAAGAGTGCCTGCGAACATTTGCCACAGATCAGAGGTCACATAGAAAGATGTCAGAAGTCTGTTTTCTAAACACGCCGTAAATAGTTGCACTGGTATTCTGAGGAAGGATGAGATTATCATCATTTTCGACTCCGCCTCGAACCGCGAACGTGCATTTGCCATCTTTCTGAAACAATGCAATTTAGTATGTTTTCCGACTGACAAAAGATGCTCCGATCAAGGCTGCGATCCGCGATGTAACTGAGGACCCTGACTTTGAAGATGTAAGGAATCTGTGTACTGAAGGATACTCAGTAATCAAAGTTACGCAGTTCATAAGAAAAGCCCAAGGAACTGAAGTGAAATTCCAGTAATTTTTGTTTCTTTAACAAGGAATGATGCTGGAAGAATCATTTATAAAAAGATGACAATTCTTAACCTAAAGGTTAACGTTAGGAGATACAGATGAAACCTCAGTACTATGATGCGCTTCTGTTACCAAAAGTTTGGTTACGGCAGGTATTCTGTGATAAATGAGCCAGATGCCTGAAGAACAGCAAAAATCATTTGACGTACGCTAGCAAATTGCCTAAAGATGAAAAGCCGACTTGTGTTCATTGTAAACAAAGTCATGTTGCTTCCTTTAAATTTTACAAATTTAACTATCCGAAAAAAATCGCACTAGAAACGTGAAAGACAAGCCAGTTTCTAAACCTATCAAGAAAGCTAATAAATTTTGGAAGGAATCTCATGACCTGAAGCGACAGAAGCTAGTGCTACTGCGCTTGCATCGTCCAAACTCTTTCCATGTCTGATTTTCCTGTTTGAACCCTTATGGAAAAAATCTGCTGGTTTCTTTCAGTACGTTTTTTAAACTTGTGGCCCAAAAAGCTGAAGTCAAAAGAAGAAAAACAATAGTTAGCATTGCGTTTCGTAGAACTGTTCGATGAATTGGAAATTTAATCTTCTAGTTTATTATGAACGATGAATTCTTACTACTCGAGGATACGAGATGGCGCCACTTATCGGAGGAGTTCATCTCTTCTACTCTCTGCTACTCTTCTTCCCTGGGCCTATGATGTTTTAAGCCCCCTTTCCATTACTTTAGCAGTTTCTCTTCGGGGTGCCACGGGCATGACGTTTTTTCCTCTTCATCGCCTTTATGGCACTTTATCTCAAGACAACGAAATACAGTTGCATAGTGAAAGCTACACTTGGCATACAGCGGGAGTTGGAATTGGCTGCTTTCCAGTCTTGCAGATTTCTTTGCTCCTGATAAAGAGGGACCTGTATCTGTTTTCCCTCGCAATCGATAGAGTTCTTGACTAAATCTATGCCACACACAAGATCGTTGCTTTGCTAATTTTATGTTTCACTTGATTTATGTTCACTGTGGCGTGTTTCTCTTCTGTTTTGATCCAACATTATATTATTATTTAATTTCAATATACATTTTATGCTATGTAAAATCCCGCAAGCTGCAGTAATCAAACTGTGAGCACAAGAAGTGCATTTGTTAAGTTCAAAGTTTTAAATAAAAAAAAATTGTTTCAACCTTCTTTTGTCTCTGCAGTTGTTTTCATCGACGGGACGATAAGTCGGCTGGCAGTCTCAATAGGGACAAAGTAATTAACCAAGTGAAAACAACCCATGTGTAATGTGTGAAGACAGTGCTTCAAATAATATTTGAAATCATTTATTGTTTTACTCAGTGATTCTCAACCCTTTTTTTGTCGCGGCACACTTTTAACGATTTCAAAATTTGGTGGCACACAAAGAAAAAGATAAGTTTAAAAGTTGTTTATTTACCTATAATACACTATGTAAAATAATTTATGATAATAGTTTTGAATGTAAAATAAAATAATATATACTACAAAAACAGCAGTACGTTAATTAAGAGATTAATTATAAGTTAATAATAAGAATACTTTTAATGAGAAATTTGAGCTCGATGTTTTTTGATAATTTCATTTATATTTGGTCGTAAAAATGACAATGCTATTTTCATATCGTCTTCCACATTTAACAGTCTCGATCGTTTATTCGTTTTTATGTTGGTTAATACTGAAAATCCAAATCCACACAAATAAGATGTAGAAAATTGTAATACTATTTTTAAAGCTTTTCTGGCCAGCAATGGACCCATCATGGGATAATCGCATCTAATGTTAATCCAAAATGAACTACTTTATTCTTCCAAATATTTTTAAATTAAATCTCGATTATTAGAAAGCGAAATTAGTTCATCTTCTTCATTCAGAGTTAATATAAATACAGAAGTATTCGTTATCACAAATGGATTACGAATCCAATCACATTTTTTATTCAGGTTTGGGAAATAATGAATAATTCTCTCCTCTTATAATGTCAAATGGTCAATAACAATTTTATGAATAGTTTTATTAAAATCTTTTGAGACTACTCAAACTTTTCCAAATTGCCTTCCTAAACTTTATCCTTCCATAAAGTTATTTGTTTTTGAATTCCCTATCTGTTGAATTTAATAAATTTTCTTTCGTCCCTTGCATACTTAAATTTATGTTATTAAATGCAACAAAAGTGTCTGATAAGTAAACTAGTCTCCCATCTAGTGATGAGTCGGTACTACCGAACCGGGTATTTTGTAACGGGTACTTAGTTGTAACGGGTACTGAAAATCGGTACATCCAAGTATCCGTTACTTCAGTACCGAAATCGGTACTTTTCGGTATTCGTTACTTTTGTACCGAAACGGGTGCTTTTCGGTATTCGCTACTCTGTAACGAAAATATGCGTCTCTTCTCGATATTTCGGTATTCGTTACTGGAGGATCGATGAGGGTTCAGCTCACTTCGGTTTTGGTACGAGGACAGTAGGATCTGGTTGTATTTGCGAAATGGTGCACCTGCACACAACACACAACCGAAAGCGAAAATGTTTCCATCCATCCACTTCCCGCGCCAATCCTCCCAACCTCCACTGGTCATCAAAGACAATCTACACAAACCCAACACCAGAAACAACCCGCCGCGCTCTCCTGCTCCTCAGACACTTCCGTAGTTGACATGTTTTCTGATATTCAAAATCTTACTCTGTACAGATAAAATGAAACACGTGGTGACGTGGCAGAGTTCCTTCAGTGCGCAAAATCGTTAGCTGCGTATTTCGGTACTCCAAATCGTTACTAGGGCACTTCGGTACTCCAAATCGTTACTAGGGTACTCCGGTACAGCAAACTGTTACTCCGGTATTTCGTTACTTCAGTACTCCAAATCGTTACTTGGGTACTCGGTACTTGAAATCGGTTTTCGGTACTTTTCAAAGTAACGGTTACTTGAGTAACGGGTATTTTGTACCGGGTACTTGTCTGTACCGGTTACTCTCGTACCGGGTACAAGAAAGTACCGAAGTTGCCCATCACTACTCCCATCTGCATCAATCAGAAATTCGCAATTTAAATTATGTACTGAACATGCGCGAAAATGCTCCGAAATGCGCTCTCCTCCAAAGCACCAAAATCGGCTTGCGTAAAAAAATTGGCGCTCTTATTAATGCCTTAAAAACCAAATTTCGCCAATTCTCATGTGTACCGTCTACTAGGATTAAACCCATTATAATTTTTACTCTATACATTTCTAAAATTTGGCGGCACACTTTAAGAATTTGGAGGCACACGAAAGTGCCGCGACACAGTGGTTGAGAACAACTGGTTTTACTAATTACATTATTATTTTTATCAATTTGGTTACTATTTTAATTAATTGACATCTTAATAAGTAATTCAGTTATCATATCATTATTTTTCTTCAATGACATTTTACTTGGAGTATGCTTTTTGTATGAGTTTTGTGTAGATTTGCTCTTCAATCAGTGACTTAAGGTTGGTAAAGCTTGATGTATAAAACATAGAAGAGGGTATGTATGTAGGTATGGCACGGTCCACTCGGCCACAGAGGGTGAACACCCTGCTGATTTATTCTTTGTCCTATAGCTCACGTGCTCACTTAGCAAAGTGGTCCCCAATTAGCATTAAATAATTTATGCCCGACATGAGAATGTTGATATACGAACCATATCTATACATATTTAAGACATATTTACACAAATTGAAGAGTTCGAAATCTGTGCACTGATTTCCCAATGCTGAAATCATCCATTTTAATGGGTTAATACATAATCATTTCTAGGCTGTACATTATTTCATTATTTTCTGTTACAAGTAAAATTCTTTTTATTTATGTGAAATGAATAAGGATACTATTAAGGAATATAATATCAAATCTATTATTCATAACATTGTACATATTAAATCCAATTATTTTATGATTATTCCTTTTTTTTTTGCAGACTCCGCTGTTGTAATGAGCACTTTGTGTAAATTAATACTCAAGAACAGAGTTTAATAAAAAAGGCAGATTTATTCAAATTATTTACAATTTACATGAGCATGTATATTTTCACTTTATTTGTTAAAGATAATTTCTCAATAAGTATCAAAACTTATTGTGAGAGTTTTTAGGTTCACATATTTACAAGTAACTAAGGCTTTAAAAATTACGCACAAGCGGCAAATGTTATATTGCTTCCATCAGTAATCACTGATTATCATTTGCATTAAGGACATAGTACACAATTCTGCAAGGAAAAAATAGTTATACAGAATTCGAAATTCTAAAGTGATCTAATTATAACATACTTGAGAAGTCATTTTGTAAACAATACTTGCGAGAATTTCTGTGGAAAGAAAAGCAGAAATTTACAAATTGCCTGGTTTAAAAAATCTATATTTGTTTTTATACTAAAGTCTTACTCATACGACTTTTTAGCAAACGTAACTTTTGTTCAAATTTACATTTTTATGAATCTAAATATTACAAATTGCTTGCTAACTATTTTTAGATTGTCAATTCCTTTGAGTTTGTAATAGAAATAGTATTTTCTAGGTTTAATATTTAAACTGACAGTATCTAAGCTCATAGCATAGATGGCTATAATATATTCAGGGGTATATATGCTTAGAAATAATTAAACATGTCTGTTAAAAGAGAATTTTATTTTTATCGTATATGTCTTCATTTATTGAAAAATAGCCATTGCCCTCAAGGAACTGCAGAGAATATTTAGTTTCTGAATACGTTAGGATAAGATTATGAGACTTAAGATACTGTTAAGAAATACATACTAAAATAGGATGAAAAATATATAATTTGAGAACCATAGTTTTCTTACGTAATATATGAAAAATGCAAATCTAATACATAAATGTAACTTAAAAATAAGTACTTTTAACTAATAGCCCTTACGTATTATTAATAACGTAAACTAATGAACCAGTATATAGCTAGAATCTTAAAAAGTTTTCTTCTAGGACTGAACTTATCTAGTGAAGTAAGTGTTTCTCAGCTGTTCTTTTAAATTTCAAAGTGTCTGCTTTGAAATTACTTTGATTTCTTAATATGTACTATCTTAACTTTGGTAATGTATAGTTTATTTTCAATTAATTTAGCAATTTCTACATTTAGAACTAGATTGTCTTCCATCATCTCAAGAAACGTTATTGTTATGCAAAGAAGTTGCCACTGCTCTAAAGAGAAAAAACTAAAATTTCTAATTATAAATTTTGAATAAAAATATCTTACTCTTCTGTAGAAAGAGAATTGGAAGGTATTGCTTTTGAATATATATTATTTTTAGAGACAGGTTAATTTACTTACTGTTGTTTTAACTTAAGACACTAAAATCTTCGAAGGATAAAATTTCTTACTTTGGTATTAATGACGAACTTCTGGTATATAAATACAAATTACAGAAGTACAATTTTGCAAAGCTTTAATCAAAAAAAGAAAACAAACCTTTCAAAATTCCAAATAAATATTCTCCATTTGTTAATAAACGTAAGTCTTTAACAACTAATAAAAATAGAAAATATAAAAGATAACTAACTATACGTGCTATGTAAGCAACTACATGCCTTGAAGAAATGTTCTAAATTTCAACAAATGGATGTTGCGAAGCTATTTGAATTTATTAAAGAACATCTTATCTTTGCACAGAATTTTTGTGTCACTGTACTATGTAACAGAAGCAGAAGTACAATGGAAATTTTACTCATGTGCAGAGTACAAATGCTACTAAATGAAGTTTCGTAAGCAAGGTTTTTTTTTTGCTGTTGTTGAAAAAATTATTATGTTTTTAAAAATTCAATATACAATATTTTTGCAGTAACTTTTCTTAAATGACCTCGCTATCATTTTATAGAAGACTATTTTACAACTAAGACATGATTACATCACAATCATTTCGTCATTAATAGAAATAAGATTTATATTTTACTTTCGTACCTCGACTTTGGTACTAAAGTCTTGTTTAAATCTAAGGCATAGACTTTTTGTACACTCTCTTACACTTAAAGATAATCTTAGATAGCAGATGCAAGGATGCTGAATTTGATTTTTAGATTTAAAGTTTTTTAAAATTAATTGTGATAAGTTACCATTATTAAGTTACCATCATTTTTAGAATAGTACCAAGTTACAGAAAGACAGGCTACAATTTAACTGAATACTAGATTTTTGTGGAGGTTTCATATCAAATATAGATTAATCAGTTGCATATTGACTGAAAAAACCTCTAGCTCATTTGTGATGTACAGTAAATGAGATTCCTGGATCAAAATTCTTACTTTGAAAAACTTAAAAATTATGAAAAGTCCTTACACTTTGATTTTAAAAAAGACTTTCACTTAAGCTTTATGATTGATCAATATATAATTTCACTGTCATCATATGACTTAAAACTTTCATATTCATATATTTGATATATAAGGTAATTAATTTAAGGTAGGAAGTTTGTTGTTTCTAATATATAGTTATTCTCACACTATAGTAATTTATTTATTTATCACATATTTATTATATTGAGTTTGAAATTCGTAATTACGTTTTGTATTGTCATTAGGTTTTTATTTCCGAAATAATTTTCTTTTAAAATAAAACTATAAGAAAAGTAATGTTACAGAATCAGGGTAGTGGATCATATTCTCGCAGTTTTTTACACCCCTGAATATCTTTGTTTTGAAGTGTGATCAGAAACTATACATTTAATGACAGGTTAAATTAAGGTGTAGGAAAAATGTTAAAATTTATATTTCTGATAGATTTCGCAATACAAATTGTTTAGCTAGTCTAAAATAATTAAGGAGTATATCATTGTTTTGCACATATTTTGTTATACTTAAACCAAACAATTTATGTATTTTACATAGTGCCAGGAAGTATTCCCGGAAGAAGACGAAGAGTACAAATCACTTCAGATGCAAAATAAAACTGTTTTTTACATTTACAGTACAATAAAAATACAGCGATATTTTGAATGTAACAAATCAAAAGATGATATATTCTCTAAAAAAACAATAATTATTGAAGTTTTAGTTTATTAACTTTAACAATCTAAACACTTAGATAAAAGTATTACTATTAAGCATGAATTTTTTTCTTGAATATTAACATCAGATTATTTTAGTCACATGAATATATGTGAAAGAGTGAAACACATAGAACATTTCCTGCGACATTATTATTTATTAAAAGCTCATTATTTTGTAAATTTGAGAAATGTCTACTGATTCTAATTTTGAATCAAACTGAAGTAAGAAAGATGATCTTCAAGGACATTTTGCAAAATGCTTTATAAGTTCTGGCATTCAGTATATTATCGAGATTCGAAGTCATAATAACACTTGAAAAAAAAATGAAAAATTGCATAGCAGATCTGCATTTCGGAGAATTTTAATAGCATCATAAACGAAGTTTTTACCTAAATGTCCAGAATTTGTCGAAACCTTTTGGAAAATATGTTTCTAAGGTGAGATCGTATATAATTTCATTGTTTTTAAAGAAAATATGCTGTAGAGTTACGCGTTACTAGAAAGATAATTTTATGAAAAATACAATGCAGTTTACGGAGGTGAATTACCTTTATTGCTCAAAACGTTATAATTAAATAAAGATAAGAACAAAACAAAATTATTTAATATACAGACAGGGGACACTTTAAATTCAAAGCTGCAAGTAATCAGTGTTGTGAAGATACAAAAAATGAACATGTTAGCATGAATAAGCTCATATGCTTTGCTATTAGAATTGAGGATCTTATTTAGATGTCTGAATATAAATACCGTTTATCAGTACTATTTTGTGAGCTTTTTCCTGTTATTTTTTAGGTTGTCAAGTATATTAAAAAAGTCTATTAAAAATCAAGTCAAGGAAAGCAGAATCTAATCTAGTCAGAAGAAGAACAGAGTTTAAAATGAGGACAAAAATTTCTTTATTCGAGGCAGCTAAAATGGCATACGTTAATGTGTTTAAATATAAGTGCCAAAGCTGTTTGAGGTGGACTTGAAAATTTTTGGATTAAAAGCCAGAATTTTAAAGGAAAAGTGTTTTTAAACTCTTTAACAAATACAGAAATCATTAAAATGGGCTAGCACATGGTTGGCAAGAAGAACAATGGAATGATGTCAGCTCGAGTGAAGAAATCAAATATCCATATTTGATATTGATGGATGAGTTCACAGCCCCTTATGTTAAGCATCTAGTATTGTTAGGCTATTGGATTGTATGTCAGTAATAGGTCAGGGATGAACTTGTGTGATTAACAGTAATTTAACTACTAGCTAATGCAGTTGGTATTATATCAGAATCAAAATTAATGCCATCAGCGCGCGATATATTTCGAGATAGCAAACTTTCGTACTTGAGGAGGACTCCGTCTTTTCATGCTTCTGTTCGCAGTAAAATGTGGTTTCAGGAAAATGATATTTTATTGCTGGAATGGCCTTGAGTAAGCTTAACCTCTGGAGCCGATCAAAGAGCTTTGTTAGTCAGAAGCAACCATGGAATAAAATACAGCTAACAGAAGCAGTTAAAGAAAGGTAATATAACGCTGGATGAACATAAATCTCTGGTTCACTTCATGGGACGTTGCTGTTAAGCTGTATTTGCAATAATAGGTTTTCCAATGCAGTACTACTAGAAATTTTGAGAATTAAGAAATTTACTTTTTTTGCTATTCGGTATCCTTAACTTTAATAAACATGTTAAGTCATTTAAATGATTCACTTTTTTGCGTTCCAAATTAAACAATCATTGCAATGTTATGTGCTTTCTAGTACATTAATTTCAGGGCGGGTCATGAAAAGTAGCTCATATCTGGCGAATATGTGGCAAGACGGCCACATTTTTCTGACGCGATAGGAACAGAAGAATCGAATAGGAAGGCAAAATAAAGCTGCTATACCCGCTGGCAACACCATGTCAAAGGCAGGGAGCTACGGGTTCCTCCAAACAGCATGGCACTGGTATAGCAGGTGGACTGCTTATTCACGGGCCACCCTATATATTAAGACCTATAAGCTGTTAAAATTTATAAATGCATATTTTCCAAAAGGTTATCACGATTTCAACAACTAGCGTTTATTTAAACAAGATTGCCAATTCTCAACATTAGCCAATGTGAAGGAAATGGCAAAAATATAACAATGAATGCCGTTTAATTAAAACTGATAAAAACCGCCAAATAATCAATAGCTTATAATATAAAAAATTAATAAAAATTAATATTTTTAATTGAATTAGTTAGTAAATATTTCATTTTGATAATGCGTTCCTTATCTAAATTTCGAAGTCATATGCTTCGAATTTGAAATTTTTTGGATATTTAGTAATTCTGGACATTAAAGCGCTTAGAAAAACATGTGATTTGAATTTAGGAATATTAACTTGAATATTAATTTACAGCTTCCCTCAATTTTTGTAAAATGAAACAACAGAACTAGAACGATGGAGAAGCAAAATAATATCTTGAATATTTTGTAGTTATTTACAGCGAAATAAAACTAAAAGCTTTTTACTAAATTAAGAATTGTTTTTTCTTAATTTTCAAATGAACTTTTAAACATATTTGTTAAATCATGGATATAATATAATGACAGTTACACTGAAGACCACTGAAATATCACAAAACTATTAGAAGTGCACAATTTAAATTCTTAAGGAAAACGGCAGCATTTTCTTTGTTGTTGTTGTGACTTATCTCACTTTTCTCACAGCGACACCAGAAGAAGCCCACGAAATTCCATCATTGGCAAGCAGTGCAAGATTTCACCTGTCGCTGGCAAGAACCTTGAGCACCATACAGGTGACTCCGACTTGCTCAGTTACGTCCCCAGTTTTGATGGAGATCATCCCGAGGGAACAGGGGCATAGCTAGAAGGGGTCAAAGGGAGACATATGTCCCTTTGTGCAGCATCCAGGAGGAACCAAACTGATGTTACGATATTTTAGAATTAAACATTTCCCATTCTAAGCAAACAGGAGAGGGCGTGAAATCTTCAGCTGTCCTGGGGGCTAAAACCCTAGCTACGACTCTGCCGGGAGGTCGGGTCCGAGCGTCTCCCACCCCTCTTTCCCTACCATCACCCTCTCGAGAGGCTCGCCTTGTATTTAGAGACTTTCAGACGACTTTTGACTCGCCGCATATTTAGATTGCCCCCATGCCGTACAGACACTATACATTTACAAACATCCGTGCCTTCTCCGGGATTCGAACCAGGGCCCTTTGGTGCGGCAGTAAGAGTCTCTAACCACTATCCCGGTCGAGTGACACCATTTTCCTTTCTGCTATGTATCTGCCACAGAGATTTATTTCTAAAAATGGAAGTGTCGGAGTTTCTTGGTAGGCCATCAGAAAAGGTAAATAAAAGTAAATAAGTAACATAATAAATAAATAAAATTAAATAAAATGTAGAGAGATAAACAAAAAATTAAATAAATTAAAATAAATTAAGATGTAAAATAATTAAATAATAAACTAAAAACATATGTTCATCTTATTTGAGGATTCAGCTTAAATTATTGCTTCTTTCAAAATCTGAAAAGTGTAGGAACCGAATTCTGCCTAAACTTAAATCCGAATTTTCCATTTAATAGATACAAATACTGTATTACTGTATTACAGTAGAGCCTGGATTATCCAAAGTGAATGGGATCAGGACAGATTCAAGTAAATGGTTTCCATATTTAAGTAAATGTCTCTAAATTTATTTTCAAGCATTAAGTATTTTATTTAAACGTTAAATTATGTTTTTTAGTAAAATGAACAGAAAAAAAATAGTAACCATAATCCTTAACTTATTTCGCACACTTATTTCTCACATATTATTATCAAGAGTTAGTGCACTAGCCTTTTCATCTTTCACATATACCGTATTTACTGGTGTATCCCCCTTTTTTTACTAATTTTATCATCTGAAAATTGAGAAGAAAGGTTATAAGAATAATTTAATTCCCGAGGACTTGGTTACAGTAAAAATACGAGGGCATTTTGAAAAGTAAAGATACACCATACGTCAGAGGAAAAGAAAAGTTTTGGTGAGCAAGTTGGCAACACAGGTGTTAACCTTGAACCGTTAGCTTTCTCCTCGCGGTCTTTCACCGTTTCAACGTTGATTCTGGTTGGAGTAGGTCGTGTTTAAAATGGCTGCGCTGATTCAGAATCCCGCCAAATGCGAAGTGCGCTCCGTCATACGTTTTCATAATGCAAAAGGTCAGAGACCAGCGGATATTCACAAAGAGATTGTTTCTGTTTATGGGAACATTATGAATCCACAAAATGTAACGAAATGGTGTCGTCATTTCTCTGAAGATAGGACCGATGTTCATAGCCATCTGTGATCTCTGATGCCCTTCTTCAGAGAACAGAGGAAGCAATTCGTGCGAATAGGCTTCTCAAATTGAAAGAATTGCATCAGATCATACCGGAAGTGTCAATGACAACTCTTTATGAAGTTGTGATTGCCAAGTTAGGGTACAGGAAATTGTGTGCGCGCTGGGTTCCAAAAATGTTAACGGAAGGCGGCAACCTTCTATGACTGTGGGATACAAAAGCTTGTGCACTGACTTGAGAAATGTTTGGATAACTGGGGTGATTGTGTCGAAAAATAATAAATAATCTAGTTAATAAGATGTAACTGACGTTTTCTAAATAAAGGTTTTTTTAAGGAATGCAAGCCATTGTATCTTTGTTTTTCTAATAAAACAACTGAAAGACGTTCAGGGATGCACTACCGGTAACTATTGTAGTAGTGTCTGTTTAAAAAAACTTACATTGCAATAGGAATACATAATAATATTAACGTTGCCCGTATTAAAAAAAATAGCTTTCTTTCTAGTTCGCTGTATTTTGAACTTTGCCTGAATCTTAATGGTGTGTGTGTACATTTACTGCTACACAGCCTACGTCTCAATTCATTCATTGCTGTTGGATATTCCATTTGTGTCATCTTCTATAGTTTGCAGGTCATTGGCATCGTTACCGTTGTCCTTGCTTTCGTCACCGTTCAGTCTGTTTTCCCTTATAGAATGATTTTCACAGCCACCGCGAGCATTCTGATTTTCTTGAAGCTCTTCATTATAACCAAAGAACGGCTATGTAAAGAAGGAAAGATTCCATAAACGTAATGTAAACCAGTTGCTATTACGCCGCTGGAAAGCGGAAGGAAAATTCGCAAGGGATTTGGCGACGGAACCTGACGGCGAGAATTTCCCCCTCCGCGATGTGTATCGGAAATTGAGGAACACGTGTTAAGAAGAAACGTTCTTTGACAAGAAGTTTCTTCTTTGACTTTTCGCGATAACTTAAACTCGGATTTTCGTAATTTTTTTTTGGCTCAAAATAACTAATCCATCAATTAATTTACTTGCGGAAAAAAAATCTTTAAAGTTTAAAGAAATATAAAACGATATTCGTTTTATGAACTCCATAAACGTGACCATCGAACTTCGACGTCGGCTTCCCGCGTTGGCAACAGATATTTCGCACATGCGCAGCTGTTTCCCTCTACGTTGGGACGGAGCCACTTCTGTTGCGGAATTTTCCTTGTTAACAATGCATATTCTTTGAATATAACTGCTTCATCAATCAGACCTTGTGCATCAAAAATCCATCAGGAAGTCAATTAGTAAAGCGGAAACAACCACTACGTGGACGAACCTATTTTAAAATTTAGGGAAGCCAACTTTTCGAACGTCATGAGGAAGGGGAAAAATACGTCAATGTATAAAAAATTTCAGAACCTTGCGCTAAAAAGCTAAGGAGTCAAATATGCTAGAGGGGTGAAAAATACGCGAGTAAATACGGTACATATGCATGTATATACGTAACTCGGCTTTTCTTTAGTTAAAAACACACTTCTTTTGCATTTGGGATACAGTAATCAGGAATAGCTCACTTATAAAATACTCGTAGATATTTCTTCCAAGATTTAAGGACCGAAGCAGAATGAATGAAAAAAATGTCTCGAGAAGGGAGACAAAATACGGAATAAGATAGATGAGCAAAAGAAAAATGATCGAATCAATGCATTTTATTTACAAATGTATTTTACTGAGTGCGGACAACAGATCATTTACATAAACAGGACTCTACTGTATTAATTTCTTAAATTTAAATAGAATTTGCTAGTAACCATCAGTTACTTCTTAGCAACTACTTTTGATCAAAGAATGGGTTTCAATATTCTATATAAATTACTCTTGTAAAACAGCATTTCAGTTAGATTGACTCAAAGTATATTAATCTGACGAATGAATCAATTGGATTTCTTCAACTGGAATAATATAGTCCAGGAGAATAATCCTTGCCATTTTTATGTTGATTAAATAAATGTTTATCGGTATTATTATTCTAAACGTTTCTGAAACTTTTTACACGAATCTGAAATAGCGATTTGAAGGAACAAGATTTTTCAGTGGTCTTTCACCGAACATTCTTTTCTAAATGATAGACTGCCATTAAGCTGATTTTTAGCTTCCAGAATAAACATTCTTTGTATTACGATATAATGTGACTTGAATAGATTTACAAGAAATTTTGTTTGGTGGGGATTTCAAATATCGTTTTAGCTTCTATCAGTAAAAATGTGCTAATGAAGAATTTAATTTTTATTTTCTTCGTACAATATTTACACTATTTGTTCCAATATTACAGATTTTTAACTTATCATTATTAAGATTATTATTAACAGATTTTTAGCTTATTGTTATTAAGATTATTATTAATAGATTTTTAGCTTATTGGTATTAAGATTATTATTAAATAAAGGACAAAATTGTTAAATCTATGTACATATTCATAGCAAAATATAAAAACTTGCAATTTACATGTATTCATACTAATACCGATATACAATTAAAATTATTATCCATGTTTTTTCAAAATCTCATTAGAGCAAGTTCAGCATGTTATCATTTGACTTGTAAAGCAAATTATTAATTAGTCTGAGAAACAGCATGATAAAAAAATATTTATTCTTAAAATGTGTTGATATTTTGAATTCATTTCCAAATTTATAATTTTCTTGTTGCAATTATTATATATTATCAAATGATTTAAATTTAAACATGGAACTAGAAGAAGTCAAAATTCCTTTAAATACGAACACTAAGAAAAGAAGTAGAAAACTCTTAAAGCTTTGCATAGGTATGTACATGTTTCATTAAAATCTCTTATTTTGCATAACAACAGTGATCATTTGATACAGAAATTAGTAATATTAATATTATAATAATTAATAACAAGCAATTATATTACTTACTATTACTATTATAATAACACATTATAATAATTAATAATAAATAACATAATTGTAAACATTCTACATATATTACATAAACTTTATACACACTATATTACAGAAAAACATGAAACATTTATATACGAGCACTATAGACTGCACAGCAGTCATATGCGCATCTAAGGCGGACATTTGTCATATAGATTATAGTAAATGAATTGTGTATATAATAGAATGAAATCTATGTAAAGTCAAGAAACAAAAGATAATGTAAAAATTAATATAGATATATATTTTTCAAATTCTGTGACAACAGTATTACTATTCGTCTCGGCAGAACGCAATTTTTTGAAATTAAAAATGGAGTCGCTTAAGCAAATGCGAAGTATTATGTTGCATGCAGTAGCTGTAAAAGTTGAAAGTCTTTTCATAATCAATTAAGCGAAAAGTTGATGAAAATTTATTATAACTGGGGAATAGAAGTCTCCATCAATAAGCAATTTAAAATGACTATGCAACGAATAAAAGAATTATTAAACATTTTTCAATAGTCTCAATCAAAAACTTATTTTATAAAAACAAAAAGATTTCATACTGTTAAAGCGCAAAATTGAAACAATTGAGAAAAATAAATTATTAGAAAATTTAGATCTACAGAAAGACTTTCTTACATCGCACTTGTTGAGCTCTATGACAATATATATTAAGTTGGGAGTTTTAGAAATACGGCAGGAGATTAAAGAGATAGGAAACTAAATTATTGCATTAAATTTCCTATCATTTTCAGAAATTCTTTCAGAATGTTGACTACATGCAAAATGTTGACTTCAGATAAACAGATTAAAAAGTGTTATAAATATGAAAAAATAATAACCGAGAGGAAGAAGAGAGGAATATATAAGACGGAGAATAACATGAGAATACCGAAATAAATAATTCTTGCTAATAATTGCAGTGTAATAATTTCAGTAATAATTAAATAATTTAGTAATTATTAAAAAAGAGGAATAAATATGAAAAAATAATAAAGGGGCAGAAAAAGCGAAGAATATAGAAAAAGGAGAAAACATATGACAGTACTGAAATAAATAATTCTTGCTAATATTTACGTTGTAATAATTTCAGTAATAATTAAAAAATAATAATAAATGTGAAAAGATGCAAAAGTAATAAAGAGGAAGAGAAGAATATATAAAAAGGAGGAAAATATGAGAATATCGAAATAAGTAATTCTTGCTAATAATTGCATTGTAATAATTTCAGTAATAATTAAATAATTCAGCAATAAATAACAAAAGATGGAAAAGTAATAAAGGGAAGAAAAAGAGAAGGATATGTAAAAAGGAGAAAAAAATATGAGAATATCGGAATTAAATAATTTTTTCCAATAATTGCAATGCAATAATTCCAGTGTTCTTCATATAGAATAGGGATGCTCATAGGTAACTTACTATAAAACCAAAACTAGAGTGTTGCGGCCTAGATGATTGCTTTCTGTTTCAATTTATATTATGCTATCAGACATAAAGCGAAAAATACATAAACGAAATTCACGTAAAAGGCTATACAGTGAGGTTTCCTATTTTCAAACCTACTAGAAAGTTTCCATTTGTACATGATAATTAATAGACTGCAATAATTCCAAATATGCATATTCTTTCAATGCCAAATCTATACTTCATTCAAATGCCAGTCATCTCATTGCAGAAATTAGAAGATCTAATTATCTGAAATACTAGATTCAGTTTCGCATCAAACACCACAATGCATTTTTGTGTAAATTGTTATAACTTATTATACGCGGCAAATAAATTTAATCTCTCAAGCCTGTCTTTTGCAAGATATTTATTCTATAATCCTTTATTCTCGAAACGACGTTCCGTAGAGTTCTTGGGGGTATAATATAGGTACAATTTATTTTTTTAACTAAAAATTTTATGTTCCCACAAGAATTGATAAAATACAAGAAATTTTTAACTTGTTTATTTTGATTAATTTTGAAATGTTTTTACAGCATGGAATTCTATGTAGCAGTTAATTTGCTTTTGAGCTGCATTACTTCTATACCAACGTTCTTACGCCAAATGGACAATCAAAATCATTGCTTGTAAGCACAATCACCGCAAGATATACTTAGTTGTATATTATTTTAAACAATCATAATTTGAATATAAAATAATACATAATTTAGCTGCCGCCAATAAAACTTTAAAAAATTTCTTTTCGAACCTACAAGACATTTTTTTTTCAAGAATTCAAATGTAATTCCTGCGAGGAAGCGGAATTTCCCCTTTTCTTCAACAGAGTCATAAAACAGTATATTTCTCTAAAAAAACTGGGCATAACTTTTTAACTCACATTATTAATTTTATTCCCATTATTAATTTCAGAATTTGGCAATCTGACAGGCTAAATAAAGCTGAAGTTTATTTAAATAAAAATAAATACAAGGTTGAGTGGGTAAGTTCGTAAACGGGGCAAGGACGTGTACTGGTTATTTTTACTTTTTGGTATGAAGCAAAGGAAGTAATGTAATTGCAAAGAATTTCGGATACCATATTTTAAAGAAAATATCTATTTTGACGCTCTCCAATCCAGTTTTTCCCCAAAACGTATTGTAACGTGGATTTAAAATAGATTCAGAAAAAAAATTTTCGTGACGTCTGTACGTACATACATATATATATATATATATATGTATAACTCAAAAACGAGTATCCCCTAGAACGCTGCAATTTTATATATGGAACTGCTATAAGATGCACTTGTGCACCTCTCCTTTTCGTTGCAATCGGCTGAACCAAATGTATATATCTATTCTGTTACCCGGTTTGGTGAACTCAGTTTTTTATTTTTATAAGTTGCTAAATTGTGAATTTTTTTCTTTAAAAATGATTTAATTACATTGTTCTTATGTTCCGGTTAAAGTTTTCATGCCTTTAGTTAATGTCAATGCAATAGTTGTAGAATTATCTATAAGTGGTGCTAAGCCTAACGAGGCAGCCATTTGTTTACGTTTGAAATTCTTTGTAGAATAGTGAATTAAGTCAGTTTGTGTCCCGATTTCAGTGTTTTTTTGCCGAGTGGAGCCGAGAGAAGTAAATTTTCAATTTTGTGCACCGAAAAAGTCTTCCTGCCTGCTGGCCGAATTGCTTGTTTTTGAGTAGAAACTTTAATTTTAAATATATAAACAAATGTAACTGTATTTGGTATTTTATGCTTTTCTGTACTTTGCAATTTTTAATGAAGATGCTTTGCGTTCTTATGCATTTTTGCTTTGCCGCGAAGTGAGAACTGAATTAATTGAATGAGAGATATATCTCTAATGAAATTCGAGGAAATAAGTTTAAATGAAATGCAGCAAAAAATTTGCATAATTTAATAGGCCATACAAGTCATGTTGTGTCCAAATCAAATATTTATCATAATATAAGCGAAATTTCTCTAGTTAATATGCAGTTCTCTACTGCTAGTTAATATGAGTTATTCGACATAGATATTTCTTAAGACTGAGCAAGTTTTTGTCGGTTAACTGAGCTCCTTTCCTCGCTTTTTGTAAATAATTCTGCTCTTGCCCAGTTGCATATGAAAGAACGTTTCAAAGCATTGAGCCATAGTTACGCTCTTGCCCCATTTTCGCGGGAAAGTGCAGAGTAGTTAGGATATTTTTTACAACAGCCTATCGAGACTTCGAATCTTAGTTTATACAGTATTAATAAAACAGAAATAACTGTGCAAAACGTTTGGTACCGACAGCGTTAAGTATTTACATACCAGGTTGAAAATACGCAGGTTCAAATTCCAACTTTACAAAATCCAGTCTGCACTTATCCCACTTCACATTAACTTTATTATTAAAAAATTTCGACAAGTCTTAACAAACATCGTGATTTATGCAAATAGTTGATGTCTTATTATGCTTTGCTAACACATATTTACGTATATTTTTTGGTGAGCAAATAAAAATATTAGTTAAATATATAAATTAAATATTGCTTTAAACGACTAAATATTAGTTTTAATATATAAACTTAGTTTTCAGGAAACGATCAGACATATATTTAAAAAAATAGAGAACGAAAATTAGATAAATTATTTCTTAGGCTAACGTTTTCGTTATTACACCGGTGCTGTTTAAAACCTGCCAAAATATTAGATATATTTTATATGGCAATCGTGAGGGAATGCCGCAGTGTGTTTTTCACTGACATTATGAAACCACTGACGTACTGCAAGAAATTGAACTGAAAATTATTACTTAACCTATTAACAATTAAAATTATATGCAAGGTACATTAACAATTCATCCCGGGTTCGACTCCTGATAACTGAACATATTGACTGCATAGTATGTTCATAATTTTCTCTACATGTAAGATAAAAACATCTCTCTTTAATACATCCTTTATTTGTGCTTCCAAGGGGAAAGCGTCAAGAGTTTAGCCGTAATAAATTAGAGAGTTTAGCCGTAATAAAAGAGTCATTAGAGATGATTTTCCGAAGTCAGAACTAACATTTACAGTCCACAAATATACTATAGAATTAACTCATTCAGTTAACGAATGGTTAATCGTTGGTGATTAACCTTTCGTTATATGAATGTGTTAAGTCTAGGGTACGCAGCCGCAGAAAAGTAACTAACTACCTTGACGCAAATAAAAGATGGAAGAAGATGTATCAGATTTCCCTATTTCGGTGATGGCGAACTTATCACACGTGTGTCATAAGTGATAATAGAACCCATTTTGGACACGCATCACGCATTTCCAGAGTAGTCGACAGGCACAGAAAACTGCATAATACAAAAAATATTTGTCTAACGGCATCGTCATCGTCAACATGTGCTGTGCTTACCTCGGGTGCGTTCAAGTACATTCTTGGCAGATGTATGTTTCTATACGTGACACGACACTAGAGTTAAGTTAAGAATTTTCCAAATTTTGACACGTCGAGCTCAAAAGATCCGCCCCCATTGCCTTAGTTGGATCTGATACTCAGTTCAAATGCCTATACCTGCAGACAGATTTTCTAGTAGGTATAATCTTTGGAGACAATAAACACTGATAGAAAAAAATATTTGGGTCAGATTTGGGTCAGATTAAGACCCATTGAATACAAATGTTGCCAAGAAATCATTTCATCTTCAACTTAATTATGAGCAATTTAAACTTGCATACGTAAGTTAACCTGAGCAAAATGATATTGCACCATTTAGTAAAATAATATTTCAAGCGTCAACAGATTCAGTTTATGATAAAATACGACGACAAGAAAACTTTTCATTCATAGCCGTGTACCTTTCATTCATTGGAAACTGATTTCAGTTATTCGTGAGCTTCGAATGAACTAGAATCCAGTCAGAACAGACACATGAAACAAAAAGCCATTAGCAGTAGCAAATGAAGTAAAAAAAACCCTTAGGGTATGTAATCAGAATACACAAATGATTTCAAAACGGGTCTAGGACTTTTCGCCGTCGTTATTTCACCGTGGTTATTTCGCCGTGGCCGTTTCGCCGCCGGGACGTTTCGTCGTCAACACATAGTTTTCTTTACCTGACTCTATTTTATCATGCCGTGTTATACTCGTATTAAATTTATTTAGTTTAATAATTGTGTTTACGTTTTGTATACTTAATAAAGGTTGCTTTTAATACACATAGTTATTTACAAGAATGAGATATAAAGAAATTACACATAATTAGTTGGAAAATTGTGTCGGTATCAAAGAGAACTAGTGCTAAACTTCTGATATAACAAAAGTTATATTATTCGATTTTAAAATTATGCGGGTACAATATTTACGTGATTCGTCAAAATTTCTTGAAATTTTAATCGACTAGTTCAGAGAAATCCCTCATACAAACAGGAAATTTAAATTTTGATAAAATCTGAATGGAAAACAGAATTATTTGGAATCTTGTCAATACCTTACTCTCTTAAAATTAATATATCATGTGTAACGGTATATTTGTATAAAACTGTACACAAAAGCGTTTTATATATTATTATTTTACATAAAATATTTACCAAATTAAATTAAATTATTAAACTAAACATAGTTATTAGTTTAAATCAACTTAATACAATACGCCAAGATGTAATACAATCGCATAAAGAAAAATATGTCTTGACGGCGAAACACCACATCGAAACGACCACGGCGAAATGGCCACGGCGAATAGTCTCATTCCCTTCAAAACACATTTCAGTTCAATTGAAATATGAGAAAGAACTTAAAAATAACTCTCCCCCCCATATAAATCCATTCATAGAAAATAGATGAAACCCTTAATCACGGAAATTTGCAAAAATTATTGTTTCGTATCAACAAGAATTGTTGAAAATGAACGACTACCAACTACAATGCATGCATCAGAACAACGATAAAGTGACAGGCGTACACCCTAGAAGCTGCACAGCATGCCACATATTTCTGCAGCGTCGAAAAAATTGTCTAATCGGAACGTGTGAACTTAGCCGAAACATGGCGAAAGAACCTTAAAAAATTTCAGTTCAATCATAACCTCTGAAAAAGTCCAAAAAATATTTCTCTTTTAAGTTTATTGGAAACATGTGAACGAACTTTGTCCCTCAAATAAAGTTCCATTCAATCATCAAATGTGCACGAGTTCAAGACTTAAAAAAAAAAAAAACTTCCAGATCTAATTGTTAATGAACCATATCAGGGCACATTATATTCGGCCTACTTTCTATTCTCAGTACATTATTTCTTATTTCACGTTATCTCTCTAACTCTCTATCCATCTATCTGTGATACGCCTTTTGAGAAACACCGAATTCAACGTTGGTACTTAAGTATCCGCAGCTCCAGTTTCAAATTCTTTAAACTGTCGTATTTGTAGCGTATTTTCAAGTATGCATTCGACAAACGTCAACGCTAGCATGCGTGTACCACTCACGTGTTCGAGTACACTTCGATTTACTTGCTTTAGATTTAACCATCATTTCGCTGAACTGTTCTCTTAGCCTGAATAAAGGTAAATATCTACCAGATGAACTTTTGTTTTCTCCCACAAAACTTATTATCTAAAAAGCATCCTTTTTCCTTTATTTATGAAGGGCTAAATAACTATGAACCGTAAAGACAACCGAATAAATGTCTTTTGCCAGTTCACAAAGTTGCCAATTCACTGGCAACTTTCTATGGGAGTGAGGCTGATAAAAAATTACGGAACTTTTTTTTTTAAAAAACACGACTTACTTTTTTTTTTCTTTTTTTTTTAAATCTTACCTGGCAGTCATCTGGATGGAGAGGTTAAGTGTCGAATATTTCAAAAAATTGTATAATATCATAATGCGAATAAATTTAGCATAATTAAAAAAATACTTTCATAATTAGGATGCAATTAGCATATTTTTTGGCATGGTATTTCTTAGGAACCTGAAGCTTAAATTGATTTAAATAATATTTGCATATTTCACAGAATCAAAATCCTTTTGATTTTACGTATGAATCAAATTACAGGGATTCAAATCACGATGAATAAATCGATATTTTAACAGTATCGAAACACACTTTCATGGACGGGAAGACACCGCCACATGTACTCTCATTACTTTGAATTTAAGCAACTTTTTAAATTTTATTAAATTTATATTTTCTGATAGATATGAATAATAATATTCAAAAATCTGAAAAGCTTTCTATAGTCAAAATTTCAAGTTTTATATTATTCCTATCATTTTTGTTTAAATATCTTCTTACCACTGTGCAAAAAGAAAACTTCATAAGAATATGATTAAGAAATAAATATTCTAATTAACATTCATAATAATATCGCAATAAATATAATATGTGTTAGTAATATTTTGCCGAAAATTGCAAATTTGTTATCGTCCTCACTAAATTAGAACTGAAAGAGAAAGTCATTTATTTAATGTCATGTATAATCGGTAAAAACGCTTTAAAATTCCATATTGATACTACTCTGAGTGAGCCATTTTAGTATATTATTTTGCCTTTTGTTTCATATTAATTTTATTTACGTCAGCTTGTTCAAAAATTTTAATTATAACATACATTTATCTTAGATTCCCTACATTAAGAATCTATATAATATATTTAACATATCATAGTATTTTTGTTCTGAACCTCATTTGATATAGGATGTTTCAAGTAAAAATGGTTTTTAATCATGATCAATTAATTGTAAAAGGAATGTACTATAAAGCTAATTGTAACCAATTACGAAATTTATCACTCACACAGGAGCGATCCGCTTCTCCTTTACTAAAGGTTAATTAACTTTTCAAAATTTATATCATGATTTTTAATATTAAATCTCTCGAAATTCAGAATACAAGAAAAGAGGGCTAGTTGCTTTACATTAATGATTATTGAGAGGTTTTAGACGATCTTCCAAACTTCTGCATTTAGGCTAAACTCATCGCTTCAGGTAACATTATTTTTCCAAATGGCAATATCAGTATTATAGCACCATAACATAATTATCAGAATACAGGCAGGAACACTTTCCGTTTCATTTAAAACTAAAGGCCTTAAAAAAATAAGATAGTAAAACGGTTACAACATCTGCCACTAATTAAAGATAGAAGCAATAACTCATTCTTGTTGGAGACATTAATCTGCTAGGATACTATAATTTCATCCATGAAATGTTTTCTTTCGTGATTCACAATTTCCATTTAAAAGCTACCCCTGGAAGGTCAATGCAAGGAATAAATTTAAATACTTTTACTTAACTAAGCACCATTTTTATACATCTGCTTCCCTTCGAATGAAGTTATGGCTTGCCTTGCAGCTCTCAGTGTATCCGAGGGGGATGCCTTAACATACTTGTAGCAGAATTCAGTATTTTATTTTCACAATCTTTTAACAATCTTAAGTGTTTTTTTTTGTCTTTACTTACAGGTCCTTCATACAACGAACAGTAATTTAATAGAAATCTCAAAGTATTTTTTTACTTTTTAGATTTGATCGCTTTAACAATTTTATTGTAGTTTGCATAAAATATCGATACTGAAAAGTCACAATCGCGTGACTGAACAAGGCTGTTAAAAGCACCATTTTCAACCTCAAGGCCAGCCTTTACATATTGCTGGCATTTTTCTGCTCGCATTAGATATCACATTGTATTCAAGCTTACAGCAATTATTAATGCGCCTTGTAAAATTACAGTAAACTCACACTGACTTAACAGATCTATTGAGTGCTGCTTCACAGGGCTCAATAAGGCTGGCCTTCAAGTGCTATTCCGAAATGATGCTCAGATAATAGTCTTCCACGAGGAGATTTACTTTATGCATGAGTACCACTTGAGTATTCAAAGAAGGAATGTATGGCTGCTCTGTCGTGATGATGGGATACTTTCTTTTAAAACTCAGAGTACTGATTGTAATAAAAGAGGAAAAAGAAAACACAGCGCGTTCCTACTATCTTCTCCTCTCTTCTGTTTGTGGTGGTAAACGTTCTTCGCCCTCTGGTATTCCGAAACAGTTATCCAAGAAGCTTTCCATTGTTCTGTACAGATGAGACTTGACATTCGTCAAACCGTGAGATTCATCTGGATAAACCTTAAAAAAAAAGAAGTACGTAAATCGACAATATTTGGAAATATGAAATTTAAACTCTTTCAATAAAAAATCATCATAGTATATATATATTTTTTTATTTTTAATTTCCATTGTTCAAATAAAAGAATGCTCTTCAGATTTTCTTTATGATCTATTAAAGCGGTAATTCTTAACTGTGAGCAATTATGCCTGGACACGGCGAAATATTCCAGCATTTTCATTAAAATAATAGGTAGCTTATGTAGGTTTAGAATCGGATCATCAGTATGATAGATATTGTTGTGTCGCGAATTCTGTGTTTTTAATTTAAGTGTTTTTAATGATTTAAGTAATCAATTATTTAAGTATTTTATTTGTATTTGTATTTGTTTTTTTTTAAGTTTGAAATTGTGAAGAGCGTAATGAATATATATATTTGGAAAGTGTGTACTTAAATAGTGTACTACTATTCTCTAAGCAATTATTTTTTTCCCTTCAACGGTTCAATTTCCTAACGAGAATGGGGGGAGCGTCTTCTAACGGAAGTAACATCTGTGGGAAATGCCTTTTAAGATGACAGTTGCAACATTGAGCAGTATATCGTTGTTCTCTTGTCTTTGTTCCAAAGATGGGAAAGTGAACACTGTTATTGGGCCTCCCGCGGTGCACTGACGTTTCAGCATTGGGATTGTCGCCTTGTTTATGGCCTCGGTGGAAGTTGTAAATTGAATCTTTGAAAGGGCAGTTTTTTGTTGTTTCTTATATTTTTCGCTTGTTAGCAGAGGGGGTCGAATGTTTAGTTTCCAGTTTTCACAGGTGCTACTGTAGACAATGACTTAATTCTGATTCGTTTGGGGGTTTGAACTTGTCCTATTAAATTATATTGAAAAGTCTCGGATTGGCAAGAATTTAATTTTATGTGTAACTTTTGGACCTGTAATTGTGAGTGGGAGGAGAAATCGAGTTTTTCTCGGTTGTTGCGCGCGTTTTGAAGTCAGTTTTTATCGGAGTCTTCGAGAGAGTTTTTGAGTTGAATATTTGGCAGAGGGGGCTTTTGGCCCTGCGGCCGGGCTTGCCCGGGCTTGGGTGGCTTGCGCTTGCGTTCTGCGGACGGACTCGGCCTTTAGCTGAGGAGATTTGCGATGCTGCGGTTGTACCCCGGCGGGTGGCTCGCGCTTGTGATGCGGCATGATGTGATTAATGGAGAATTTTCTTCTAATTTGCGAGAAGTAGAACTCAGAGCGAACTCTTCCGAGTTTGAAGCGGGTTTTCCCGTAAAACGGAAGTGTATGGGCTCGTACTTAAATGAAGCCTTCCGTTCGTGGAAGGAAAAGTTTCAACATTCTGTCCTTGGAGGTTTCTCCTTCAACCTTAACGTTTTAGAATTTTGATTGCCGGGCTCTTCATCCTTGAGGTTCTACAAGAGGTCATTTTTCGTGGACGTTTTGAATTTGATTACCTAGGACCAGTTCAATGGCGGAATTCATCTGCAGCCTGTAGCTTCCTGTGATGTCGTCGCTTATAGCCCATGATGATGAAATTCCGGTATTTCAACTGTGAGTTACATATATTTTCTTTGGTAGTTGTCTTAATTAAATCTTGCGTAACGGGTAAAAAAAAATAAAAGCATTATATAATAGATAAAAACTATGTGTCTTGGAAGAATTTAATGTTATTGTCAAAGATAAGAAATTTATGTTAATTGTAATTTCTATAGAAGTTGTGTGATATCCAGTTTAAATGATTCATTTAATGTTCCAGTCATTCTAAGTAACCGTTATCATGTTAAACTACAAAATTTTATCTTGATAAATGACTCTTGGAGAAATTTAATGTAGAATATTAATTGCATTTTTATGTAAGGGTAGTCTGGCCAGGTCTCCCATAAATTTATCCTAGATAATTAATAAATGAGTTTGATTATATGTTATTACTTGCATTTGTTTTTTTCTGTGTGTATGTAGTTGGTCTGTTCAGTCACTCCATTTGTTTGAGCCGGGAGGCTTTTAAGAAACATGGAGATTTTTGCTTGGGGTTATTGAAAAATGTTTATGCATTTTAGGGTACTCACAACGCGCCCTGTTTTAGCAAATATGTACTAACCACTTATTAATGATACTTTGAATGTGTTTTAAGATAGAATTTGAAATGACTTTTAGGTGCCAGGAAAGTTAAAACTAGTGCTTGATTTTTAGTAGCGGAACTGATTGATTGGTGTCTGAATATTTCTTCTCTGGTGCTTATGAGGTTTTTGCTATGAAATGAATATGAATTATTCTTGAGTTTATTTTAAAATGAGTGAATTATAGAAATGCTTGGTTGAGATTTAGTATTTAGTTTTACCGAGTTCCAGAGAAGATTTATTCCAGCTTCCTTTTCAGGTTAAGTTTATTAAGAAGAATTTGCTTTGCCTTGCTATATGTGAATTAATTGCTTTAAGAAAAGTTATATTTAATATTATTTTGAGTCAGATCAACCAATTAGTTCCTTTCTCTATTTTCTAACCAGTGCATTTTAGTAAGTTTACATTTAAGTTTTATTTTAAGTTGTCCGGCGCCTAGAGAGATTGAGTAAGAGTTAAATTTTAAAAAGTTAAAAGAAAAACCAACCTTAAGGTTTTAAGATTTAAGTTTTCTCTCCTTAACAATATCAAATGTACGCTATTTACAAACCACCAAGTTTTGCTTTAACTGAAAACAGAATTTGGCGTCATGGACTGAGGGATTTGTTTTAAATTTGACGCCTGGATAGTTGGCTGTTAATTAAGATATAGTAAGCAGACATCTGCATGGAATTTTCTTTGCTAGCTAGTTAGGGTTTTTGGAATCTGTCATCAGAAGCAAGTATTGTACAAAAATAAATACAGAAAAGGAACTGAGGATGATGTGTCTAGTTTAATTCGAATATTTGAGAAGATTCACAGAGTGAGAAGCTAGTTCACCCTCTCAAAAGGGCGGGTTAGACCAGTTGGGGGCCTATGGCGGTAACATTTTTGGAGGCCCCCTGAACAGAATTTGCTTACCTATATGTTTGAAATATCGGTTCGAAGTTAGTGATGAAGTATCATAAATAATTAAATACATATTATTAAATAATATTATTAATATTTAAATAAAGTTATGAATAATATTTTAAATTCCGAATATTAATATATTTATTCAAGACTAAAATACTGCATATCAAGACAAAAATACATAAAAATTAAAATTATATCAGAAAATTCAATATTCCATGCCGAAGAAAAGTAAAATATAAAACAGTTATTACACTTTCTGAAATATTTTAAAATTAAAATAATTGATTATTAAATTAAGTAACTATTAAGCAGAAAGTTTAATAAATTTTTTCCTTGATTTCGTTTTAGCAAATTCATCAATTATTTTCAAGGTATCATCATTATTTAAGACTTCTTGTTCCATATTTATCTTTCTTTTGACATCGCACTTTTTAAATAGTATTTGATAAAATAGTTAGAATGTTAATTAGAACGATACATCATAAAACAATGTCGTGGTTCACAGGCCGATACTTTTATGAAGGTTGCTCAACTAAAGCTCACAGCTAAACTTAAATATTTCACCGTTCTATAAAATTGAAATATTTACTTCCTTGCTTTCTTTCTTTTTCTTCACCTCCTCCAAAGATAACTTTTTCTGTCTGAAACTGGCTTTAGAAGTATATTTTTGCCATTTTCACTGGCTGTCTAGACCTATTTAAAAAGGCAGCCTCCGTAAGAAGTATTCATTAGACGTAATAATAAACTAAACTCATAGGGCGCAACAGCCCTAGTGGGCCAAGGCTTGCAGTGCCTTTTTTTCTGCTTTCGTGCCTTTTTGGGTCCCGGAGTGTATTAGCATATGCCCTGGGAAAGCGGTCAGCTTGTCGCAGGACTCCCGGTGTTTAGTTCCCAAGCGAACTTGGTACTCATTTTATCGACCCGCTGAAGGGATGAAAGGCTGAGTTAACCTTGCCAAGTCCGGGGATTGAACCCCGGACCTGTGGTGCAGCAGCGCAACGCGCTAGCCACGTCGTCACAGGACAGTAGACGTAATAATAGGAGGAAAAATAAAAGCATAAATCGGCAATATGCTCCAATACTTACATCAATACGTTTCAACGTTACAAATAAATTTATACGACTTAAAAATAGCTTTTTGAAATGGATATATCTGTAAAGGTAATATTATTTTCGCATTTGCAGAGGAAATAATTGCAATCTAATATTTCATACTCTATTTTATAAGTTTAGAATTAAAAATATTTGCCATAATATAATCTTTTTGCACTGTGCGAATCCATCCAAACATCCAAAACAATTGGAAAGGTTAATTCTTAAGAATTTAGAAATGCTAATTTATAATTAAAATGTTAACGTTAGCTGTGTTAATCATACAAAAAAAAACAGGTAAATAAATAAAAGTAAAAATATAATTTTGCATGAAAAATACATATTGCATATGCATAATAAAATTTACAAACTTTTACGTATGCATAATATATTAATCAAAAAGGTTTTACTAAGATTATTAATTCTCGGAGGTTGAATTCGTTGAAATACACATTGACAGGAAAAATGATGCAAATATTTTTTTCTCTTAAAAGAATTACACATTGTCATGCTGTTTAACACAATTAAGCTCTTATTATTAAAATTTAATTAAAAGATAAAAGAGTACACAAACTAATGACTGCCAATTAGTTTTTTTATCAACTCCTGAAATTTAAAAGAACTTTGTGAAAATTGAAATTTAAGTTTTTTTCATATCTGATTGACCGAAACAATTTTACAATCCAGTTGTTTTCAGTATATGCATGCCATGCATTCTAAATTTGCTTTTTTCCTAAAAGAGGGCTGAAATGACGCTCAATGATTGATTAGGGTCTTATCAAAGGGAACAAAGCAGGGAAGAGAGTTAATATTGAACTTATTAGAATGTACTTTTTAACACTACAAGTAATAAATGTTCTAATATCATCATTATAATGTAATAAGATTAAAATTATATCCTTTAGTTTCATATACAAATCGGTTGTATTTATACATGTGGGAAGAAAAAGAATAAAATGGCAGCTGAATTTTCTCTTCTTTTTTTTAATTTAAATGCATTTTGATCCAAAACCACAAGAATTTTTCGCTACGATGAATCAACTTCTTTTAAATAAAAAATTCTTTCTCTCTTGAAGCTAAGTTAAAAGCAAGAATATAAAGTATGTTGTTTAAAATATAAAGTTTCCGTAAATGAAATTAATTGAAAGACACTCATAAAGATAAAGGCTAGTTATTATAAAATTTTATCTTTAATTATTATGTTTTATTTTTTATGCAAATGAAAGCATAAATCGGCTTGGAAAGACTATTTGGAAGAGAAATTTGTAGTAAAGATATACATTCCTTCCGAAGCATCATTTATTAACTATACTAGTGGTATCAATGTTAATAAACTTATTTCGGAATATTTTAAGAAACCAATATCGCTTTTATATGTGTCACTTTGGCAGGGAATACGCTGCTGTAATGTCAAAGATAAGTGGAAAACACTATGCGGTATAATTAAGCAAAGTTCCATTATTTTCTTTCAAATCGGATTTTATCCAATATTAAAATGTAAGTACCAGAGAGGATTTTCTAGCGTTATTAAATGAAGCTGAATGTTTAAATCTGAGAACATTTATTTTCATTTAAATTATTGTAATTTTAAAATTCTAATTAATCTTCATAATATGGTAATTTTTTAAATTGTAATAAAACTGAAATGCCATCTCAATTGTGAACATTATTATAAAACAACGTAAACGACATTATATTATTACATTTTAAGTAACATTACATTATTCAAATATTATTATTAATGCTTCTACTTACCAGTTTAATAAATGACGCATAGGAATAATTTTTTCCCTCATAAACATTAACAAAGCAAACTGAAACTACACTAACAAAATATACGTGACAAAATTTAAAGTGTCACATCTTTTACGAGTTGTTAACGGACTAGTGAATAATACATTATTTTATTGAGCTAATTGTAGTAAAAAATTTAATTGATAGTCATTCTTTAATTACAAAAAGCTTGTACTTCCTGATCCCACGGGGTCCCTTCGAAGCTCGGCTGCCAGGTTTGCCAGCTGCTTAACCCGCCTCTGATCGCCCAGCGAATTGCGATTAATTAAATAAATGATAAGATAGTTCAAAATGTAGAGTTATTGAATATTTTAAGTAAATTTTTTGAGAACTTGAAGCGTGTGTTTTTATTAGCCCAAAGAGGTGTTAGACTAGAAGGGCTATTAGTCTCGAAACGGCATTTTCCATCGAAAAACTAAAAGCGTCGGATCACTTTTCAAATTGTTGCCACCAAATATTATCGCCTTGTATTATATTTAAAGAAATTAAGGAATGAAGAATCTACATGAATGTATGCATGTTTCTCGCATTGTGAAAAACGACGGTGCCTAGACCCATCAACTCAAGGATTTCAAAGCGAGCAGTGAAACACTTGTAGGGAATGAAACATTTTTATCGCCAGCGCGCGAAACTATCTATCGGAAATTCTAAAGATATGCTGTTTTTAAATATTTTTATTCTAAAAGTGCGTTAGCCAAAATGCTCTCGATGTATCTGTGTATAAATGAAAAAAACGCCCCTTTGGACTAATATAAAATCCGATGGTTTCTTCTGATATGTATCTTTCAGATGTTTTAGATTTTTTATTTTTTATTTTAAAAATTTAACTAACCTAACAAACGTCTCCGTGAAGTGAAAACATTTGGAAACCTTACATTAAAGTAAAATTATGCATTAAATCACACAACAGTAACGAACTATTTTAAATTAAAATTGGGAAATAAAAAACCATTATATTGATTTCAAAGCGGTTCATAAAGTACCGTAGTGAGATCATGCAACAAAATGTAATTTTCAACAACAAAGTTTAAACATTTAACAAAAAACGAAAAATAGTTCTGTGGATTCTGTGTCTGATTCAAGCAAAACACCTTTCTTATAGAATATATTTATATGCCAATGTATTTAACATAATTGAATATGTGTATTTTATCTTGCTCATCGTAACAGTCTCTCATTAAAGCACATTCTCATAAACTTTATACACATTTGAACTGTTTTCTCACCTGTGCATGATACATTACTCCGGCATCCGTGATTGCCTTCATCAACATCAGAGATTGTTGAGCATGAACATTATCTAGAAAGGAAGATTGTTTTAAAAGTAGAGGAAAAAACATAATTGGGCGCATTAAAGATATACTAAACACATAATTAAGAAAACGTACTAAAATAAAATGTTCCTAGTTTTAACGAAAACGAAATTTATGATACAGCATGTAAGTCCTCATTTGCTAATTTTTACAATAGAATTCTGAGTTTAAAAGTTCATCGTGTTGCAATTTAGAATGGTTAACTTAATTTTATTACCGAATATATTTCACAGAGATAAAAGTCATTACAAAATATCAAAGATAACATAAGCTTTATTTATTTATTTGTAATTACGATTTTATGATACGATGAAAATATGTACAAGCAATCATTTTGCATATTCAAGGGAAAAAATAGGGCTTTCAGTGGTGGTGATGGGAATAAAAATAAAGCTGAAATTTTACTCCTACTGAGAAAGGCTTTTTCTCAGGTGATTCCATTCTATTCTTAGATCTTTGAAATTTATTTTATTTCTTTACTTTTTATTTGATTAAATATCTCAGAAATCTGTACTTGTGATGTGGCCCACCAACAGCCGAGCGGTAAATTCGCTGAACATTGGTAGTTTGTTCCGGAGCTCGATCCCCGGCGAACGGGCTGGCTGTATGGACATTTTCTTAGTTTTCCCCATGTGTGACGAGTATACGAGCCAGTTTCCCTTAGAACGTCCTCCACGAAGGCATCCCTCTCCTTAGACAGATAGCCCTCGAGTGCTTTTGCCATAATCAAATAAACCTAACCAAATAAGGCTAATTTAGACTTTTCTTAGATGTATAACATTCTAACTATTGACATGTGTTAAGATATGTTGCAAGAAAGGTATACTTGCATTAAACTTCCATAGAATAAACTATTACTATTTTAAGGTTGGTCACAAGAAATATATGTTTGTGTTAAGTTCAATAGTTTAAGTTACGTAAAGAAAGGTTACTAGAAAACTAATTATTTAATTAGGTCATTCATTAGTGTAAATAAGCTTATTTTAACTTTTTCAGTTTTACAATTTCCGGTGAAATAGTAGTGAATAATAAAGAACCTTTTAAAAGAAAAGTGTGTTTTGGAGTGGCTACTTCCAGTGTAATTCAAGTACTGTAGCATATAGATAGATATACTAACTTAAGATAATTGTACCACTTTTTTCTGTAAACCAATTCAAATTTTAAAAGTTACTATTTGTTCAGCAGTTAGTTTTGTTTAATAAAAGTATCTGAGTTTGAAAAAAATTGTGCTTTTGTGGAATCTTCGGCACACACCTATATTTTCACGTTTAGAAACTTCTAGGTTACTAGATTTGCGATAAAAATTTCTTTTTGGAATAGGGACAGTTTAAAGATAACGATCCGAGAATATTTTCGAGATTTCTTGCGCAAAGAAAGAACAGTATCAGACATTTTGATTCTCTTATTCAGGTGTTCTGGATGGAGAAAAGATTTGAGCAAAGCATGTTATATACTATGATGCCCAAATCCCATGGCCTCGAGTGGCACCGACTGAACCATAATTAATTACGAGGCTATATACAGTTGGACGTAGGATTTCTAACATAAAAATACTTTATAACTTCTTGGTTAAATAATTATAATTTTAATACTTTTTTACAGCTTTTATAAATAAATAGGAGATGGAAATTCGTCTTTAATTCGAAGTTAATGGATAGAAACTTTGAATGCAGGTAATTAATTATTCAAAAAGGTTTTCCATGTGTTAAATTCTTTGGAATTTGAATTAAAATTTTGAGATAGAATTTTGAATTTGAGGCAAAGTTCTTATATAAGTGAGTCAATATATTACGATGCTGTCTTTTCTTTTCTCATTCGGCAGGACAGCTGGTCCGCTTAGGAAAGATGCTTGTCGGCCTATAATTCAGTCGTCGACGACTATAATTATTTCTTATCACTTAGGCCATGTTCTCCAAAGCCTATCTTTGCAACGTAAAACGAATGAAAGAAATAAAAACTGGAAATTGAACTAACACTATAAAGGAAGTAACATTTAGGAGAGGGAGTGCGAGCAATGGTCTGATTGTGCATTATGACTGTGTGCAAATCAATTAATCATTCAAATGAGGAATTCTTCATGTTGCCGAATTTCTGTCACAGTCACACTGTCTATAAATTTGTTATTAAAAACATGTGTATACGCTCACTCTTTTAAAATACTTCGACTAGTCCTAAATACGCTAATGTGGGCATCATGAATAAAAATGCACATCCACCGAATTTTGTTACAGATACTATAAATAATTACACATATGAAAACAATCACTATTGAAATACATTAACTAGTTCAAAACAATATGTAACAAACACGCTTAATATAAATATACGGGCATATAGTTTCTGTTGAAGACACTATAAATTGTACATAAATGTGTACATACATACACTTTTGAAGAAAATGCATAACCCAGTTCAGATACTGATGTGACCATCGTTTGTATAAAATATACAGATAGAAATTTCGTTACAGGTGTTATAAATAAATGAATGCGTATGTACAATAACTATTAAAATGTATTAGCTGGTTCCAAAAAATGTGTCGATGCAGACATTTCTACAAATATACAGATTAAGTGACACAAATATACAGTTATTCTTATTCTGTTACAGACATGATAAATTTGTAAATAAATATATGTTAGAGACAAATCACTGAAAAAAAAGTTAAACTAGTCAAGCTATTATGTTGAAGCAGAAACTTCTAGTACAGTTACACAGATATATTTATGCAGTATAGTTATGCAGTATAGCGTATAAGTATATACAAGCATATTATGATGCTACGTACCATCTGCTGTTCCATGGATCAGCAGAAGTTTCTTGTCTTTGATATTTGCTGCTTTTTTGGTGACGTCAGCTTTTTCGTAACCAATGTAGTTGTCTGTTGACCAAGGCATTTGCATGTATCGCTCGGAGAACACGGAATCTAAAACAAAAATACGTCATTCAGAATTATTTTATTTGTTTATTCATTTCACTTATACCAAGAAAGTTTCCGATATGGAGACATTTGAAATCCAAATTTTGCTTGGGGATTCTCAAAAGTATATCTGGCTCAAGAAGCCGTTCAGCATAAGATTCAGTAGAATTTTAGGATAATGTTTATATGCGTCAGACGATGTCTACCATCTGCAGTATGCAAGCTTGTAAAGGTTCTTATTAAGGTTTTCTCACAGGATTTGTTCTTACTCACTTGCTAGTGTTGTTACATCAGTATTTTTCACGTCATAAGTACAAATGGAATTTATGATTTTGCATTGTAGCGATCACATAGCGATGTGAAAAATTACCTATTCCTATCTGAAGCTGTGTTCGCTGTAATTGTAATCACAAGACATTGGCTGTTATTATTCATATCACTCCTGAGCATATGCCATTTCATCCATACGTCCTGAATTTAAATTTCGGTTGTTCGTCAAGCCTGTGATCATTAACTGCTCATATTAAAGCTTCTGTATGATCACTGCATATATTGTTATTCTATTTTGAAATTGTAAGGGCGTATTTTATTATAACCAATTATTTTTAGTTTTTCTTTCCTTTTTATCCTGATTTCAGTTTCCTGGCGGAATGAAAATTTGTTACGACGTAGATGCAAATTTAAACGTGCTTCAGGAGCGGTATTTAAGCTGCGTTTCAAGAGTTCGAAAAGAGTAGTAGCGGACTTAGTTTCGAGTTTACGTTTTTCGAGCCTTTGAATTTAGCTCTCTGGCCGGTGTTAGATACCATCAGATTTATACTGACATTTCGAGACTGGGCTTTGCTGTGAGCAGCCGACTTAGTGTTTAGTTACGCTGTAAGGTTTTAGTTAAACTAACAAAGTTTTATTTTAATTTAAATCTTTCTATCTCTTCTCAGTTTCAACTTCCCGTCAGAAGAAGCGCGCGTTTTCAGCGTATGCTAATTTGAAGTAGAGCCAAGTACTATTTAAACCAGAGGTAGAAACCTCTCAGTGTGAGAGAGCTTTTAGTCTCAGATCACGGTCATTCTGTTCGACGTTCGCCTGACCAGCTAGCAGCTAAATTATAAGCCATAGTGCTTGCTACGTGATTGCTTGAAATAAATCCAAGTGCGCTAGTATTAGTAATTCTTGCTACGCACCATTTAGTTAGAGGCCAACTCCGCGAAGAGCTCTGTGAGCAAAGATCAATTAAATTTCTATTTAGCTTTAGTTTAAATTTATCTGATTGTTCATTAAGACCCAAGTGTGGTCCTTTACTTTCTGTATCCCTCCCGAGTTGGGAAGTGATTTGTAAATAAGATTGATTTAATAAAAGAGGATTTTAAATCCCTTTCAAGTGCAGTTATTATACTACTTCAGCACAGTATCTACACCAGAACATAGCTGATTTCAGCTCCCTGTTCCAAATCAGGACTTCAGGACTTTAAGGAGTTACTTCAAGATGTTTGCCAAAACTACGCACAGAACATTCAGTCCTGACAACGCTAAGGAGCCAGTCATTAGATATCCTAATTTATTTGTGATTTGTTACGTTCTTATTTTCCATTAAATTCAAGTTAGCGACAAGTGGTGGTGATTTTGAGCACGAAGTGTGTGCATCTGGTTTAAGTTAGTTTAAATAAAAAGGTTATTTAAAACCTTATTCTGCAGTATTTATTCTTCAAGACATAACGAGAGTTCGCTACTTCGTCTTCTACAAAAAGTTCAAGTTGTATGCTACCTAAGAAAACCAAGTGACTCTATAAAGTTTTGTACTGAAATTTGATTCTTAGAGCAAGTATTAAGATATTGTTCGGACAACACCCTTGACGTCAAAAAGGGAGAAACAGCTTATTGCGGTATGGTAGGCAATCGTTGTCATTCGATGACGTACTTCTAGGCAGACAGCCGTAATACTTTTCCCTTGCTAAGGGATTATCTGTAGTATTACTTATTATCTGTAGTATTTATTATTAGTATTTATTATTGTAGTATAGTAATTAAAGGGAGAAACAGCTTATTGTGGTATGGCAGGCAATGGTTGTCATTCGATGACGTACTTCCTCTAGGTAGACAGCCGTAATACTTTTCCCTTGCTAAGGAATTATCTGTAGTATTACTTATTACCTGTAGTATTTATTATTAGTATTTATTACTGCAGTATTTATTATTGTAGTATTTATTCTGTAGTATTTGATTATCTGGAGTATTTACTTCCGGTGGCATGATGAAATGTCGCCCATAGCCTTAAAAAAGCCAAGTTGGCGCAACCAAGGCTGTTCTCCGAACAATATCCTAAGTATTATATGGATGAACAAACAAATATTAAACATATTTTAATCGAAAGTTTTAGTTATGTATACGAAACACAAAATTATTTATATGAAATATTACTGTAAAGTTAAAGTCGATCGAAAAATAATTATTTAAATTAAATGAAATTTTACAATATAAAAGAATAACTGACAGATAAGTGTGATAAAATGCAAATAACTGACAGATATTAAAAATATTGATAAGGACTTTTAATTCTCAGCAAAATTCTCAGTGACGTAATTTTAAAATATTAAAAAAATATAAATAATTTCTGTTTTGATATTTTGAAATTGTAATTTGAATGGTATGAGAGAAAATACTTTTACCATAGTAAAGCCAGCTTGTCACTGGAGCTACTGCTATCCCACAGTTGAAGACTTGGCTGTTGGTAGCTAGTGCCATGATGGTACTATAGCCACCGTAAGACCAGCCCCAAATAGCAGTTCGATATCGGTCAATGAAAGGTATTTCATTCTTCAAATAACTAAATAAAAATAAAATACAATTAAACTAATAATAAAACTATGCAAAGCATAACCGCTTGCAAAAATATAACACGTTGATAACAAATTTACTCCTTTCTACATGATAAAATATGTTTGAAATTTACATTGCGACAAAATGAAATGTCATATAGTTTTCAAATAATATTTATTTTAGGTATTCTCCATTATTTACTTTGCTGTAAGTATAGCATTAGTCTAACGCAAAGAAAATTTTGGTCAGTTATTGGGTAATCGACACAGATCAACACATAGACATAGCGTATAACAATTTCATTTATAATACACTTAACAGCCATTACATTATGACCAGCCTCCATCTATGACAACTGGCTCACCCAGGAACAAAACCACTGCGCGTGCTCGGCTGATGTTGCAGTATGTAAAGCGGCTCTGGGGAATTTGGAACTTTACAAACTGGTGACGTCACGCTTCGCGATATGTACCAGTGATCGTCTTTACTTGAGCCTAATGATCTTTGGAACTTTTCCAAACATAGCGCGATTAGCGACATAGTGGGAAAAGAAGCTGATTTATCAGACTTCGTTAAAGGTCAAATCGTTATGGCTCGGCAACTGCGAACATCAATATCAGAAATGGCGTCTTTAGTGGGCTGTTCACTTGCAGTTGCTGTGAGCACATATCAAAAGTGGCGCACGGAAGGTGAAACAAGTCGTCGGCCAGCAGTGTGTCGTCGACGGCGCATTGATTCCAGAGGAGAGCGGAGATTGCTACGCATTGTTCGCGATGACCGAAGAGGTACAAAAGCTGAAATCACCACCAGCTACAACAGTGGTGACTCATAGAATGTTTTTGAACACACTATGCAGGGTAAATTCCTGCGTATGGGCCTACGCAGCCGTCATCGTCAGCTGCGTCTGTAATAAGCCCAGAAACATCGGAATTGGATATTAGAAGAATGGAAGAAAGTTGCATGGATCGATGCACCACGTTTTATGGTTCATGACATCGACAGGCGTGTGTTAATACTCGGATTTCCAAACGAAACTCTGGTTCTCGCATGCACAGTTGGACGGAGACAAGTCGGGGGCGGAGGTATTATGGTGTGGCAACGCTTTCATGGAACGTATTAGGACTCGTAATCCCCACAGAACAATCCCTGACGTCTGTGGCTACGTGAACATCATTACAGACCAGGTTCACCCAATCATGACAACAGTATTTCCGGCGGGCGATGGTGTTTACCAGCAGGATAATGCATTATGTCATAAGGGTCGAATCGTCAGGGAGTTGTTCGACGAACACTCCAGCGACTTTCAACTCAAGTCTTAGCTTCCAAATTCACCTGACATTAATACAATAGAGCATTTGTGGTCCCATCTGGAGAGCCAAATTCATGCTGCCGTGCTGCCCCTCGCATTGTGCGAAATTTCAGGACCAGTTGGTGAACGCTTGGTACCAGGTATCTCACACTACATATCGGCACCTTGTGGACTCAATGCCACGCCGGGTGCTGCCAGTTTTGAGACTAAAGGTGGTCCTATATATCATTAAGAGGGTGGTCATAATGTAGTGGCTCTTCGGTGTACATATCATTTTATTTTTCATACACATGTCTTGTTACGAATAAATTCAGAATGCATAGAATGTTCTTCACTATTTACTCTATCTCAGATTCATGCAAGTTTGACAGGTAACTCACGATTATTATTTTTGGAGGTGGGGGGAATTAGTTGCTGTGCCAGATTAGCCAAAGCAATGGCAGAACGAAATATACGGTTCTTTTATTGTAGTATTATATTTTTAGGTGTTCTCGAAGGATAACATAAATCGCTGTTGCTACATTAATTATCTGAGTCCGCCTCATATCGAATGCTTTGGGAGATTTAACAGTACAAGGCCTTTGCCTATCTTACGACAAAAAAAATAGTTATAGATAGTAAAAATTAGAAATAACAATAAAAATAGTTATGTAAAATAAGTTAAGAATGTTACTTATTTAAAAAAAATTCACGATTTTCGATTTAATGAATTTAATTTTACGAATCGGACACTACAATTAACACTTATGTAATTTTTCTTTATTACAAATAGTTCTATTAAACATGTTTTAGATAATTATTCGTAACGACAAGATCAAAACAACTGATTTCTATTGCTTTTGCTCGTGCGTTAATAAGAATATGAAAACACATAAAGGCATAAAAGTTTCACTTTATAAATCAAAAACTAGGTAGGCCATAATAGAACAAATTTTTAACATAAAGCAAACAGTTTCTTTCTCACTGAAGACTAAGTTAAGAATTTCTTATACTTTTATCTAGTAAAAATATAGGAAATGTATAGAAAGTATCTCCTATACTTCCTAGACGTTTCTCTGGTAATAAACATTCGCAATTCCTTGCAATGCCAGATGTTTTCAGTTTCTAGATAATAGATTTATTTTTTTAAAACATAACACCACATGTTTGTAACTATTCATATCAGTGTCTAAAAAAAAGAAGAATATATATATAAATACCTTGCAACAGCTAGCTGATCCTGAATTTCCGTGCTCCCTAACTGACGATAAATCTCATGCAAACGTTTATCCCCTTGGTTCCCACTGCCTCGGCCATCTATCCATGAATAAACAAAATTTTTTCGACTGGCCAGGTAACTGCCCCAATGGACATAGAATTTATCTGTAACCATTTGGCTTCCAGGACCACCATACCTGTTAAAACATCAATGTTTAATACAGTCACCATTTTTTATGATTCAAAGCAGTAAAAGTTGTTTTTCCGTTTACCAAACATAATATACAAGGTCTACCGGAAAATTTTGTCCGTTTGCGAAGAGAAGGAAAGTAATACATATTTCATACCTTTGATAATATTTATTGCGCAATATAATTTCCATCGTTACTTACGATCTCTTACTATTGTGATGGTAATTTGTAAATACCATTTCTGAAAAACATCCCGGCCTTAAAGACTAAGAACTCAAGTAGTGCTTGGCTGACATCTGACTCAGTTTCGAATATTTCTCCTTCAAAAAAGTTTGCGAGGAGAAGCATAAGTGATAATTGGAGGTTGCTAGGTCTGGAGAGTACGGTGGATGGACAGAAATTCCCAGCCTAGCTCTGCAAATTTCTGATGAATCCAAAAAGTAGCATATGATCTAGCATTTTCATGATGCAGTGTAATATATTTCCTATTGAATATTGCCGGCCTCTTTTTTGATTTCTTTGTGTAAATCGTGTATTTGCTAACAGCATCTCTTCAAGTTAAGATGTTCGTTATATCTCAAAAGCTCGTAATGTGTTGTTCCTTGGGCGTATCACAATATACACAGTATTCTCTTATTTAGGTTCGAGCTCAGTTTAGAGGTGGAAGGGCAAGTTTCCTTGGCCCACAGTTTACTCTTTTCCTAACGGTGTTTTTGTAGGTAATCCACTTTTCATCGCCAGTTAGCATCCGGCCCAAGAAGGGTTAATTTTTGTTCCAAGAAAGCAGAGATGTGCATATGACGACTCGTTGATGTAAATATTCCTCACTCAATACATGAGGCATCCATCTGGAATGTTTATAGATCAATCTTAATTTCCGAATACGATCCGAATTGGTTTGTTAAGCTGAGTTAAGCTTTTTCATAAACTCCAATGTTGTCAAAAAAGGATCTCGTTTGCCAATATCGTCATCAATAAAAGAGTGCCGCGCGAAGTGTGGCTTATAATGGAAGTCAAATCACCTGCTGCAACTTTTTGAATGATCTTCTACACGTTCTATCTGAAACTAAACCTTTACCAAAAATGTTTCGCTAAATTTCGACACTCTTCCGTAGCAATCTTCCTTATTGGAATTTGTACTGAATATAATGTTGTAAAAGAAATTTATCGGTAGCTATGTTAACACGATCGCATCTCTCTAATGATATGGGACATACTTTTTTCACACATGCGAAGAAATGCAGTGATAAAGAAAAACAACCACATATGTCTCAAATGAACACGCGCATGTGTGTTGATACTTGAAGTAGCATTATCGGACAGAACTTTCTAGCAGACCTTATATGATGGAAATGAATGTGTTCTTTCTTATAAAGATGTCAGATATCAGTTTTTGAGACAGTAATATCTAATAGGAAGAGATTACTTCCTGTTATTTGCTTAAAAATTCTATACCAGCCTTATCTAACTGAAGTTTAAAGCTTCATGAAGTTTCATTCGTACACCAGTTTTATTTTCATGCTGGCTTATTGTTAAAACCAAAAGGAAAAAGAAACAGTCCTACAAAGAACATTTCATAAATATCACCACATAGAAATTTTCAGATCACTTATTTTGAAATTACGTGTTCCAAATGATCAATGAAAATGCTACAAAAAGGTTTGAAAACATAAATCTGAATACTGAAACATTTTAGGAACAATGCAAATATGAATCAGTGCAAAGAAATGGATAGATACTTTTTTTAATTTATTTCTAAAATCGGTTTTAAATTAATCAGATTTCAGGCATTATTTTAGCAGCGGGTGGTTTAAGTAATTAAGTCAATAAATTAAGTTAAATTGTATTGTATCCAAAGGCGGGCTCTTGCCTAAACAATTAACAAAAACAAATCTTATTGAAGTACTATTCCTTAATTAAAGGCATAGAACGTGAATGAGTATTTTGAATTAATTAATTAATATTATTAGCGACAGAGAAACCTTATGACCAATCATTCAAATGAGCTGTCAGTGTTCATATTAAATAATTAACACAGCGTATTGCTATGAAAATATCAAGATTTTTTTCTTGTGTGTGTGTGTGTGTAATTCTTTTAGTAAATATTTCTTTGACAACAGATTGCTGCAAAATAATTTTCTCTCTGTTTGTTCGCATATAATCTTTGTTACATGTAATAACAATTATCTTTGCAGCTATATCTCAGTACATAAAGAAAGAAAAGTTTCGGTCCAAGTTAGACATTTCTGTACTACAAAAATGCGAACAGTCTTTCTAAAAAAACTAAATTTTCCGTCAGTAAATAGATAGAGAAATTAATGCCAGAATTCTGTTCGAAATGAGCTTATTTTAAAGCAAATAAAATTTGGTTGTATAGAAAAAAGAACCATATTGATTTCTTCATCAGAGCAATTGGTATAAAAAGCAGTTTTAATTTTCAATGAGTTAAATGTTGCTGGAGGAAAATACTTTGAAAACACTCAGCGTAAAATAATTCTCAAAGATTTTTTATGCACACAATACATCAAACATCTCTGAATAACCCTAATATTTAAGCTATTTCTGAAATTTTAGAGTTTGTTCACAAATGGTCCTTATGATGTCCTTTTAAATAAAACTGCAATGCTCTTTAGATGTTTTGAAACAAATATTCAAAGTCACAAATCTGCCAAATATTTTCAATCAAATAAAAACTGATATAATGCAAGAAGAAAGCCTAATTAGCACTATTCCAGACAACATTTAATAATAATTCAATTTGACAATTACGTTAAATATTTATTTCATATTCTATAAGCTAAATAAAAATAAAAAATTTAGTTTCAGCAAACGGGATGAAGTAGAAATCTACTAGACAACAAAGTTAAATTTTATAGTTTAATGGTAAAAGTTTAAATGAAACAATTTACAGAGAATAGATTGTTTGTAATGCTTTTACAATTGCGTAAATCAATCAATAGATTTTACGTCATTTTCTTGTTCTGGAGTTAGCAGCTTTTACTCATGTTGTGCCGAAGTAAGCTGAAAGTCATTCACTGTGCCAGCTTAAACCCATTATATTATAAAGTTTGGTGGTCTTCGGTAGCATAAACTAGATCCAAAACTCGAAAAAAAAAAAAAAAAAGGACGATATGCGAATTATCGCTATGTCTTGCAAGTACCACAGAGATAGAGGTAGGGTGTAAAAGAACCTTAAACAGGAGGCACCAACTCGTGCTTACAAGCACTCGTGTAGTATGCGATCTACCGTTTTTAGTTAATTAACTATCTTTTAGACGGTGGGGGGGGACTAAAATTGGTTGTGCTTTCAATCATTTCTTTTCTCGTCATTTTACCTCACATTTAAACATAAAAATAGAGTTTTGGTGGTGCCGCCTAATAACTCAATAAATAACTAAAAGCGGCAGCTAGCATAATACATCACATCCTAAATTTTCAGTATTAGTTTAGGATAATCTAATATACTCCAGAATTAAGTCAGAAAAGAAACACGCGAAAGAGAAATCAAAAATTAGTAAAGAAACAACCTTTATTTCCCGTAGATTTAGACAAAACACTGTTTTCCAGTCTTGGAAATTTCTTTGCTCCTGATGAAGAGGGGCCTGATGCTTACTCTCGAAATCGATTGAGTTTTTCTAAATTTACGCCAAATACAAGGTTGTTTCTTTGCTAATTTTGAGATACTATAGAATTCTTTTACAGAAATGTTAACTTACTTGGCCTCAGGATTGGCTACCAAGAGTGCTAATATCGTACTGCATTGCATTTTGTGTACACTAAAATAAACCTTGGGAGACGGATGTATTTATGAATTTTAAAAAACTTTGTGTACCAAAATCTGAAGTTTCTAAAAATATTTTTTTTTCAATTTTTTTTTTTCACTTACACATTTATCACCATTGGATACTTCACCATCTCTTCGTCTCTGAGACCAGGAGGTAATAATAATCTAACATTTGCATCTGTAAAAAGTTAAAAAAAGTTAGATATATGTACATATATATATCTAAATCTGGAATGAAAAGAATAACTAAAATAATAAAAGCTTTCAAATTGTTAAAAACGTTTACTGTAAATATTCGAGAAACCTTATCTCTTTAGAAGACGGCATTTTTTTTTTAAATTCGAAGTATCCAGATATTTCATTAAGCATTTCAGCTTAGAAGATTAGAAGTTTCATTGATATGATATTTAAATATTGCATTAACACGGAGAATTCAATCGCTTATTTCCTCCACGATATTATAGCATGTAAAATATTAAAAATAATTTATTCTAATTATTATTAATTATTTATGCTAGTTATTATAAATTATATATATCACTTATAACTGGGTGTGTTTTTTACACTCGAAACTCTAAAATACACAGGTGTGCGCTTGACGTTTATATGATTTTTATATGGCCAGCAAGACATACTTCTGCACTTTTTGAAACAATATTTTCTGAATATCAGTAATTACAAACAGAATCTGTGACATTAAGTTAGAAGGACAGAACTATATGTAGTGAGTATTGAGATATTGATTATTGGAAGGTATAGATTATTTGTTGAATCGATTATTTGCCACAGTTTGTCAATACGCAAACGATAATTTATCTCTTACAAGTGATCAATAATTTATAAAAGATAATTGGAAAACATTGGGATATAAATATGTGAAGAATAACAAATATTTGCCAATACGTATAGAATAAATTACCTCTTACAGGTGATCAATCCTTTACAAAGATAGCTGGACAGTATTGGGATATTAATACGTGAAGAATAAATTTTTCTTCAAACTCCGGCCAAAACTATCATATTTGTAAATCTGATGAAATTTTGGAAATGTTAGTGATTAGGGAAATTTGAACACAATCAGTCATGTTTTTATCTAACACAGTATAATTTACATTTCAACAACTGTGCGAGTCTGATATTTGCTAGTTTCGTTTCAGAATAAGATCGTTCCTGATGGAGCATGTACAATGTTTGCATTACAGTTTTGCCGCCGATTGCGATAGCGATGGTGATTTCCGTTTCATATGAAAATGTGAATCAGGCATTTTGGCCCACGATGATCTCAGTTTTCTCCAACGCCATTTACATTTCTCAAATATTTCTTCATTAATTTGTAAGGTTTATCCTAAGTTTTTAACAGTTATCTTTAGTTTAAGCTACTTTCCAGTCCATTCTCTTTTCAGCTTACAATTTCCTACCAGAATGTGCTTTTAGAATCGTGTTTAATAGAAAAGAATAAGAGTAGTATTTAAGTGCCACTGACTTCGGGACAGAGCCTCAGAGTTTCTGCCTAGCGCGCGTTTGCCTTTTAACTACGTCTCTCTCTAAGCTGTTACTACGCTTGGCCGTATTTCAGGTCCTTGATAGCTTCGCTAGCTTATTCCACATTTCGGGGCCAACTACTTCAAATTTTGATAGCTTCGGCTATATCGTTTTAGTTAACCGTTAGTTTAGTTCTTATTATTTTGAATTCAAGCCCAAGTGGAGGCTTTTGCTGTATGCCCTGAGAAAGGAGCCGACTGTTTTAATTCTTATGTTGAGCTTTTTTACAATTTAAATAATAATACTCTTATTTTGAGCAAAATAATAATTTTGAGTAATTAACCCTTCTCGAGTTTGCGTCTCTGTTCCTGAACTAAAGCGATTATTCGCTTAGTTGTTCACGGGGTTCCCACACACTTAGCTGTTAGATAAAAGGGTGGAACCCCACAATCTGTCTTAAAGATATACAAGTAAAAATAAAATTAAATAAAAGAAATGCTGATAGATACAATTCAGTTCTAGACACGCTACTTTACATTATCAAAAGAATATCTTCTGGACCATGGTCATCAAGAAGCTGTAACAGTATTTTCTGGTTTTTAGAAATTGAAGGGCTTGCAATATTACTGCGGCAGGTTTTCCAGATAACAGCAAAAATATAATTATAATAATTATTTCTACAGTTTTCATTTTTCAGGTATAAATCTTACAAGGATATTGTTCGGAGAACAGCTTTGGTTGCGCCAACTTGGCTTCTTTAAGGGTATGAGCGACATTTCATCATGCCAACGGAAGTAAATACTACAGATAATCAAATACTACAGAATAAATACTACAATAATAAATACCACAGTAATAAATACTAATAATAAATACTACAGCTAATAAGTAATACTACAGATAATCCCTTAGGAAGGGAAAAGTATCACGGCTGTCTGCGTAGAGGAAGTACGTCATCGAATGAAAACCATTTCCTGCCATACCACAATAAGCTGTTTCTCCCTTTTTGGCGTCAAGGCTGTTCTCCGAACAATATCCATCTTACAATTATTCGTATCGTCACGTCGAGCTTAGTTTCGCAATACGAATGACTTATACCAATTTTTGTGTTTAAAAACAGTAAAAGTTCAAAACGTCGTTCGCTTAGCTTAAAAACTGTTTTTATTTTTAAAATAAAATATGGTAAACAAATTTAATTACAATAAGTTAATAAATACTTGAATGATATTAGTCACCTTATTATAAAATATAATTAATAAAATAAAAAAACGTAGAGGCTATTCCGCTTGCTTGCTTTATTACAACATCCAAACAGCAATCTACTTAATATATGTCTGTATCTTAGAAAAAAGTGGAGTTTAAAACACTGCTAATTAAGATTTATTCTTATGCATACGTGTGAATATTTGGAGGGTTTTGATTTGAGTTGTTGTGTCGTAAACGATTTTAATAAACATAGCCGATTTAATATAAAAATCTAAATTAATCTTCGAACTTACTGTAACCTCCTTCTATAGGCACATTGAAAGTCCTGAGTTGTGGCATTGCGGTAGTATCGATACTGTTTCGGACATTATCATTGCTGTCCATCAAGGCCACTGAAATAAAATTCAAAGTCATTGAAATAATTTAAGACATCTAAAAAATGTTACTATTTTGTTGATAAAAAGTATTTTTTAAACTTTTCTTAAAAGTTATTTTAAAGTTCGTTTACACGTTCAATACAAGACAGAGAAAATCTTAGGACACAGCTCTCGAGAATTTATTGCAAAACCAGATCTGGAATGCTACGTGAAAAAATGGCATTTAGCTTTCCTTTTCACTTCCTGTCTCTTTTATTACCTAATAAATAACCATATAAAAGTTTAAAAAAATAAAGAGGAAAAGTTTTAAAATAAAGATTTTTATGTGATTTTAAAAAACAATTTTGTAAGCCTGTTTGAAAAATTAAGTCGCATTTTAAAACCTTTACCGAGTTTCTGATTTCCTTTTGTACATGAAGATTTAATTCAATCATTAAAATCAGAGTACTAAAAACATAGCATAGTAGCAAGTTACATGCCACTAATATTCAGTAGTAGTGGTATGTAACACAGTGCAAATAACGCTGCACACAGCATACAACATTGTGAAACTGGACTATCTATCACAGTATCTTTCTTCGTAAATCAAATAAATTCAAAGATAACCGAAGAAACAGTATTGATAGCTTTGCTAGAAAATTTGCACTGCTCTATCAAACAGCACGTACAACTATCAATAGAATAGACAACACTATCATAGGAGAATAACGTGGTCGAGATATTGGATGTATTAAATTATGGCAAAGCATATATGCCAGTTTGCCTAGGGGATGGGATACCTTTGTGAAGGACTTCCAAAGAGAAACTAGCTCTTATTCATGTTACAAATAGCGCAAACATTGAAAACATTTATACAGCCAGCCCATTCTTCGGGATTTGAACCCAGGCCGAAGAATTAATTTCAGCAGTATTAGTCCTCGAAGGCAGGGGGGTATCTAATAGAAATAGCTTAAAAATAGCATCTGAAGTGCATCGTTCTTCTAATTAGCATTAGCATTAGCCTCAATCTGTGCTTTCTTTGCAATGCAGATTCTGAATGCATTTCAAAAAATAAATCTCCGAGTAAAATCAAACTACTTTCCAAGTCATACTTCATAGATGTTCACTTATTTGTCTGGCGCTTCTTAAACGTTTTTCACTTCTTAAACCCTTTTCATTATTGAGATTTTTTCGCTCTATGATATAAAAATAAATTTATTCCTATGAATCATTTACTACTTTGGTAAACAGCATATTATAAGAAAAGACGTAGTTTTAGGAATTGTTTCAAGTGTATAATAATTAATGAAAGGAGATGGATGTGCTTGCTTTTTCTGCCTAACAGACTAAATCTTGGTGCAATATTTGACACTGCTGAACGTGAAGATCTTCAACTTTTTTCAGCGTCGAACAATATTTTCATTTAATAAAGTTGAAAGAGTAATTTCACGGTGGTATGTGGTGCTGAATGGCCAAAAGAACAATTAATGCCCCTTCAGAAATTTCTGGAATCCAGGTCTAACTTCGGTGCAGAATTCAGTCAAGGATTTTTGTGTAAACTCAAGTTTTAAGATTGTGTCTTTTGACAGTTCAACAAATTTCTTTTGGGATTTATACGGGAGATGATTAACCTCATATCAATGAAAAATGGTTTTTATACCCAAGATAACTTTGCATAATTTGATATAAAGTATTTGAAGAACTGTGTAGAGTTATTTGTAGCCATAAAAGTTTTCGATGTCAGGCGACTGAAGAAATCCGCAATACTTCCTCCAGACTCAACTCCAGCATTCCCGAATACGCATCGAGCGTGCGTCTTCTTATAACACGAAGGTAGGCGGAAAGGAGAAAGAAATTACCTTATACACTCCACTTATAAAGGCGCCAAAGTCTGGTGGTGTTGAATTATTGTCCTCCACCTTTTTATTTCGGGCGCCACTGCAGAGTCATTTAGAATATTTCAGTATCAGGAGAATAGAGAAATCCGGAATGCCCTCGCCAGGATCCGAACTCCGGACCTGCTG
>KK115172.1:2270223-2332176 GCA_000611955.2 Stegodyphus mimosarum
TTGCTGCTTATTGGCTTTCAGAGCAGACGTCTAGTTAAAGTACCTATGCTGACTGAAGTTAATCGGCAACAAAGGCTGGAATTTGCACTCCAATACCGGAACTGGACGTCCACTGAGTGGCGACAGGTGGCCTTTTTCCGATGAATCAAGTTTTATGCTTCATCGAACAGATGGACGTTCGTATATACGGTGTGAAACGAAGGAAAATGAACGCCCTGCAAAAATTGCCGGAAGGATCCAAGCTGAAGGAGGGAGCATTATCGTCTGGGGAATGTTTTCGTGTCATTTTCTGGGTGGACTCATAGTGGAAGGCAAGATAGATGAACAGAAATACGCATTTGTCTTTGCGGACCATGTCCATCTCTACATGCGAATCGTTTTTCCTCAGAATGATGGCCTCTACCAGCAGGACAATACGAAGTGTCAAACAGCTCGCAGTGTACGAGCGTAGTTCGAAGAGCACCAGAATGAGTTTACTGTACTCCCCTGGTCAGCAAACTTTTTTAAACCCAATCGAGAATCTGTGGGACCACCTCGATCGGGTTGTTAGCGCCATGGATCCTCAACCTCTTAGCCTAGCGCAGCTGGCCCCTACACTGGAGTCGGCATGGCTCAACATCCCAGTGAACACTTTCAAGAACCCAACTCTCTTCCCGCACGTTTTTCAGCGGTCCGCTCTGCGAAAGGTGTTTATTCTGGCTTCTGACAGGTGGTCATGTTAATGTGACCAGACTGTGTATATATATATATATATATGTGTGTGTGTGTGTGTGTGTAAGCTATCAAAATAAGAAGAAAAAACATTACCAAATTGAACTTAAGTGGAACGGTCCTTTAAACTCTTAAATTTAATATTATACATACCCTCTTCAATGCTCCATATTACACCATGATTTCCCTGCAGTAACCTCAATGCGAAATCTTTTATGCAAACGCTGCTCAGGGTTAAAATAAAGACTTTTTAGAATTACAAGCAGCACCGCAACTAATTACGCATGTTATTTCAACGCTTTCGCTTTCCTACTGCCAACGTGTCACTTAGCTTCTGCTAGTTAATTTTTTTAGATGTAACTGCGCATCTAAAATTGTGGAGCGCGGTTAGCAGAACTGGTGTTCTACCAGTTCAGTTAAGAAGACATGCACTAAGAAATTCCTTATTCAGAAATAAATGATGTTTAACTACCAAGCTGGTCGTACTTCTTCCAAAATTGCATCTAGTCATCCACTATACCGCAGTTTTCAGTAATCTAAGAAACACTATTTTTCGGCCATGACTAAAAAGTGAAATGGTACCTTCCCCAATCAAGCTCTCATCTAATATTAAGAGCTACAGCAAAATCTCTCTTATATTTATTTATTTATTTATATGTAATTGTTATGTCTCTGCGTTTTCTATGTATGAGATTCAAAAAGTGAAATATGTGGAATGATTGAAACTCATGAGTATGCCCTGTTGTGAATTTGCGAGCAAAATGTACGAGTTAACTTCAATCTGTGAATATATGCACCGATTTCAACTTCTGATAAAATCTATGACTTATTTTGAGTCAAATTAACTGTGCCGATTTGAACCTGCGAGTGAAACGCACATATCGATTTGAATCTGTGACTGAGAATATACACAGAAAAGGCAAATTATTATAAACACCTACAATTGTAAATCAGAACAATGGGAACCTATGTCTTGCGAGCTGCTGGCTGTTCTCAATGCTACAGGGTATAAATATCAGAGTTTCGATAGACATTTCAAAGAGTGCTATCATGGGTAAAGGACAGCCACCTAATCGAATTTGGTTGCGGAGAAGCTGTCGGTATTCGCAAAGCTGGATGTTCGATATCTACAATCGACAATTCGTTGGGTATGTTGCGCAGTACTGTGGCAAAGTACAAACAGTACCTCAAAGTCAACAGTACCTCAAAAGCGACAAAAAAGTGTGAATCGTTCAAAATGTCGCCATAAAAAGGAAAGAGGTTAGCGATGTGTTGCTCCTCGGATAATAAAGATAGCAAAATATGTATACAAATCAATTAATGATATGCTGAACAGAATTTATTTGTTTTATAAATAAAAGGGGGATGGGAGGCTCTTGTTGCTGAGAAAAGACATTGCTTCAGATCGCTTGCCCTTAGAGAGCTCTTTTAACGAAATCGATTAGAGCATCGCGCTAGGATATAAAGAGTCCCAGTTTAGAGCCTGCTCAGAAAGAGAGCAGCCAAAAAGGACATTAATCTTCAGTTAAGCCATCCATCGGCGAATATAGTTGTTAACAATTAAACAATGTAGACGAGTCAAATTAATTCTCATTATCAAACAGAAACAGAGCCACAAGACCGACAAGATCCTAAAACTGATGGTAGCAATCTTAGAAAAATTTCACCTCTAGTGTCGCAATATGAATGCCTTTGTTAGTCCCTTTTAATCATTACCTCGTATTCAAAAAAAGAAAAAAAACTGAATCGAAGTCCTATTCCATTATTCAATGCACCAATATTCAGGCGTCACTCAAGACAACCGCTGCAGATCGTCAAAGGAAACCAGCTATCTATTCAGAACGGGCAGTAACCACCGGTAAGTGGATAACCGTCTAGAAGTGAGATCCAGTTACGAGCTTTTTAACCGTAACAACGCATTACGTCGCTACACTAGTGCCCTTAATGTAGCGACGATGTTGATGATACGCAACCACCTGCGTCACAGAAGCGTCTCACGCATCTAAACCCGAGGTCGGCCCTAGGCATTTTCTGCTCTGCAGCTCTTAAATTCTGCTGTCCGATGTCTACCTAAAGCCTGATTTTATTCGGTAAACGAAGATACGTACAGAAAATCGTTTCTACAGTAAAGACAAAAATTTTAATCGAATTTTCAAAAAATTTTTTCATCACTCTGTATTGCCATTCAAAAACAATATGTGTGGAAATTTGAGCTTGATAGCTTATCAGGAAATAATTTAAAAATCGATGACATACTTTTGACCACAATGAGCAACAGTATAAATGAAAGCTTATACAAAGAAGTCGAATGCCATTTTTATCAAGAAAAAAATTAACAGTTTTTCAGAAATTATTAGAAACAAGACCAGGCAACTTCTTGAAAAGTGTTAATGAAATTCCTTCATGGCAAATCATTAAAAATTGCGGAGAAATTCATTACGTATTTTAAAATGCAAGAATACACAGACCAAAATACACAGACGAGCAACTGAGAAAAGAATCAAAATTTTCAAGCAATCAAACAATCAAAGGTTCTACTGAGAATAATTTTAGGCACAGAAGTTCATTATTTTGGAAAATGTTAAACATTTTACGCTTTCAAATTCTGCTACCATGGACTCTAACCAAACAATGCGAAATTCGAGCCAAAAAATAATATTTTAACAGAAATCCTTTTATGTGTTATGCCTTTCCAGAAAATATAATTTTTCATTTTATTAATCAACAAGCTGAAAGTGAGAAGCGATTAGTACCATTATTGATGCTAGCACATTTTTGCTTAAAATGGCTAAACTTGTTGTAAGAAGCATAAGGATGATTATATATAATCTTCTGACCTAGTTCTAAATCATTAGCAAAAAAGGAGAAACCGAATCATTCAAAAGAGCACTTTGCCGCTGAACGAGATAATTAATTAAATGCTCTACAGAATTGCTCAACTGAGATGTTTTGGACCTTTTTGCAATTTTACGCATGATAATAATAGAAAAGTTAGAAACGAAAAAAGAAAAAAACTCCCCAAAGGAATAACATGAAGATAAAGTTGTAGAGACATTAGGTTATTTTAGAGGCAAGAGAGATGAAAAATTAGCAACTCCTTCGTCGAGAATCGAACCACGTACCTCTCGGTTAGGCGTCGAGCGTGCTGACCACTACACCACGAAGGCGAGCAAAGAAGGCGGGAGAAATACCTTATAAAGTAAACAGCCTTGAATTCCATCCCAGATGAAGACGCTATCTCTCAAAAGAACTTGCAAACGATCAAGAATAATGAATTGATACAGTAACAGTACACAAATAATACATTTAAATTATACATAACGCATTTAACAGTACACAAATAATCTGTTTAATTCTGTTTTTAATGTTTAAGAGCAGAAAAAATGGCAAATGATTTTGCAAAAATTAATGTGTAGGAATTTGTACTGTTTCGTTTATTTTTTACGAGCAGTAAATCACGCTTTTAAATACATCTTAACAGCATTTAGCTTGATAGAAGCAAGTGAAAATACTTACACTGTGTTATTTTCACGTTGATGAGCTAAAACTTTCACGACATCAAATTGCCCATGTGTCAAGAAGGCCTTTCTTCCGCTCTGAAGTAAAGATTAAGTATGTTAAAAGTAAGCGAAATAAAATCTCAGAATAAATACAAAATAGTAAATTGAAAACTCATATCAAATGTATCAATATAAGATATCCACATTTGGTATTCATAATTTTAAAGAATTACAAAAAGTCGAACGGTTGGTAGATGTAAATTTTGAATTCAATTTTTTGAAGGTTTTGAATACTTAGTCTTTTGTTCTTTAAGTTTTGAATCTCTCAGTTACTTTAAATTACATCAATATGATTAAAATTCATTTAAATTAAACTTTATTTCTTACAGCAACACAGAGAAATACATTATATTATCTTACAGCAGGGTAAAAGAGACGCTTTACAGTGTATCATATCATTCATTGTGCTGGCATCCATTTATCTTGTTTTTGAATCACAAAGTGTACCAAAAGTAATAAAGTACGATGTTTTTAATATACGATTTTACCTAGAACTGTTGGGATCTAACAGAGCGTTGCCACTAGAGATACGCCATCTAGTAGCAACGAGAACAACTTAACAGCAGACGACTTCCAGTTGCGTTGAAGATATAGTGTCTTCCGAAAGTGTTCGCACACCTTTAAGAATTCGCAAACAAAGCGCTATAACTCGGAACTGAGTTTGAATACAAAGCCCAATATTTTTTCATGTCATCTTGATGTAATTTTTAATAAACAAAAACTTTTAAATTTTTAATACTGACTTATTTTCTTTTTCTAAAATTGAAAATGTGTGGAAGCATAGATAAATCATGCCACAAATGTGATCATACACCGAAACATTTTCGTAAAATATCATAAATACAGTTATCGTCTACCACTCTTTTCTGCACTTTGGTGACGTTTAAAAAATTGTTTGACTTTATTTTTTGCTTGCTAATATTTTATTTAATATTTAAAATTGGTTCGTAGTCGTAAGGAAACAACAAACAGCATTCAAAAATTGATACTTTTTTTTTTAACATAAAATGAGAATTCGATTCAGGATACCGCTAAATTAGTAAATTAATCCCTTTATACAGTGCAGTATGTGACAATATGCTTTCAAGAAAGAAATCGAATCCAAAATAAAGTAAGAAGAGGCTGTCCGGACTCGACGTGACTGAACATGATCAAAAATTTATAGTTAGAAAATCTGTGAAAAATCGACGTTTGAATATTGTAAAGATTTCGACAGAATTTACTGAAAATTTGTCTACTTTAATTTCATTTAAAACTGTTTGACGAGTACTCAGATCAGCTGAATTACATGGGCTCTATGCTCCAAGGAAATTTTTTGGAAGTGCAAAATTAGCAAGCTTAAACTTTTCTTCTCAAAATCAATGGTAAATAAACCGAAGCGTATTGAAATCACGTCTTATTTGCAGACGAAAGCAAATTTATCATTTTAAATTCCGATGGGCGTATAATTGTATGGAGAAAAGAAAACAAGAAGTTTAATCCCAAGACTTTGGTTGGAACAGTAAAGCATGGCGTGGGAGGGTTTATGTGCCAGGATGCATGTCAGTATCAGGATTAAATAATTTAGTATTTTTTTATGGCACAATGAAACATGCTCTGTATTTAAATATTCTAAAAGGTAATTTAAAATTATCCGCCTAAAATTTGGGTACTGGAAACAATTTTATTTTTTATCAGTGCAATGATTAGGGTTTTATCAGGAAACGTTGCCTTTTGTGCGTCTATAATGGTCCACAAATTCTGAAAACACTACCTCAGTCACCAGATTTAAACCCGACAGAAGACATCTGCAGTGAATTAGAAGTTAGAGCATGAAGACACAACATTAAAACAAGAAACGAACTAAAAACAGCAATGATGAAAGAATGGAGGAACACTGATGTAGATATCCCCCCCATAAAAAAACTGAAAGGTTTCAGATTTTAAATTACGTCCAAAGGGGCATTTTTTAACATTTCGTGTGTTACATTTATTTATTTAATGCAGTAGGATTATGTTATTCAAAATTTGATGGCTCTTGGTACCAAATCACTTAAACCATAAAATTCAGTTCAAGAGAAATATCGCAAAATAATTTTAAATTGAGCATATCTTTAGAATTTCCGGTACACAGTCTCGCGCGCTGAAGATAAAAAAGTTTTTTTTTTATGTACAACGTTGCCATTGCTGGCTCTGAAATCTTTGAGTATGTTCATCAAAAATGCGTTAAAGTTTTACAAAGTATGAAATCGAAAATAAAACAAATTCCAAATTTCAAATTTTGGCTTCCAGATGCCCATATTTGCAATAGGATTATGTCATTCAAAATTTGATGGCGCTTGGTACCAAATCACAGTGCGAGAAACATACATACATTTATGCAGATTCTTCATTATTTAATTTCTTTAAATTTAATACTGCGCTGCAATATTTGGTGGCAACAGTTTGAAACGTGAACCGACATTTAATGTTTCCGACGTAAAATCGCAAAACGAAAACAAGAGTCCTTCAGGGACAAAGCCCCTTTGGACTAAAAAACTAGTGAACTCTATGGACAAACTTTGAAAGCTGTCATAAATACTGCAGAAAATCCTATAAAGTACGAACTGACAGAAATACTACAGCATTTATTAATATGTGCAGATTTCTTCAACGCGTACGAAAACTTTTGTGAGGTAACATTTCTGTTACTTTTATATTATTAATTTTCCAAAAAAAAAGTTTTAATAGGCTCATAAAATAATTAATGTAGTTTTGCTAAGAGAAATTTATGGACATTATTAAAAAATTTTCCGTCTCAAATATTCATTTTTATTATTGAATAAAATAATATTGCGCTGAAACTCGTAAGTGCACGAATACTTAGTAATTGTAGGTTCTACAATATTACGCCTCTATGACTCGAATGTTAATTCTAAATGTTAGATGTTCTGTTTTGATGTATATTTTCTTTATAACTGTTTCTGTGCTCTGTTAATAAATACTTTTAGATATAACCGACGTTGGTGTTTATAGAAGAATGGTTATACTCATGTTTTTAAAATGTTGTTGCATTAAATTAAATAAATAAAGAATCATGTTATAAGTGGAAAGAAATGACTTAAAAGTAAGAAGAATTGTTTTCTAAAGCGAGTTTTCTTAAGTGGTATCTCTTAATTATGTTACATACATTTCTTCAATAAATTATGTAGAACTCAGTGTACACACAAGAACATGAAACTAAGTCCTGCGTAAATAGAATGTTGTTTTATGTTAGCAAAGTTTGGAGAATAAAAGCAAAAACAAAATTTAGAAACTAAAGGGATTGCATTTTACCATGAACAGTACGTGAAACTAAAGCTTGCTTAGAATTAGGTCAAAATGTGTTAAATATAACTCTTATATAGGATATAAATGATATGTGTTTATAGAAGAACGGTTACACAATGCATTTAAAAGAAATAAATTTTTTTAGTCGAACTTTGAATAAAACACCATTTTGAGAATAAATCTTTTATCTTATCTCAATAATACTTTTTCTTATTTTGTTAACATAAGAAATTTCTGTCATGTTCTGTAAAAGAAACATTTTATGGAAGATGTTGAAGAGAAACCTCGAAGTAAAATTACTTACACTAGCATTAACCATGGCAACATGTCTGAAATAGCCTGCCTTTCCGTCTGCTAATGGTAGGCGAATGAAATAGAACCCTTTATTTTCACCAAATACAGGCTTGTCCTGGATGTCAATCCAACCACGGTTTTGCGTATCTCTGGGGAGATTCTGAAAGAGAACAGAAATAGCTTTCTTATTTCTTATTTGCTTTAAGGATTAGTTTAGCGGCTGAGGGCAAATAATTGCTTTCTATTGATCTTCTATCAAAATGAAAACAGCCACCATAGAAGTACGTTCATAGTAATAGGATATTTAATAGTGTTATCAAGATAAAAACGCAAAAAATGCTATATGCTCTTAATAAATCTATTATATAACTAATAAAATAGATAATTTATACATTACAGAGGCTGTTCGCACATTTTTTAGACGATGTATATTGTATCCACAAAACTAAATTACATAAAATTCTTGTGTTTTAAATGTTCTATTTGACATCCCTTATTCTGAACTATCTTTCGATATCGCAATTTCCAGGATAATACTGCCTTTTGAAGTGTCAGAAGAGGTATTCTATCCCATTCCTCCCGAACAGCTTTCCAGAGTCCTGTTAGGGTTTTGGGACAACGTTTGGATAATGCAGTTTTTAAAAGTCCGAATAGCCCAAAAACCCATAGGTGACACATCGGGAGATTTAGTAGGGATATCAGTGAAGGGTATGGCCTGGATACCAGTTTTTTGTTCCATTTCTTTTAGGAAATTAACAGTGGATTTTGATGTGTGACTGTTAGCTTTGTCCTGATGGAGTCTCACAGATGGATGGCACTGTGGGTAAAGCGATGGTATTTCATTCAGACAAATTGGCGATGAAATAGGTTCCTGATAGTATTTGGAGTTAATCTTGACATTTTTTTGCACTCTCTTTATTTTTAACTTGCCATTATAAGAAAAACCACCAACAATCACGAATCCCTTAGAAAAACTTTCTTTCGATTCTTTGAACCATGCACTTAAATTTTTTTCTCCCCTTTTATGATAATAAATGGCTCTTTTTTTGTTACAATCATTTAAATACACCCATGCTTCATGTATTGTGACAATTCTTTTCCATTTTTCTTCGGATAAGTGTTTCTCATACAGAATTCTGCAGCGTGTATTGCGTCGAGCGATATGCTTCGGAAGAAGATGATGAGCATTGCGTTTTTTCGCTTTCTTAAGATTTAAATCAACGTTTATCATTTTGTTTACAGTGGACACCGAGCATTTTAATGATTTTGCAATTGTCCTTTGACTAGGGTGATTTTCTTTTAACATTAAACAACGTACCTTTGCAATAGTCGAAGATGTCCGTTTTTTCCTTGGATACTTGTTTGGAATTTTTGTCTCACTCGAGGCTCCAATTTGACGCTTTTTCCTTTTTTGTTGATGATATTACCTATCGACGCTTTAGATATCACAAAAGCATGACTCTCCCATCGTTTTTAGAGAATGAAGTATGCATATTTCTCTTCGGAAAGAGCGTCAATGTAGCCTTCGAACCACTGCTTTGTTAAATTCGCCATTTTGAATAAAAACAAAACTTTCAAGCCACAGATGATAATTTTGACTTTTAAAAACATAGTACCATTGCAATTACTTCTTTTGCAGCTAACGATTTTTTATTACCGCTTACCAAAATCGTCTAAAAATGTGCGAACAGCCTCTGTAGATTAGTTAAAAGGTTGGCAAAATTGTACTTAAACGATTTCTGTTGAAATACTGTTGATAAGTGAGAATAATACATTTGATGCAGTACAGTCCTAACATAGATTAGGAATCAATTATATAATTATTATAATTTGCTATAAGGAATACACATACCATAGATTCATATGTATGTGATGATTTTATATGCGAGGAAATAAAGCCTAGAAATTCTTCATGTTTTGATATCTTCGTCTGTACGCCGTCACCATAAGTCACAACGATTGCAAGCTGATTGACGAATTTTCAAGCTTTATTTCCGCGCATATAAAATCATCACAGTAGATGTTTATCCAATCATAATGAAATCCTGTATATTTCTATGATTCAATCATAATAAAATATGATAATTTGCTTTGTACATTGGTTCTTAATATTAAAATGTAGGCACTTTAGACAGGGAAACAAAGTGGCGAGATATTTGAAAGGTGGAAGCTAGCAGAATAAGAATGACGTAATTAGCTCACCAGGGTATTTATACCAGAGTAGGTGCGATTCTAAAGACAAGCTATGATTGGTTAATATTAGTTTTGGTTGCCCTTTCCAAGCAGCGTTACATAACATAGAAAAATCTCGAAATTGGGAGAACAGATGAATTTAAGGGGAGAGCACCAAATTCAGAATGTTAATTTTGAGATCGTCAATTATTTGTTTTAAAGCAACTATCATATTTTGTTATATATTACATATATGTGCTTAAATTTCCGAAATTACACTTTTGCATACTGCAGTAAATTGTTCCGCATTTGCCAAGTAAACTAAGACGTGAGAAGCAGTGCGTGAAATTATATAACTACAGTAACTTTTAATCACATCAGCAAATTTACCATACATCTTAAAAACATATTTCCGTACATTAATTTACACTCATGTCCATAAATTAAGGATAATTCGGAGTCACGCGAAATCGAACTCTAAAATAAATATATCACCTGTAAAATCACTACACACATCTTCAAGAATCATATGCAAACTTCAGGAAGTAACCAGATGACACCGAGGGTACGTCACAATGACGAGAATGTAAGAGAGTATATAAGGAATACAGGCAAAGAAGTAAAATTGTTCGCAGGAGCTTTATAAGCATTTCCGTGCAATAACCGAATAGTTATGACACAAAGGACGCATTTGGATAATTTTTTACGTGGTAGAATTCTCGGCCGTCTAGAATGTGCGCGTATCCAACTGGAAGAATCAGACGAACTTGGAATTGCCCAGAGTGTCATCTCCAGGCTTTGGCAACAATTCCAAGATGACGGTAATGTGAGTAGACGTTACAGCACAAGTCGCCCCAGAGTTACAACGCCGAGTGAGGACAGGTATTTGGCAGATACTGCAAAAGAAACAGGCGGAGCACAGCCTCAGACCTGTCTCGTCAGCTTTCTTCAGCCACCGGTACGACAATTCCAAGGCAGACCGTGTACAAACGCTTAGGGCAGATTGGTATATATGCTCGTAGACCTGCCAGATGCGTTCCACTTACTGCAACTCACTGTCGCTTGCGGTTAGCCTGGAGTAGAGAGCGTGCATTGTGGACACCGCAACAGTGGGCTTGTGTGATGTTTTCCGACAAGTCCAGGTTTAGCTTGCAGTCTGATTCTCGCCGGCTCCAGGTATCCATTACCCCCAAGAAAACATCATTGAACGACACCGTTACGGTGGTACAGGAGTGCTCGTTTGGGATGGAATTATTCTGGGTTCCAGAACTGACCTGCATGTTCAAATTGGAACCATGACAAGCCAAATCTATCGGGACGTCATTCTGGAACAACATGTACGTTTGTTTCGGGGCGCCATGGGCGCACAATTTCTGTTTATGGATGACAACACCCGTCCTCACCGTGCAAACATCGTAAACGAATACCTTCAATCGGAGGATATCACCCGTATGGACTGGCCAACATTCTCGCCGGACTTGAATCGAGTAGAGCACGTGTAGGACATGCTTGGCCGACGAGTTGCAGCTCGTCAACCTCCTTCTACATGTCTACCGGAAGTTCGGAGAGCATTGCTTTTTGAGTGGTGTAATATCCCCCAAGATCAGATCGATAATTTGATACTCAGCATGCCTAGGCGTTGTACGGACTGTATTGCATCGTCTGGGAGACATACAATGTATTAACTATCATACCAACCATGTAATATTGTTTTTTTATAAATAGGTTGTTTTGTAATTTGTTCCAAGGAGAAAAAATCGCTAATTTGTTTAATAATATCAAACATATAGCATCTTTTTTTGCTCTTTACCTTTTGTTCAATAAATAAGCTTTACAAATAAGTCAAATTTGTTTTGCTTCTAGCTCTTCCTTTGCCTGATTTTGCATTATCCTTAATTTATGGACATGAGTGTAGAAAGTCTGGCTTGCTTTGAGAGTGTAAACTAGTTTCAAACTTCTAACAGAGGCCCCCAGCGGCTGAGAGGTAAAGTCGCTGAGTACTGGTAGTTCGGTCCGAGGTTTGAATCTTCGAACGGGTTGGCTGCATGGGTGTTTTCGTGGTTTTTTTCATGTGCAACGTGTTAATACAAGCCAATTTCCCTTAGAAAGTCCTCCATGAAGACATCCTTCCTTGTAGTGCCTTAGGGCGATATATATAAACTCCTAAAAGTCGTAAGCGTATTAGCGCTGTGTCTCAAGTAACTTAGAGACTTAAAAATGCTCAATCAACCGTTTTATTCAAACAGAACTTTAAACATAACCGCCCTTCTTGTGCTAACAGAATCAACCTCCACTTGTTGCGATGCAACTAAAATAACAGTGAAATTCAAGTAAAATGTAGATTAGTAGTAAAAAACTACAAATTAAATTTAAATCTAACCTGGCTCAAAAACCCTAACCAGCCTCCAAATTTAAGGGTCGATAACAACAGCGCAAAGCCGAATAATTTCAAACTTATCAAAGCTGGAAGGAATTACATAAAGTGGCCACAAGAAACAGAAACAAGCTCTGTTTTACAATTAAAAGTCCTCAGCTTAACTCAGTTTTTTCTGGTGAAGAAACGGAAAGGAGAAGTTATAGTAAAGGCTGAAACTATAAATAACTGGTTAATTTAAATAACAATTTTATGAACTTATAATACTGGAAAATATTTGTAACGTAATATTCGGGAATGGATAAAAATAATTCTAATTAAATAAATAGTGTGAACAATAAATTCTTTCTATTACTCATCTACTCACCTGCTTCCGTTATCAGTTATTTCTTCAGTTTCTTCAAACTTACTATACTATTTATAAGCCAGTAGTTTTAAAACAGTTTAAAGTAACAACATTAAGAGTAAGTATCAAAAATCTTTAAATATATATGAATTTTAAGCACTCAGAATTAAGAGTTTAACCCTGACCAAGCTTCTGTTCTGTAGTATTTCTTTTCTGATGCTAGTTAGGTTAGATAATTTAGTATATCAGAGCATACTATGCTATTTGCTTAAGAGAAATGGATACTTCCGTGTAGGAATTTCTAAGGGAAAACTGGATCATAGTTTAATTATGAATGGGTAAACCGCAAAAAAACTCACGCAGTCAATTTGCTAAGTTTGACTATACCACTTCAAACCTGCTGTGGTTTTGTAACTATGAGTCTGTACAGATCTTTGGTCTGTCACGAGGGCTTCTGGAGGATATTATACTTTCATGTAATAAACAGCCAGAATCTCCTACTGTAAAATGTAGCTGCTAGATTTATCTTATTTTTAAAAACCGGATTTAAAAACCGCATCCATGGGAATTATAGGTGAATAGAAATATTTCACTTCAGCTTTAATTTACAGAAGGTTGACGGGCGGTTGGTTGTCTGGTTATCCGCATTTGCAACGTAAAAATGAGCTAATTAATATAGACAGAAAACTCTCAAGGGATTTACCATTATAAACTAACCAACCAGCCATAAATAGTTCTTCTCAATAAATTTTATAGCTATAGGATTTATTCAACCGGCATAATTATTCTATAGAAGACGCAAAGTATTATAATATGACTACCAGTTAATCGATGTTGTATGAGGCAGAGTTTGTATGAAAGTAAATACATAGCAAAAGTTTTCTATTTGTAGTTATCGTAAATTAGCGGCAAAAGCTATTTGCTGAATTTGAAATGTTACGTGAGATATCCAGTTATGCATCGAAAAAGTAAATAACTGGGAATTGATAGTCCATAAAAATGTTTGAATTTCATAAAAGTGCCGAAGATAAATTTTCGAGATTTATCGCTAAAAGAAATCTAAATGGGAAGAATGAGGAAAAAATAGTTGATATAAAGATTTCTCACATGGCGTCTTTTAAGGGTTATTTATTTATAGACTAAAAGGAAAAGATAAAATTTCCTTTTTATGGATGAGCTTCTTTTTTCAAAGGGGAAAAAAGGATTTAGATAAATTGTTGCATTCCTAAGGTGCAGAATATCATAAATCCCCGTTTTTTTCCTGAAGAGGGAATAAAATCATACGTATTGTTGAAATCGAAGTAATAATTTTATCAGCACGATTGTTACAAATCCAACAAACTAGAGAAAAAAGATTTAGCCGAATTTCACAATATCTTTAAACAAACATTGGAATACAGCTTCTGGTAAACAATAATTTAATGATGAACTGTTATAAAACCTGAAAAACTATTTATGCATGCTTTTTGAGATGTAATGAAATTACTATGCAACGAATGTCTCACTCTCTGTATTTTTCGAAGGAATTCATTTAAATTAGTTTTTAGAATACTGAAAATAAATTTGTAAGACCCACTTGTCTATCTTCTGATGTGACAGCTGAAGTACGTGTAGAAATCACACAGGAGAAGGGGAAAAAGAACCCTTTATTAACTCTTTAAAATTCACAATTGGTCGACTTGACGCTAACATACTACGCCTCACTCGGGCGGTAACTCAAATAACAAGAACTAAACTAAAAATTCGAAGAGTAGAATTACTCTACAGGGCTAAGATAATCCTGTTTCCTAAAACCGCGTCGAATATCTAGTGGCGGCAAAGTAATAGCTGTTACGCCACGTTAACCAGCAATAAATGCAAAACAGAAGCTCACGCTACAAAAGTACAGTACTCGCCCAAACTCTCTAACTTTCCCATCTAGAATTCGGTATTTAAACTTTTTCTCCTTAAGGTAGAATTTGCATTACTTTCACGCGCGCTCCAAATTTAAATATTCTGGCACTGACAATTAGGTGAATGAAGGCTTACAGGAATTATAGCTTATAGGAACATAAGCTTAAATTTTAACTGGTTAGAAAATAAATATAAATTTCTACAAATTATTTATTGACGCCAGCGATTTTTAGAAAGCTGATTATTACTTCCTTGTAGGACGTAAAGAAAGTACTGTAGTCGTGAAAAATTTCGGATATCATATTTCAACGAATGCCCACCAGCGACCGAGCGGTAAAATCCCTGAACACCGGTAGTTCGGTCCGAGGTTCGAATCTCGCGAACGGTTGGGCTAGATGGACGCTTTTGTGGTTTTCGCCACGTTTAATGTGTTAAAGTGCGACCCAGCTTCCTTTAGAAAGTCCTCCACGAAGAAAATCATTCCTTCCGTGCACTTCTCTTGAATCCATTTGAACGATTTCTTTTTTTTGCGGGACATCTGTACATACGGACAAAATAAAGGATTATTTTTTACAAAATGGACTGTTAATTAAAATGGATTCAGGAGAGATTTTTTTCGTGACGACTGTACATACGTACGTACATATATACGTATCTCGCATAACTCATAAACAATTAGCACAGAAAGCTGAAATTTTATACATGGGACTGCTATAACATGTAGTTGAGCACCTCTCTTTTTCGTTGCAATCGGCCTCCCCAAACGTTATATACATATATATATATATATATACATAAAAGTATAAGTGGCTGCTATATGTAATGTGGAGGGTATTTGTTTACCTTTGAAACTTAGCAGTACAGTGAATTAAGTTAGTTGTTGCACCTACTTAAGTCTCTTTTCCCTGTGGTACCAAAAGTTAACGAAACTTTTGTGCATCAAAAATGTTTTTCAGCCCGTTGGTTGAATTACTTGTTTTTGCATACAAACTCTAATTTTAATTGCAAAAATTGCTTTTTTAACTGTTTTTAACAGCATTTGGTGGCTTAGGCTTTTCTGCATTTTACAATTTTTAGTGAAGACGTTTTGAGTTTTTATGTATTTTTGTCCTCCTGCGAGGTGAGGACTGAATTGATTGCGACAGAAATATGTCTCTAATGAAATTCGAAAGTATAAGTTTAAATGTAGTGCAGTAAAATGTGTATTGGCTGTTCAAGTATCTCATGTAATGCCCACATCGCATATTTTTTATTTTAGCACGATGGTTGTTTATCTTCGGCGAAGATGAGTGTAAGAGTCGTCTGATAATGTCAGCACCATACCTATCCCATAAATTTGTATTTTATGCTGTTTTCATTTACACATATTTCATAAGTGATTTTTGATGTTTAATATTATGCTAAAAAAGACAAAGATTTATTATCTAAGACGTTTCATATTATGCTAATAAAGAGAAACATATATTCTCTGATAAGCATATGAAAGAATTATAAGATAAAACATTTTTCTCTTAAAACTTACTTGACATCAAATCGTAAAAGAGACTTTCTTTAATTAAAACTTTAATCAAGCTCATACCATGATATGGTGATATGTTTTTAACAATTTTACTTTCGATATTAAAAACAAATCTGACGTGGACGCCACATAACTTCCTTGTAGGGCTTAAAATTATAAAAAAAAATTGCTGCAGTTTATTTAAACTTATTTCCTCGAACTTCATTACAGATATATTTCTCCTTCAATCAGTTCATTTCTCACTTCGCGGCAAGGCAAAAATACGTAAAAACTCGCAACATCTTCATTAAAAATTGCGAAATACATAAAAATTTAAAACACCAAATACAGTTAAAAATAATTAAAAAATTTTAGAAACAAAATTAGCATCTCTACCGAAAAAAACGCAATTTGGTCAGCGGCCAGGAAGACAGATTTTTCGATGCATACAATTGACAGTTTACTTTGACCCCACTAAGCAAAAAGTCACTAAAGGTGTGTAAACTGTAATTAACTATTCTACAAACGGACAGTTAAAAGAGAAATTTAGTTATAGAAATAGAAATTACAAAATAGAAATTTAATTATTATATATTAAAAAAATAATAAAAAAAATCTGAAAGGTGTTAGATTTTAAATTACGTTAAAAGGGGCTTTTTTTTAACATTTTGTGTGCTACCTTTATTTATTAAACATCACGTTGTTCGCAGTTAAAACAAAAAATTCAGTTCAAGAGCAATATCGCAAAATAATTTTAAATTGAGCATATCTTTAGAATTTCCCATACAGAGTCTCGCGCGCTGGAGATAAAAGTGTTTTTTCTGTACTATGTTGTCATGTTCGCTTTGAAATCTTTGAGTTTGTTAATCAAAAATTCGTCAAAGTTTTACAAAATATGAAATCGATAATGAAACAAATTCCAAATTTCAAATTTGGGCTTCCAATCCCATATTCGCAGTAGGATTACGTTATTCAAAATTTGATGGCTCTAGGTACCGTTGTTTTATCACATTGCGAGAAACATATATACATTTATGCAGTTTCTTCATTATTTAATTTGCTGCTGATAAGGAGGCCCTCGAAATCGATAGAGTTCTTAAATAATTCTACACCAGACACAAGGTTGTTGCTTTGCAAATTTTACATATTGTTGGGCAAATGTACCAGACCAAGATGGGTGTGTGTATGTACATACACGTTCAAGTCTGTCGTTTACAATAAAAAAGGTGCACAACTAGATTTTATGGTAGTTCAGCAATATTTCAAAATTCGACGGTTGAATATTTCTGCATTATACAAGATACATGCTTACGCATGTAGGTACGATTTTACAATTCGTTTAGGAAAAACTCTGATGTGTGCATCACATGACTTCCTTGTACTGAATATTAAATTATACGCAATTTTCCTGCATTTCATTTAAACATACTGAATTAACAGTTAACGAATTTTGAATTAAATCTACTTCGTCCACCACAATAGAAAAATGCATTCTTTAAAGTTCATTATATTGATTTAACATAGCAACACTTCGGCGCTAGGTTTACTTAACAGCGTTACATCTCATTCATTTTATAATTCAGAGTGAGTAAAAATTATAGCATCTGAAGAATTACCACAAGTTCTATTTAAATACTATAATACATCTACAACGATGTATAAAAGAAATTTAAAAAATTGAAAAGGAACAGTTTTTGACAGACGATTCAGCGCCGCTTACCTAATGAGCATGCGCTACTAATTAATTCGGTTCTCGCTTCGCGGTAAGGCAAAAATACATAAAAATTCGAAATATTTTCATTAAAAATTGAAGGATATAGAAAAACATAAATCACCAAGTACAGTTAAAACAATTAAAAAAACAATTTTTACAATTAAAATTACAATTTGTAGGCAAAAACTAGCTAATAACTTAAATGATAATTCCAGAATGAATTAAGCATAATTACTTCCTTGTTTTATTCGCGATAATAAAGGAAGACGTTACTTTGTTGTTGCGAAGCTTAGTTTCTCTAGATTGGTAACTAATCCAATATTCTGCTAAGCTTCAAATGTAATCAAATATGGCCGCTATCATAATCCCAAATTAGGCTTAAGCGCACTTAAAAAACTTTTAAATTGTTGATAATTCCCCGATTATTGCATGCCGGTTAACTAAGCGCATAAAATATTAACCGAAAGATAAGAGCATCATAATTCAGTCATTTTTAAAGCAAAAAATGCACAATTTACAAACTTATAAGAATAAAGAAACTGAGATGTCTGAGCCGAATAACAGAGTGGGTATATGTTTACATATACGAGTACATTACATATACTTTTGGTGCGGCCGTTTGCAACCAAAATGCGAGGTTCACAGCTACATGTTATAGCAGCCCTATATACACAGTCCAGTCACATTAATGTGACCATCTGTCAAAAGCCAGAATAACCACCTTTCCCAGAGCGGACTGCTGCGAGACGTGCAGGAAGAGAGTCACATAGGTCCCTGAAGGTGTTCTCTGGGATGTTGAGCCATGCCGACTCTAATGCCGTGGCCAGCTGCGCTAGATTACGCGGTTGAGGATCCATGGCGCGAACAACTCGATCGAGATGGTCCCACAGATTCTCGATTGGGTTTAAGTCAGGTGAGTTTGCTGGCCAGGGGAGGACGGTAAACTCATCCTGGTGCTCTTCGAACCACGCACGTACACTGGCAGCTGTATGGCACCTCGCATTGTCCTGCTGGAAGATGCCATCATCCTGAGGAAAAACAATGCGCATGTAGGGGTGAACATGGTCCGCAAGGACAGATGCGTACTTGTATTGATCCATTGTGCCTTCCACAATGATCAGTGAACCTAGAGAATGCCAGGAAAACATTCCCCAGACCATAATGCTCCCGCCTCCAGCTTGGACCGTTCCGGCAATGGTTGCAGGGTGGTTCCTTTCAGAGGTTTCACGCCTTATACGCCAACGTCCATCTGTCCGATGGAGCATAAAACGCGATTCATCCGAAAACGCAACCTGTCGCCACTCAGTGGACGTCCAGCTGCTGTACTGGCGTGCAAATTCTAGCCTTCGCCGTCGATGAACAGCAGTCAGCATAGGTGCACGAACCAGGCGTCTGCTTCGGAGGCCCAGACGCAGCAATGTTCGCTGAATAGTACTTTGGGAGACACTTTTGGTAGCCCCTTGGTTCATTTTGGTGGTCAGTTGCTCAACGGTAGCCCGTCTATCTGCCCGAACGCATCTCCGCAACCGTCGTTCGCCTCTGTCATCTATGGCCCGTGGTGCACCACATTTGCCACGTCGCTGATTTTGGACAGTCCCATTTTGCCATGCACGGTACACTTTTACCACGGCGGCACGCGAACAGTTCACAAACTCAGCCGTTTCGGAAATGCTTCCACCCTTGGCCCGAAAGCCAATGATCATGCCCTTTTGGAAGTCGGATAAATCGCTTCGTTTCTGCATTACGCCAACGATTGAAATGTTTTCCGAAGCCCTCACACACCCTTTATATACGCTCAACTGCACTGTGCTGCCACCTGCCTTCTGTGATTGGTTATTTAACTCTGACATGGAAAGTACGTGGTGGTCACATTAATGTGACTGGACTGTGTACAAAATTTCAACGTTCTGAGGCTATTCATTTTCGAGTTATGCGAAATACATGCATACGTATGTACGTACGTACGCACAGAGGCCACGAAAAAATCTCTTCAGAATCCATTTTAAATCAGTTTTATAATTATTTTTGGGGAAAAGAGTCTTTTATTCTGTCCTTACAGACGGATGTCACTCAAAAACATCGTTATATTGTATTCCATAAAGGTCAAAATAGATATTTTCCTTGAAATATGGTACCCGAAATTTTTTGCGATTACATACTTTCTTTTTACTTCGTACAAGGAAGTAAAAACGACTCTTATTCTTTCCGTACGTACAGACGACAAGCAAAAAAAAATCGTCCAGATGGATTCGGGAAGGTCAGAAAGGATATTTTCGTTGAAACATGATAGCCGAAATTTTTCACTGTTACAATACTACCTTTACTTCGTGAAGGAATAAAAAGACCAGTGATAATAAGCGTAAGAAGTATAGGCTGTTGTGGTATTTGTCTTTAAATTAGTTGACAGGAAAGAAGGAGATAATGCTTAAAACACTTCAGCTGACACTAATGGAAAACTAAATACCAAAAATAGAAACAGAGACCAGCTTGTAACTTTCAATTAACCGAAGATAAAAGGCAATAATGTTTGAATCGCTGAAAGCTTTTATGCTAAAATAAAATCTGCGCGAATTATCGTTGATTTTTTCAAGACTCTGTTTTACTTGGAATTTTATTCTTTCCCATTTTGGATACAACATATTATTGCGAGTTATATAAGTATGAAATTTTTAAAATTAAATTTCAAGTATTTCGCTGCTTTCAAGCAGAACATAAGAAATTTAGCTTACGTAAGCTTAAAAAACGGTCATTGTCAAAATATTTCTACAATTCTTTTACTACTTTGTCATCAAGACGAACTTCATCTCAACGTCTACAAGAAAGCAGCTCCCAGGAGTGAGCTGAATGTCGAGAAGTGGAAGCATTCAGCCTGAGGGAAATAAACAGTGCTCAACTCAATTTAAGATTCTTTTATACTCGCTCAAAGAATCTCTATTTCTGAAATTTCTTTCGTGGAAATAACTAGTTAGCTAAAGCGATTTGGCGTATTTTCATTACCTTGTTTTCGTTTTAGCTCTTTTGAAACCAGAACATGTTTTATTTTACTAATGAATTCGAATGCTTGGATTGTCAGTCAGTTTTATTTGGCATTTTACAAGGTTTTTTTTTTCTTTCAAGAAATATTGATATAATAATATTTTTTTTCAATGTTAAAGTTTCGCATATTAAGATTTTCAGTTCTGTGTTTCTTGTTTCAATACTGTATTTAGAAAACAGTGTCTGAATTTACGGAATTTTATTCAGGAACAAAAATGAAAAATTTCTTAAATAATGAGATAAAAGTATAATGAGTATCTGATGTGGACACCACGTGATTTCCTTGTACGGTCTATTAAATTATACTCATTTTTGCTGCATTTCATTTAAAGTAATTTTATTAGAGATATATTTCTCATTCAGTTAATTCAGTTAAAAGTACATAAAACCTCAAAGCATCTTCATTAAAAGTTTTAAAATACAGAAAAACATAAAAACCCAAATACAGTTAAAAACAGTAAAAAAAAATGACAATTTAAATTAGAGTTTGTACACAAAAACTAGCAATTCGACCAGCGGGCAGGAAGACAGATATTTCAGTGCACAAAATTGAAAGTTTACTTTCCGTCCCACTCAGAAAAAAGACATGAAAGATGGTGCACAAACTGACTTAATTCACTGTTCTATTAAGAGTTTCAGATGTATAAATGGCTGCTTCGTTAGAATTAGCAGGATTTAACTTTTAAATTTTTGATAATTGTACAACTATTGCATGCAGATTAACTAAAGGCGTAAAAATCTTAACCGGAACATAAGAATTCAGTTACTTTTAAAGCAAAAAATGTATAATTAACCAACATATAAAAGAATAAAAAACTGAGCTCACCAAGCCGGTGAACAAAGTGGGTATATATATAATATATATTTAGTGCAACCGATTGCAACCAAAAAGAAAGATGCACCACTGCATGTTTTTAGAAGCGAAATATACAAAATTTCACTTTTTTAAGTCTATTCGTCTTCGAGTTATGCGAGACACATACGTACTAATATACAGATGTGACGAAAAGAATCTCTTCTGAACCCATATTAAATCCATTTTACAATCCGTTTTGGAAAAAAAGAGTCCTTTATTCTGTTGGTACGTACAGATGTCACGTAAAAACATCTTGGAAATGGTTTCGAGAATAGTCAAAATAAATATTTCCGTTGACCCGAAAAAATAAAAATATCCGAAATTTTTCCCAGTCTCAATACCTCCTTTCGTAGGAGGAAGTAAAAAAGGCGAGGTTACGCAGCAGATTTATATTGCCCCTATCCACAATAAAATGAATGCAAAGCTAACAGAAAAAGATATAGTTTTTAAAAATTAACTCCTCATTTGCCATATTTAGCATACAGCTAGCTACCTTCTGTTCTCTAAATTTGATAGATTGAATGATACATATTTGAAAGCATTTCAGAAATCTTCAGAAACGTAATAAGAGAATGAAGCAGCATTTTAACGTCTGGCATCTAGGAAAGTACCCAGAAGTTTTGAGAAATGCCAGGAGATTTATGCAAAGAATGTATACGAGACTAAATAACGATAAAATTATTTGTTTTCGAATATCAGATCTTTTTGAATTGAATTCTACAATTTTGTAGATGCTGTATTAAAGGGCTTTCTTATTTGTTACATATTTCAACAAGTATGTCATGTTCAACCTTTCAATTATTAAGTCTGATAATAAACTACAATGTCAGTGTTCAATAATTTTCCTCTTATTCAGACTCGCTTTAAACGGCTATGTTTTTGTTAAGATTATTGTCTGTGAATTATATGTACTTATATATACATTGGTGTGCAAAAATTAAGGACGAGACGGTTTTTTCAATATAACTTTGTACAAAAGCTTTCCAAATCAACACATTTAATACCGTAAGATCCCCAATACGTAAGGACATGAGTAATGTAAGCAACACTTACTAAAAGAGAAATCAGAGGGATAAAAAGAAGCTTTATTGAAAAAGTAGCATGGAGCGCAATGCGACTGAAGGCCGAAACATCCCTGTGATGGGTGTCCAGCAAGAAACATCCGGTCTTTAATAGGGGATATGATCTCCTCTGACTGCTAGGCAGGTTTCACATCATTTGTGCATGCTGGATATGTGGTTGTTAATGAGCTTTTGAGACACTGCTGCTCGTTCCTCTTGTACTGGCGATAAGTTACGTCCTGCCACGGGTCTCAATAGTAAGTTCCGTGCATGCTTGACGGGATTTAGATCCAGAGACCTTGCCGACCAATCCATGTGTTCAATATCTTCACTCTCCAACAGCTCTTCGACAGTAACTGTGCGATGAGGTGGAGCGTTGTCGTCTATGAAGAGGAACTGATGACCCATAGCCCTTGCAAAAAAACGCATGTAAGGAAGAAGAACCTCGTTATAATAGCAGTCTCAGGTGACGAACCTCCTTGGGAGATATCAAGGTCGGTCCGGCTACCAAGCATTATGTCTGCTCGAACGATAACTCCGCGACCTCCAAAATAGTCCTTTTTGATGATGTTGAAGGGCTTATTGCGCGTTCCCCGCTCTGCCCAGATGTGTATGTGTCTAGAATCGCAACTCAGATTAAATCTGCTCTCATCTGTAAAGAGTACTCGTTCCCATTCATTGTCTCTCCAATTCCGGTGTTCCCGGCACCACAGAGAACGGCTTCTCCGATGGGCAGGCGTTAGAGGTACACACCGTACAGGGCGTCGTGCAAACAGACCACCACCGTGCAAGCTTCTGGCCACGGTAAAACGCGATATCGGTCGTCCAGTCGCCTGTGTCGTGTGTCTAGCGATTTCTCCCGCTGTCTGCCGCCTGTTTCTTCTGGCCTGTAAGGCAATATACCGGTCATCTGCGGGTGTGGTTCCTCGTGGACGACCACTACTAAACCCCCGGATAGCTGTTCCTGTAGTTTGAAATTGTCTCCAAAGTCGTGAAACGATGCTGTGAGCAATTCCGAACTCTGCAGCCACACTTGTCACACTGCGGCCTTCCTCCAACTTCCCAATGATTCGACCTCGGGTAAAAGCCTCCAGATGTCGTCTAACAGATTGATTATTCGCCATTTCTCGCTGAGGCAGCAACTCGGTGTGATTTTAACTGCTATACGGCGTGCAATCTCTTTGCCAGAAATACTGATCTTACACCGACAACATGCTTTATACTACTCAGACACTCCCCCATTACGTCTACCTGCATATGTGCGCATGTGCTACCGTACATCACCTTACTTAATCTCCTGATTGGTCTTTCTGTCCGCTCTGCCTCTTCGTTCAGCTGATATGCTAATTTTTCGACATCGTCCTTAATTTTTGCACACCAGTGTATATATATACATGTAAATTTAAACAAATCCTTTACTAATCACAATTTTGAAAGCTTTCGAGCTTGAGCTTCAATTGTTTGGTTGTTATTTGAATCTTTATTCGCTTTGTGTACATAAGTAATTTTATTTTGTTCATGTATTTTTTAACTAATAAGCAACTAATAAGCAGTTGTTTTTAATTAAATAAATAAATGTCAATAAATATTTTCGTACGATAAATATCACATATAATTTTTATAATGTGATTTACGATCTTTACACATTCTTTCGCATGCTTTTTTGCATTAACCGGATATATCCGATTAACCGGCTGCTAGGATCTGTTCCTTAACAGCCGGTTAAACGAGTATGTACTGTATTTCTTTTAAATTTGATGGAACCAAACTGAAAAAAAAAAGGTATTCGAAAACTCATTATGATTGAATTTAAACCGTATGCTAGTATTGCTTAGACAAGTATCTTCTTTTTATATGGATATTGGAATATTAAGTAACAGAAAAAAGTGAGATGATATTAAAAAAAGTAATATAAAAAATTTAAAGTCAATTCCTACTTAGAAAGAAAAATTTTAAAAATGGGGGGGGGAAATTAAAGATTAAAAAAAACTTTTAAATTAAAAATTAAAAAAAAATTAATATGTGAAAAAACTGTATTAACATCAAGTGTCATCCACCATAAGTTTAAAAAAATATATTTGAACTGGAGTGGATGAATAAAAAGTATTTTATTAACGACTGGAAATTTGAACAAGATATGGTGAGAGTGTCAGCTAATAGTAGGAATTAAAAAAAAAAGACAGTAACATTGCATTCATTACCTTGTCACAAAAGTAGATGAGGCCGGCTGAATCACAGATTGATACTAATGAAGAGTTTTGGAATCGTTTTAACCACATGACGGCGATTCTGGTCTCCGTCACCCACTGAAGAGATGTGAAATAAAAATCTCTAAAAGAATAATAAGTGTCTAGATTATACATTGCAGGAAAAAGAAATGGGAAAAATACAACAGTTTCAGTAAATTTTGCACACATTTCACATTAAAAATGTTCCTGTTTTCTAAACGTTTACAGAAAAAAAAAAAAAAAAAAAAAAAAAAAAAAAAAAAAAAAAAAAAAAAAAAAAAAGAAAGAAAGAAAAAAAATCGTGTCACGTGCTTGAGACCTGCAGTAATTGAATTTATAGGACAGTAGCATACTTTCTACAATAGAAATATAGAAAGTAACATCATCCAGGACAATTCGTGCTGTAGTACAAATGAAATTAAAGCATATATCAAACCATTAGACATGATGTCGTAGCAACGGCCATTGCAGTGAAGACGCTTGGGTTTTTTTCGATCGAAATCAGATCCTCGCCGTCAGCAACTGTTTCATTTAATATATTTCATCCAATCTGACCCTGATGTTCTATCTTATCAGGAGGGGTTCTACGAGGTAAACATTTTCAAGCTGTCCAAAATCATACGACGCCTAATCTCTCGCACGTACTAAAATATGCATTCTACCAGTGTTTCCAGGATCGTTGAACAAATGTGTGTATTACGGTGTATGTTACTTTAACAGATAGTAGTGTCTATGTAAAGCGTTTTACATATTAAGCAACGCTTTTCTAAAAGTATTTTTTTTAATATGCGAATATTGCAATATGTCAACATATCCCAATTCTTATTCTTTTTTATCCAGCCTAATGCAATCATTTGTTTATAGACATAATGAATGCAACGAAGCGGCCGCTTTCAAAATATTTATGCACATTTACAATAATTTTGTTTAAATTATAATTAGTAGGCATATATCCTTCATAAGTATTAATAAATCACCAACCTGAATAATTACATCTTTTACACTTTTAGCATACTAATGCTAAAGCAAAACAATATTCTACAAAGTATCACTGTCGTGACTTTATGCTATAGTTATTTCGATTTATAGTATTAAATTGTAATACTTAAAGGCAAAATTGAATAATACTACTTAAATTGTTATGGATCAAAAATTGGTTCTCATTCATTGCTAAATTCATTCTCGTTCACTGAGCTGTTGAGGTTAGATTTTAAAACGTAAATTGTAAAGAGACATTTATGAGTGGTTCAGCACAGTTATATCAAAAGATGTAACTCATTATTTTATGAAAAATGAAAATATATATCTTACGGATAATATTAACGAAAACATTTCTTTAACTATATGGAAAAAAGTAAACCATAAAGAAAGAAATAACATTATTAACTGACACATCGTTTCTTTTATCGGCACATTCTAGCTGAAGAAAATCTCCTTCCATCTGGATAACGTCTATTTTAGTAAGTAAAGAAGAAAATAATGCTAGAAGCTGAATACCATTTTGGGAAAAAGGAGATCATTGAATCCCCGCTGAATGTTTTCAGTCGAAAAGAGAAATGGCATAGGATCGGTGGCTTAAAAATGGCAGTAAAAAGGAGAAAAAAATGGTTTTCACTAGGAAAAAACACCTTCTTTAAGAAAAAAAAAACTAAAAGCTAGAATAAAGAGCAGAAAATTTAATAGGTTAGAAGTGTATGTAATAAAACAAGCCTGTGTTCTATTAAAAACCTAGCGAAAAAAAATTCTAAAAAAAGCTGATATTAAGTGAATCTCTAATTTTATGTCACAGTCAAGTTTCCTTACATAGAAATTCCAATGAAATCGTCTTTCAGGTATGCTGTGTAGTTTTAGCTACTAAAAGAATATTTAATGAAGCAGAATGGAGAATGCTATTTTTAAAGTATACAAAATTCAGAATTAGTAATGCCCTATGATGCATATAACTGAAATTTATCAAGTAATAAAAATATCCACTATTTCAGTTGGCACATACATGAATAAAAATTATCCTTTAGAAAAAATTTTAAGAACTGGTACAGTTTATCTTTTATTTGGTATGAGCTTGAAATGAAAATCTCGTAGCCTGTCTAGGGACAAAAGAACGGTTCTCCAAGTGGTACAAGTAATTCGGAAAAGTGGCACATGACCGATACTGCGCACTCACATCTTTTTTTTTTTTGTTGATACATTGTAATATCCTAGCTAAATTTGAGTCAAGAGCTATAATATTGAAGAACTGTATAGCGACTATTCGTTGAGTTCTTGTAAGTAAGAAGTCTAACGAAGGGTTAAATTACCCTTCATTCCAACTCAAAATAAATGAACAGATGGCCCCTTCTCGAGCTTACAGTAAGCCTCCACTTGGGCTTTAATTCAAGATAGAAAGTATAAAACTAATCTAATGCTAACTAAAATAAACCAGCCGAAGTTGCACAGAATTAACTAGCAGTGTTGGCTGTTAGTTGAGATCACTGGCGAATACTAACAGGTACGTCTAATGAAACGACCCAGACTTCAGCTTAAATACTCGTTTCTACCTCACTTACATAAATTGAAATCCCGAAAATTCATTCTGGCAGGGACACATAGGTGGGGAACTAGAAGATAAAGGAAAGGCTTGTTCCAAAATAAAAATCACTATTAGAAAAATAAAGTAAACCTTATAACATGATCAAGTCAGGAGCTCTAGAGCAGGTTGTGATCCTATACCAATGGCGATTGTATATGGATACATTAAATGTGTAATAACCTAATGAAATTCTCTGACTCTGGACAATGCGCAGATGGTAATTATAAGTTTTGTGTATGCAATACCAATGCTGAGTTGTATGTCGATGTTGATCTTACACCATGTCATTCATATGATGGTCCCGCCGTATCTATCAACGTAGCATCGATCCTACTTTGTATTTGGTATACTGGTATGGATTTCATACGCTGCTTATCGATGTCCGTGTCGAATTTACGTCGTGTCGAGAGGGACAGGGAAATGTGGACTGAGCACCAGAACTTCGTCTATGGATTTACAGGTATTGCTCCGTCGCACTACTGTACTAGGGTAGCAAACATCACGGGCACACAGCACTGTGTCGACGTTATGCAGTGTCGATCGTGTCACTTCTACACAGTGTTGATATTATGAATAGAAATCAATTACTCAACACAAGGGTGCAAAATAATTTGCTTTTGTATAGAGATCATTACTTCGCTTCTCAGAATGGAACGTGATTTTACATTTCCAATCAATCAAATCTCAATTTCATTAGATATTAATATTCACGATAGCATGAACTACATATCCTGAACAAAATTTACGTCGAAAATAAGGAAGGGTATAAATAAGCTAACAGAAGCAAAAATCTAACGATGAAAACATTTCTAACTATTTGCACAGCCCATAAATAATGTGGTTTCTGTACACTTCTTTATATTTTTAAAAATTAATGTCCTTCCTCCTTCGCTAAATCTTAATAGTTATGATGAGATTTTTGATACCAATTTGCTGAAAGTCCTCGTCGAGCTGTACAAATCTCCAAGGAAGAAGCTTGTTTTATAGGCTGTAGTTTCCGGCTCTGAATTTCTAGAACTACAGGTGATACTAGCTTATGCGTTTTGTTCGATTGTCATATACTGCACTAATGTTAATATTAATAATTATTTAATTGCACTAAAGCAAAATGCGTCGAATATATTCCTTTGTGACTTAACATTAGCTTTGAATAAACCCTTGAAATCGAATTTTATTCTTCAAAACTTGCATTAACAATAAAAACAAGGTAAAATTACTATCTGCTTTTACAGTACCCTGATGCAGGTAGTTTATCCTGCCCCCTTCAATTATTTCATTTGAAAAAACCGCACCATTGACTGGATAATCCAATACAAAAAGATACAAATTTCTAGATGCTTATGTGTATTATATTTAATTAGATGAGCCAGTTTTTAGGACAATAGTAAAATGCCTTTAAAGCAGTTTCCAGGAGATTGCTCACTATTGCTCGCCAAATAACGTACAAATACCAGAAAAGATTAAAAGGCGGGAATATTCGTTAACGAAAACATGAACCCCGTCAGAATACAAGCAGACAGCAAAAGAAGAATATTCTCTTTGCAGACAATAAAATGACAACAATTCAAACACAATTTTTATACAAATATTTTAGAAATTTCATAGAAAATGATATAACTGCCAAATGAAAATTTTGATATAAATAACAATACTAAGAGTTTATTTTTTAACTCTGACATTTGCACTTAAAAAATTCGAAGCCAAATACCTTTTCAATATTTTATGCAATCAATAGGATAACTGATATAATAAAGTTATCTAAAGTAATAAAATGAAATAATTCTACAGCAGTCAGTCCTGAGACATCGATAAATATATAACTATCTTTTACTTTTAAAATTGCACTGTAAACACAAAATCAAGAAAACATTTCCACATATTTGATCAAAGCAGTGCAGAGAAACCTCAGCATCATAAACTAAGGAAATGAAGTCCAATTACAATCAAGCAAGTTGAGCTAATTTCAGCTTAGACTGAATAAAATTTTTGTAAAGGTCTTCTCCACAAAAGAAACTGAATGCGAAAGATAGAAATTTTATCTTTCTATGAAATCCCTTGGGGAATCTCTAAAATATAAAACAAGTTTAACTGCTGAAATATATTTTTCGATTTTTTTTACTTCAATTATACTTTTTCTCAATAAATGATGTCTGTACTTGCATAGTAGAACAAAAAGAAACATTCCATACTTAATGAGGAATTTTCAGTTTTCGTTCCATCTTTTATAAGGACGATTATGGAAATAATGGTAGTAAGATGTGAAACGGAAAGAAAATACTAACTGAACAATTTGTCTCAGACGTTGGCAGACACTCAAATTATTATTGAAATTAGAATAATTTAAATTGCAGCTAAATCCATATCTATTGTTTTAGCAGAAACAAAGAAGTCGTTAAAGTAAAGGTACTAAAGCAGGCATGTAATATATAATAAATCACAAAAATTAAGCATTTACGCCAGCACGATAATAAAAAAGAGAAAAAATGAAAGGCACTTCGAATGGAATTTATAATTATAAAACTTTTTAAAGATATATTTTATGCAGTAGGTTATTGTTCATAAAGGCAACCTTACTTTTAAATTTTAATTTGTAGATTTCCTCACTTTTATTCTGCTAAACGAAATGTTGAGGAACCTAGTGAACTGTTAAGCGAATTATCACTTAGTTCAAAGAACAGAAAGCGTTAATTCAGGAAGAGTTAATTACCCTTTATTCACTAAAAATAAGATTAAGAGTTGGCTCCTTCCTTCGAGTTTACAGCAAAGCCTTCACTTGGGCTTAAACTCAAAAGTAAGAAGTAAGAACTAAGTAATGATTAACTAAGAGATTTAACCAAAGTTAACACATTTCTAAAGTAGTTGGCCCGCAATTTTAAACTAGCCAGCGAACTATCAAAAAACTAGTAATAATACGGCCGAGAGTAATAACAGCTTAGAGAGACGTAGTCCAAAGGCAAACTCAGGATCCCTGACTTCTCTCTCTCGAAGTCATTTGAACTTTTCTTTAACACTATCTCTTTCTCATTTGCATTCAACGCGTTTCTAAAATCTCATTCTGGTAGGGAGTTGTAAGTTGAAACGAGATAAGATAGGAAAGGTGAGCTAAATTAAAATAACTGTTATAAAATTAAAATATACCTTACAACTTTATTTCGAATATTTCATTCTATAACCTTCTTTATCAATTCATTCTATAGCCTTCTTTATCAATTCATTCTGTAGCCTTCTTTATCAATTCATTCTATAGCCTTCTTTATCAATTCATTCTATAGCCTTCTTTATCAATTCATTTTATAGCCTTCTTTATCAATTCATTCTATAGCCTTCTTTATCAATCAATTAGGAACTCTTGAATATTCTTTTATTTCACATTTTATTAGGAATTTTTGATTTTTTCAAGGAGGCAGAAAGATCATAATTCTGAATCAAGTTTTTTGTATTTCCTCTTTATCTTGAACAGCAGACTTCTCTACTTGTTCACCAACCAACGGTTTAGCAGTAAAATCGCTAAACAATGGTAATTTGACCTGGGTTCAAATTCCGGAGAGCGACTGGCTATATCCTTTTATATATAGATATCATGACAGTGATGATAATCATTGTTTACAAATCAGGTAATGAAACACATCAATTTGCATTCTAATAATTAATGAAAAATGAATGAAACGGTCGACAGTTTCCTACATGGATACATTTCTAGATACATTTGTGATTTATTTTAAATTAGAAAAGTACAGAAAAAATATCAATAAAATGACCTTACTACGTTTACAGAACATTGTTAATTCTTGACGGATATGCGTATTAAAATGTAGATAAATAAAACACAATTTTCACTTCATTCGTTTAAAATTCAAGCAAATAAAAATGCGCATTTGTTTTAAAATCAATATAGACATGTTACATATTCATAGAAAAAACAATTAAAAGGTAAATTAAGCAAAATAAACTATCCTGACAACATCTGTTTTTGAAAGAGATCAATATTCTTATCAAAAATGTATTAAAATCGTATATTTCTATTTAAGATGCTATAAGTTTAAAATACACAAATGCTAAACAAATAAGCAACAAATGCTGAAAGAAAAGGTATGGATATAAAAAGGCGAATGTTGTTACTTTATTAATTGCATAGGCAGAACATATAATTAATTATAGACCTGTGTATATCAGACCTTTTCGTCACAGGTACTGAGCCTTAAGAGTAACAATATAACTTTACCTCGCTGTTTTATAATTTTGTCCAGGTGCATTTCACTCAAAGGGTTTCAATCCGAGCATCTTACGCCTCCCCTCGTTTTCCCAAATATTAGCTTCCTGACAGGAATTTAGGATGAATAACTTTACTGTTCCAGTTCCGCAAAGACTCTGTAATCATAAGCTTTCATTCCTTATTCAGGATTAAGGCCTGAGGTTTGGATATGAGTTTATGCTGAATTCCATCTCTGTCGGGTGACTGAAATCGCTAACATATTACTAATGTAAGTTAATCATTAAAATGTTGTTCTATTTTGCATTAATTTCAGCTAGTTATCTTTTATCTCTTCCTCTTTACTTTATTTTTGTGAATGCAAAAGACAATCTATGCTAAAAAGTAATCTTCAGTTTTCAATTACTTATAATCGATAAGCTTTGTACATTAATATTTTTCATCTACTTTTTATAAAATGCACATTTTTGTGTGTCATTTATGTATGTGCTTTGCGCAAGATATATCTCATTGACAATACAAAACTTTAGTTGGTCACCCAACCATCAATGAAAGCTGCTATCACAATCAAAGTTCCAGATCTGAATTTCATGTAAAGCCTGGACAAATGCGACCGTATCATCTTTGTAGTATGTGGGTACTTGTAATGTGTTTGTGCTATAGTTCTTTCGAAAGATTGTAGTAGGAGAAGAGACTGCATGTGTCAGTCTCGCAGAGTATTCTCGATTAATGGTAAATGGAGAAAGCAAGTTTATAATGCCCACTACGAAGGTTGCCACTAGGAGTATAAAGTATTGTCACCCTCCGTGGTTGGCACTATAACTGCTTTTTTTCAGTTACCTATTTGCGGAGTATGCACTTATATTCCACAGTGCCGACTTTAAATAGTCAAACTCCATGACCAGTGATAACAGAAAATGCTCCTGATGTTTTTTAGAATGGTTGTTTAAGAGGCTTCTGCCTTTGAAGCATACATCAAAACCAAGATAAGAAGCAATAAATGTATCAGAAAGAAAAGTAATTAAAGGCTTTTTTGATTTCATTGTTACGTTAAGATATTTTACGGTTTAGACCTGAAATAACACATATGCACATATACACAGGCACGCACTTACACCTGCAACCCCACTCCCTCCAAAAAAAAAAAAAAAAACACCACAAGTATTTTTAGTTTATGGATACAAGTTGTTTACAGAAATGGCGATTACAAGCAGTTTTTCCCCTGAACATTGATCTTAAACATGTACTTCTAGTCCCAAAGTGTCCCAAAATAAGATACAGGATCTTCTGAGAACAGTTTAAGAATTTTGTTGCGAGGTTTCGTTAAATGCAAAATATAAATATTTTTCTCCGTATAGAAGCTAGCATTATCAATAATACGGATACGAAATTTTCCAGATTACCGTTTCTTTGATAAGTCATTTGACTACAGATATGCCAATTCTTACCATTATTCGGCTTCGGATTATCCTGTCCTCTCCTTTCCCAAATGTTTCAAACAATATCATTTTTGTTAACACCGACAACAAATTGAAATTCTATTGCATAAAAAATTACCGATCTTTATTAGCAGGACATATATAAAACTCTTTAAGAAAATCGGTTTTATATATATATATATAGGCCGTATCCTAAATTTTTTAAAATTCACGATAAGAGAGTGCATTTGACACATTAATGAAAAGGAAGAAAAAATGTCTGTCCAAGCATTCCATTGACGATTTCAGTTTTCGAAGGTCAAAATTATTGCTTCTATTAGCTGTTTATTTGATTTGAATTTCGTACAGGCTTCTTTCTTGAAAGAAACAGCTTTTGTTAATTTCTGTCGGCAGCGCCAAGAAACCCTTTCCAAGTCCCTTCTTCTTCTTTTGACCAGGCACTTCGCTTAGTATTATAACATCTTCTGTATGTGTTAGTAATAAAAAACTGAACTTTTCAACAAAATTACAATTTATAGTAAATTTTATGTTTATTTTATGCTAATGTTTACGCTGGATTTTTCTTTATTCTTTTTGAAATGGTTGTATTGTAACAATTAGAGTTATATTGACATTCTGTCAGAAAATGTAACAGGCACTGTGAAAAACTATGTTGTCATCATATTCAATGATCAATGGGTGATCGCTGATTACCGGATGATTTCACTTACATAGTCTAACAGTTCTTGTCTACATTTCAAATCACCGTTACTAATATCCCAGGTTCGTTTAAATTTTTATTATTTACTTTTTACTCTGCTACTGACATGTTTGCTTAAGGAATGCCTTGGCCTGATAAAAATCGTCAGCCTTCCTTGTTCTTATTTCCTTCTTCCACATCTCCGCGTTTATTTCACGCATATTTTTAAACCTTTGAATATCAGAAATAATAATAGCAAAACCACTTCCTAGGCAAAATCGTCCTGTATAACAACACGCATAACATCACGGGTGAGGTTTTTCAAGCCATGAATTAGCGATAAACTTTCAACTTCAACTTCATCTTAACCAATCAAACACGTTCCGAAGGAAACAGTCATTGAAAGAGAGTTGGTTCTCATCAGTACTCTTTGAATCATATATATAACATTAAAGAAATACTGGTCTTAATAAGCCTACGCGTGTGAGTCATTAGGTTTTTTTTTGAAGCAGGAGATGTGTGGGGGCCTCGCCGGAACTCGAACCTGGACTTCTCAAATACGCGCCGAGTGAGCTACCATTACACCACGAACGTTTGCTGGAGGGAGGAAGAAAATAACTTATATGCTCTCCCATTTTAAAGGGCGACTGAAGATTAGGGGACCAAATCTCCAAATTCTGGTAATGACGAATTATCACCATTATATTTTACTCGGGTGCCACTTGTAGAGTCATTAGGTTTTTTGATATTGAAGATGTGAAAAATGTGCAATGCCTTGCCGGGACTCGAACCTGGACCTCTCGAATACACGCCGAGTGTGCTACAGTTACAGTACGAAGGCATATAGAAAAGGGGAAGAAAATATCTTATACACTTCCCCTTTTAATGGGCGACTGGAGATTGGGTCCCCTAATCCCTATTCGCTCGATATATTAGAGCCCTGTATTATGTATAAAAATACCCCAGATAATGTATGAAAATACGCCAGAGATTTTAAAGCTGAGTTTAATATAGTGGAACAATATTAGATTTACAGAAAAGTCAAAATATAATTAATATATTTGGATCCATCAGGTGAATTAATATGTGGCAAAATCCGAATTAAGAATTAAATTTGAAAAATCTGTTGCCTAATATTTTCAATGGGGTAGAGGCATAATTGTTTGGTAATATTTTGCTGGTTATTATACAACTGTCCTCAACATATCAGAATTTATCCATATAGATCTAAATCCTGTGGAATATATAAGGAGTAACCTGGAGAAAAAAGTAAGAAAACATGATAGTTCCTTGAAAGCTCTACTAAAAGCAATTTTTACGTAAGAATGGAATAAGTGGAACATTCTTATTCGATAACATTCGTTTAATCCATTCCAAAATGCATGAAAAACGTAATTTTAGCTAAAGAATTCCCAAAGAAATACTGAATGTCTTGTTATTTTCAAGTTTTTATTAAATACAGACTGTTTATTCAAAGTGTTCGAATACTTATCCAAGTTCATTTTCAGAACCTTTTGAATACGTTATTTTTTTACCAAAAACATTTTGAATAATGTTTTTCGAAACAAGAAGGTTTCAAAATAGATAGTCAGTAGTATATGTGGAAGAATAATAAAGTTATTTTGCTAATATATATAATAACTAATATTTGCAAATAGAACTAAAAAACACAGGTGTCCGAAAAGAAATGTGAGTGACTGTATGTTATGATAATTTTCTGTTCCTTTTGCAGAAAAATATAATATTGAGCTAAAATATTCGATCACAATGATATTTTTGTTGAAAAGATATTTGCACATAACTAAAATAAATAATATTATGTTCGAGTACAATTCATTTGCTTTAAATAAACCCCTTTTAAGGTAAGTAAGCCAATTTTTCGGATCGTAAATGTTTACAAATTAACCAATTGGATGTATTATAAATTAAAAGTTTTAATAATTACAATATAACAATAATTATAAATTTATAAATTATTTATTTATAAATTTGATATAACATGGAAAAAGAAAATATTTTATTTTTTGCGAAATGTGTTTATTGTTTTAAATGACACAGGTTTTAAACACTGAAATTAAAGTAAAATCGTCTGCCACGTCCGGTGGCAACAGTTTGGAAACTGGTTGCTTGCCAAGCGTGTAGAGGATTAATTACAGGAAAAAAAAAAGAAAAACTTCGTACTTTCTAAAGTTAAAACAGAACATTAATGCAGGTTTTCATAAAGGGTATTAATACAGTTTTATATGAAAACAGCTACAAACTGTGCCATAAAAAAACTGTGAAAAGAAGGCTTGTAAATTATCAACAAAACTTACTTTCCTTTGTAATCATCAGGAGGCACAATTTCTTTTTTAGCGTAATCCATTCTTGTTAAATCAATCACCCATAGTCTTACAGTGGGATTATTTCTTCCGGCCTGAAATAAAATCCAGATTGTTACTAGAGCATAAAATGTTGAAAATAGAAATGATTTCTCACGTAAGGTGAAAAATGTTATAAATAAAAACAAATGATTACTATGTTTTCAAGCAAACGATCGGAGATATATCGTCGGCGAAAGTTTTATGGCGGCTGTTCTATTTCTAGAGCTACGATTCAAATGCTTTTTAGTCAAAGATTATGTTACCTTTACGAGGCCTTTCTTTCACATCAATTTTTAATTCTGTTTTTCGACATGCCTTATTTCTCAAATCCATATTTCGTTCCTTTTTTCACCGATAGATGGCGCTTGAAGCTAGTTTGTCCATCGCCAAAGAGAAAAAGTGAGCAGAATATTTGGTTGAATTATTTAATTATGGTCTCTGAATTAGCTTAATCTCCTCTTCATGGCATGTTCTCAGGAACCACAGAATAAAACTGCCATACTTGTTTCACGATGAACGCAATAAGTAAAATTCGATGAAGCTTAAAGAACTTATAGAATTATTTATGTCTATGTATTACTTCAAAACAGGATTTTAGAAAGATAAATATTCTGCTAACGAAAAAACGTATGGGTTCAGAAATAATTTAATATTAAACGCATTTATATATGCTCATATAAAAGAAGTTCACAAAGAAGCAATACCCAGAATGTGATAGAATAGCTTTCTAGTTTCATTATTAAAAATCTAACTGGAAAGTATCAAATGTCCAAAACATTCTCTTTTTTTCAGCGCCAAAACATTGCCTGCTTTTACACACATTTTTCTAAACTAATATCAGCAATTTTTGTTGCCAGCCCAGAACTTAATTTCTAAAATTAGAAGTGATAAAGCCCTATGGAAGGCTCTTAAGAAGGATGAACAAAAATAAGTAAGTAATAAAAAATAAATAAAAAAAATATAAAATGTAAATAAATAAACAAAAAATGACAAATGATGTTTAATTAATAATAAATAATTAAAAGGTAAAAAGATAATGAATCTTTCTTTATTTGAGACTTAGGTTGGAATTACATCTTCATTCAAACATCAAAAACTGCAGACGAACTCCTGCACACTTCCTCTGAATTTAAGTCTTAAACATATTGACTATTCCACGGGATGAGAGAAACACAAATCTTTACATTTCTAGCAAATCTAAGGGGTGGGGGGAGCAACTAAAACGGTTAAAGCGTTAATAAGCAAGCTAAATGCTATGGAATACGGAGGGAAAGTTTAGCGGAAAAACGTGGGCACGAAAGCAAAAAAAAAGTCACACACTCTCTGCAGCGAAAAGAATGTTAATCAGAATGTACAAGTTAAGCACGTGATGAATCTAATTAAGTGATAATTTTCATTTCTGATATCTACTTATATTTGTCAGAAAAGTAGGGACGTGCTTTTTGTTTCAAGGAAGTCCCCACATTCGACGTGTTTGAGTCGTTTGTCTTACTGTTTCTCTACGTTATGTGCCTTACAACTTAGAGCGCCATTTAGAAACATAAACTACAATCCCTCTTCCTTTGTTATATTGCACATTGATTATAACCGAAACCTCAGATATCGAATTAGAAAATATGAAGGCACAGCCAAGGTGACCGCGAAAAATATGCCCGCACCCAAACAAGCTGTCCTAAATTTATTATAATTTCTGTCATGTGGGATTTCGACATACAGGTGGCGGCTTGTCATTCTCGTCGACTCAGGTGAATACCTGGGAAGATACTGGCTAAGATCTGTACTTAGGAAAACGGGGCACAAAATGAGTCTTCACAGGACTAGAACCATTATTTATTTGGTGGAAGGTTCAGACTCGGCAGAAACCGTACTGGTACTGTATTGTCGGGTCGCTTGACTGTGGTCCTATGCTTTATGGTGGGTGATTGTGGCGATCTTCGTGGGTTTGGGTCTGCTCAGTTCTCAATTGGTTCGCCACCTTATGCCATCTGCATTATAGTATGTTCATCAATTTTCGCGACCGGAGTGCCCCGGTCACAAGGTGTCTCTTATTTACTACTGATCCATGCAACCGCTGTGGTGACCCATGTTGCAAGACGTTTTATCATCGATGGAGCATTAAGCCTCTCGAATGCTAAACTGTGGGGGCAGTGCCCACGTTGACCGTATCTCGGAGGTTGGCTGTTTCATGTAAAGGGTGCAATACCCAGGTAATGGGGCAGCGTTATGTCCCCTGTTCATGCCTCAACTTCACTCAACGGGTTTGTTTCCCAGGAAACGAGGTATGCAAACGGAAGTTTATATAAATTTCGAGATCTTATTTATTACTAAAATAAAATGTTATGAGATCAAAAGCATTTTCTGCTGAAATTGTGGCCCAGTTTCACAAAAAGTAGCGCTGGAACTTTGTTTAGAGCTCAGGTGGGCTGTGACCAGAATTATAATTTTTTTTAAAAGCTTAGAAGTGCGAAAGCCGGGCTCTGGCGCAAATTAAGAACTAAACCAACCTAATTGCAATACTTAGCCATAAGACTATCAGTTTAGATAGGGGAATTAGAAATAGGGTTTTATTCCCCCCTTCTTTCTTTGCAAATGGCGGGTTCTAGTCGTTTATGGGCGTCTGCCCGAAGCGGTGGTCTCTTATGTAGGCACCTACCGCTGCCTCCTATGAAAGACGAACAAATTACATCCATGCCTTCTCCGGGATTCAAACACAAGCCCTTCCTTACAGCAGTCAGAATCACTAGCCACTTTCCCGTCTGGGCAGCAAGGTTTAACATTCCTCGGATCTAAAAAATCTGCGATCTGCTGGCAGGGCTACATAGACCAACTCATTCGGCACCTAGAGAGTGGAACGCACTGGCAAAAGTGATTTTTTAGGTACGGCGGAAAACAACATCAGCAACAACAACAACAAAAATCGATGAAATATTTTTGGTTTATTTCACCTGTAAACGAATTGTCGATCTGCTTAAAATGTGTTTGGTTACAAAAAATCTACCAACTAAAATGGATAACATAGTGCTTTGCTATTATTTTCATTAACAAATTCTCTGAATATTAAAATAATTAGTTGCTTTCAAAAAATCGTAAAAATTTGTTATAACTTCATATTGCGTTATTCGCAATGCAATTAATATATGGTTTTCCTAGAACTTGAGATCATGTTGGCGAAAACATGTACGACATCTTTATTTTTACTAGGATACTTACTTCTGTCATTTTCATATCCGATCTTTAATAGACAGTTCATTTAGAAATGTTTAAGGTTGAATTTTTCAGTTAATCTCAGCGACGTTGTCAAATGATAACAACGCTAACACATCTCAACACTATTAAAAAGTGTTTAAATTATAAAATAGTATTATTTTATTTCTGTATATTTTTTATGCGCTTGCTGATAGTATAACTAAAAGAATAGCTTAAAAATATTAAAAATGTTTCGAAATAGAAATTTTAACCTATCGCCTATTCTAACCAATCACCCATAAGGGTTTATTAGGTTTTTACGCTCTCACCGAGCTTTCAGTTAACTAGTCTGCTGTTACACTCACTACTGCTAAACCTATCCTTTTTTGTTTTTTTATTTTTTGTCTTTATTATTAAACCCCATTTTCTTCGCACTTAACGCCATATACAATTCAACAGCAAAACTATACAAATTTTAAAAGCCGCATAGCCATACACATTTAGAATTCCCATACAGTTTTCTGCTTTTTTTGGTCTCTTCTCAGTTTACCATATCAATGTTCTATTTCCTTCCTAAGATGGCTTTACAAATTTCTTTTGCCTTTTTATTATTAACGTTTAGTGTGTTTTACTTTCTATATTTATTAAACATTACGTTCTTGGGGTTTGTGCCACATAGACTTCGATTTGACAGCAAAATCACAAAATATTTAAAAACAGCATATCTTTAGAATTTCTGATAGATCTCTCGTACTACAGATAAATGTTTTTTTTTTCTGTACAGTGTTGCCACTACTCGCTTTTAAATCGTTAAGTTTGGTAATAAAAAATTCCCATGTATAAGTTTTGCAAAATATGAAATGGATAATAAAACAAATTCGAAATTCAAAATTCGGGCTTCTAGATGCCTATGTTCCGGTGGATGACTACGTTGTTTAATATATTATGGTTCTAGGTACAATTTTTTCCTCACAATGTGAGAGACGTGCATACATTCATGCAGATCCTTCATTATTTAATTTCTTTAAATATAATACGGCGATAATATTTGATGGCAAAATTGAGGAGTGATATGCTGTTTATAGTGATTCAACCGTGGAGGTTAGAATACGTGGAGTAAGCAAGACATCACAGAATTAAAGCCAATGAAACGTTAGCAACGTGACGTCACTCTCATCATAGTCGCCACGGTTAAGACTGAGAAACGTAGTGTTAAATGAAATTTATTACCGAATTTAAGTGCGAATAGCAACGTCTGCAGGCACAGAAAAGTGTTTTGAAGCATAATTTGCATAAAATACCATTGAAACTTCAAGTGATCTTCCAGATTTTATCACTTGTGTTATAGTGTTATGATGTGGATAATAGTTTAAATTTTCGGTTATGAAAGAGATCAAGTTAATTATTTTTCTAATTTAGGAAAATCTTAATTTTTATTTAATTCTTTCAATTAAAAATTTATTGTTTTATTATTTATGATTAGTTCAATATTCGGTTATGTAAATTCTTTAACTTTGGGAAAAAACAGACGCTTCAATGAATTTTTATTTTTTTCTTTTATTTGAATTTAATCAAGATTTCTGTGTTTTTGTGAAAGGATCAAGGAAAGAAAACGAATTTTGCTTAGTCATTCTCTCGTTCAAGGGGGCATCCTCTCGTTCCGGATAAGTTTCTAAAAAGAAATTTCTTTGTTTCGGTTGCCCTTTAGTACAGGAAGTACGTGACAAGGGGTCGAAGTTGTCCTTTCACCTGCAGTGGAGGTCGTTTAATTGGCGATCTAAGTGTCCGATTGTTTGGCCAATTTAGAGAAGTGGCGCATGTGCAGTATATATTTTCTGGTCTTTCAGGGTAAAAAATAGAAATTTGGTCCCTAAAGGGGCTAAAAATGCAGCCTTCATGGTAGCCTTGTTTCTTGTTTTGAAAGAAGTGAACGAGGATTTTCGATGTAGATCACTTTTGCTCGGGTCGTGGTAAGTGATAATTGTTTAGAAAATGAGCTGCGAAAGCTAAGAAGGCGGGGAGCTGCAACTATGCTCCCTACTTGGTTTTCCCTTAAAATAAGGAAAAAATGTGATTATGACGCTATCATCAGAAATGATGAAAAGTTCGTAGAATATCCTACACTGTTGACTTCATGATGTGTTGCTCTGTCGTGAAGGGATCTTCTTTTTTTTAATCGTCAATCAGTGAGCCTTTAGGCTCTGTTCCTGTTACGCCCATGAGCAGTTCGAGTTGTCGTCGGCTGATTTCCCGTTTGAACGAGGTCTGGATTTTTCTATTTGCGGTTGGAATAGATATGAGTCAGCATAGGCTCGAACGAACCCAGGACAGTTTCCACCAGCTTGCTAGCTATGACGAGGTTGTCGCCAGTTGCATCCTGTTATTGTAGCAGACTTACGGTGTTTTTTACTGCGACCTTTCGTGATCTTTCCTCTTCATGACACAAGGTAGTTCTCCGGACTGAGTTGTCGACATGGCCTAACTACAAATGTCCAGTGGGGAACCAAGGAATGGAAAAGTCGTCATACAGTTATGTCTTTCTTTACATTTTTTCTCCCTGAGTACTGGAATGACAATAGATCTGATGGGCATACGGTTATTAAATTTAATATGAACAATAATTTTGAAAAGCTCTATGCCGGGTAGACTTTAATTATTACAATATGGAATTTTCGCCTATTTCCTTATCCTTGTAAGTTACGTAAATTTCGGCTAAAAGCTGCTCATGATTAATAAGGGAAATTTTTAGGAAATAATTATTCGTCCAGGTGTTAAATTAGTGTTTGAAGCGAAAGAGGAATCGTACCTGTTTCCTTCTTCAGTTTCCTTAATAGCTTGTATTGAAATAGTATCTAAGTATGTCGCATTTGTGATTTGGTACCAAAATTTAATTAAATTAAATATGGTAGTATAATAGATAAGAAGTGGTAGTATAATAGATAAGTCTTTTGGAGAAGTAATAATGTGAAATTCCTTTTGACATGAAAAGACTTAATAAACATGGTATTAATTTGAATTTATGTTATGTATGTTTTAGTGAAGTACATTTCATTTTCTTTTTGTCCGATCCTTTTCACAGCTCGGTCCCGGAAAGACATTACTCACAACGGGATGTCTATAAATAAGTACATCACAATTAAATATTTCATTTGCTAGCTGGATGGTTTAAGATTTAAGTTATCTAACTTATTCACAGCTTCACCAGATAATATTGTGAACACAAAAGTCACGATATTACTGTAGACAACATAGTTATCATTTCATGTACCTAGATTTTAATAAATTTGAAAAAAAAAATGTTTGCAATCCTTGTGATTTTTCTATTCACTAAGAATATCTTTTATGCTAAATATTAAAATTAGAACGGAAGACTTATTAAGCGTTCAGTATTGAATATCTAAGAGGTAAACAACGCCGATTAAAATGTAAAGAAAGTCCTCTTATGATAGCGGCCATGATAAGTGGTGACGTCATACCGTGACATTTCATGGCTACATTTTCATTGCACGGGACGTACGGAGAAGGCTTACTCCATCTATTCTTACTTCCATGGATACCATGAAATATACCGTTTCGAGACTAATATCCCATTCGGGACTAACGTAACTTTTGGGCTAACAAAGAAAATATAAAATCTGAAGATTTCATATTACGCCCAAATGAGCGATTTTTAACGTTTTGTGTGTTACCTTTGTTTATTAACCATCATGTTCTTCGCACCTAAGCCACGTAAAATTCAATTGAACAACAATATCACAAAATATTTAAAAACAACATAACTTTAAAATTTGTGATAGGCAGTCTCGCGCGCTGGAGATAAAAAATGTTTTTTCTGCACAATGTTGACATTGCTCGCTTTGAAATCGTTGAGTTTGTTAATCAAAAATTCGTTAAAGTTTTACAAAATGTCAAACAGATAATAAAACAAATTCTAAATTTGGGCTTCGAGATGCCCATATTCGAGCAGAGGATTACCTTATTCAAAATCTGCTATTTCTAGATACCGTTGTTTTTCACAGTGCGAGAAACATACATACATTCATGCAGCTTCTTCATTATTTATTTGCTTTAAATATAATACACAGCGATAATATTTGATGTCATGAATTTAAAAAGTGATTAGCTGTTTATTGTGAATCGCCACAAAATGCCGTTTTGAGATTAATAGCCCTTCTGGGCTAAAAATTAGGTATTTTGTAGAAATGTTATTTGCATGTTATTTCTTTACATTATATACTCAGAATGAATAAATTTTAGTTGGAATGCGGAGGTACATTTTGAAAATATTCAGACTTGAAAGTTGTCAGAAGCACAATAGAGGCATAAAGATTATATATATATATATATTGTATGTAAAAAATAAATAACAAGGATCAAACAAAGAGTAAAATAGATATAAAAGCTGTAGAATACGTTTTTGAATTTCTGAAAACCTTTTCAAGGATATCACAAACCAGAACTGGGTAAAAAAGGAGATAGATGTTGAGACGAAAAACGTCGGTTGTCCGCTGTGTTTTACTATACTTTTTCTATCTCTCCATGCAGAAATCAATACATCGTGGGCATACAGCCAAGGATGAGATCGTCTAGCAGATACGGAAAAAGTAAAATTCAAAACACACGCACTTCAACGTGAAAAAGAAGGGAAATATTTTTCTATTCAACATTTTTGGATGTCTTCTTATCACTGGTTTCGAAATGGAGTTTTGATTTTATCCTGTGAAAGAAAAAATCTCAAGTACCACACACAATGCAAATGAGGTTTTAATATCTTTCAATAACCATCTTGACTTTGAAAATTAATGAGCTGAATCGCTAACACACATACACGAGAACGTATTAGAACTCTACGTAGCGAATCGAGATACCCTGAACTGTGTTTTAGAACTCTGTTTTCATTTTCAGGAAACTCCAGTTCGATTTTTCGGTTTGAACTGGTCTTATTCGTCCTAACGTATCGTATGATTTAAAGAATATACAAAACAGAAAAAGTGTCACCAAGTATATTGAAATCAAAGTTTTAGAAGCAAAATAATCCTTCGGAGGCTTTGAAGATGAATGGAGAAAGTCATAAGTGTAGTATCTTACAATTTTAAAATCACAGCAGGGAATGAACAAAGGTTCTTCTTTCAAAATTTTCCAGGAAAAAGAAGTGTGATCAAATCAGTAAGTATTTGTTACTCATAGACATTTCTGTTATTTTTCGGTTAGAGGCTGAAAATCGAACTTCTACCACTTACCATAAAATTTTATATGAAATTGCTTGCGGTCATTAAAGAGGCTGGTGAATTTGAAAATCGTATTGTAAAGCTACTGATATCAAAGAACTATAAGTTTGTAACATTGTTAAAAAAGTTATGTACATTTAAGCAATGTTCTATATAAATTGAAACAATAATTATATTCTCAGAAATAACGATACCTTTCAAGAACATTTTGAAAACAAGTTATGTTCAAGCCATAAACATAAAATCCGCTTAGAAGTTCCAAACTCACTTATCTATAATCTTCCAAAAATGATCGCTTGGTTTTAAGCTCTTGGGTTTTAACAAAATAACTAATTCAAAGTTAATGTTCGTAATTACATTTGAATTTTAGCAAAGAGGCTTGAAACAACAGTTAAATATACGGATGTCAAAATGAGAAACTCGCGTATAAAGCAACACACAAAAGTGCTTTTACTTGCTGATTTAGTAAGCTTGAAGGTAACTGGCAACCAGAAACAAGGTAATCGTATTCTGAGAACCAGGACATAAGGAATTGAAGGTAATGAAAAGGCAGATGAACTTGAAAAATAGGGATCGTCTTTTAATCCAATAGGTGTGGAACCTTTTTGTGATATCAATATGAAGACTGCAAAGAGTGTCCACCTTAAATGGAAAAAACAGAAGATGAATAAAGTTTGGCTTGATTCTTATGGACAAAAACTTGCTAAAAGAGTGATTATCAGACCTTCTGCTAAGATTGCCTCTGAAATTCTTAGGTGCCCAAGACTGAAAATGCAAATAATTGTGAGCTTCATCACGAGGCACTATTATCTTAGAAAACACTTCATACTATGAAGCTATCTCAAAACGACCGTATATGCCGGAAAGATTATAAGAACGAGAAAACAGCATGCGATATGAGTGTGATGCCCTTGCCGTCACTCGCTTAACTGCTTTACGTAATCTCAGTACTAAAGAGTTACACCTGAACTCTATTAAAGACTGCCAAACTTTATAAAAAAAGTGGGCGACTCAAACAAATGAAGCTCGAAGCATTAGGTTTGGTGCGTTTGTCACAAAATGCTATTTAGCAGTGCCTGATACATGACAAACTGAATCTGAAGAAGAAGAAGGTTGAAGATTTTATTATTTTGCTGATAGAAAAACCTGCTACTTTATTTTTCTCCATCTTTCTGACAGCTAAGAAAAAAAGACCTTACCACTGGGAACTTACTTTTTTTTTCTATGTGATAAATACACCGGTCTCCAAATCGCATATATTTGTTTGCGCCAGCGATTGCATCTACCGTAAGATGCTGGCATTTCAGAAAAACCAGAACAGATTCAAAAGGATTCTTAAGTACTTCGATTTAAAATATAAGGAATCTTTTAAAAATATATTACGTTGTTATAATACAGCTAGATACTACATATAAAATAATAGGTTTATTAAAACCACACGATTATTTTAGATTTAGCATTTATATAAGACTTGCAATCCGTAAAGGTATAATAGCCTTATTTGTTAAATTTATTTCCTCTGCAAAGCCAGTTTCTAAACGAATAGTCTTTCATTCATATTCCAGCTGAAAAATCAGTTTTGAATTAATAATTCTATTAAAAGAATCGATTACAACATTAGATCTTTTACATGTGACGTAAAATGACGCTGAAAATCATTAACTTCCGATATGATGTAATAAATTCAAGGGCACAATGGAAAGTTTAATTACCTTAGAGTACCCTGTTTGAATTTTAGGGAGATATTTATCACGAAATCCGATGCGGAATCTTATACATGGAACTGAGTTATAGCTCTGTAATTAAACATGTAATTAAATCTCATAGTAAAATAAGATCCCGTATCGCTTGACTGTTACATCATTAGTTTGTTAAGTGCTGAATTTGTCAGGGTCCTTTTCATTATTAGAGGGTAGACTGGAATAGTAAAATTATAAGTAGAAACATAAATTTTTCATCAAAATATAAAAGCACTGTTTGAAATGATGTTTTTTTAAACCCACTTTTGTATTAAATATTATTTAAAGTAACATTATTTATATTAAAGATGCACTGAATTTGACTACAAATTAGTGATAGTTGATTTCGTATACTTTTACTGTATGTAATATATATTAGATTTAAAAGGTTTAACAAGCATTTTAAAATTAAAAAACTAAGCATGAGGGTATCACATCGAAGTTTTCTAAAAGCTTATTTCAATATCTTTAATTTACAACAAATATTCTATCTTTTCAATTATAAGATCTGCGATGGTAACTCACGAGGTGTTAATTGTTTCTGTGATTCTCTTTCAAGCTTCTCATAATAAAATCACAAGACTTTAAACAATTCATATTCCGTTTAAACTACAGTTTGTTCTCTTAGAAGCTTTGTAGAGACATTAGGTATTTTTTGAAACAGGAGCTATGAAAAACGCCGGGACTGGAACCACGGACTTCTGGAATACGCGACCAGCGTGCTGACCACTACACCACGAAGCATTCGAAGAAGGTGGGAGAAATACCTTATAGCTTGACTGCGATTAGATTTCATCAACTGCAAATAAATGCCAAACTAAAATTAGAATTAAAATTATTTATTTACGTTCACTGTTCGTAGAATTATAAAATTAAAGGATTTTGTATATTAACCACTGTTAGTTGCAAGGCCATTTCAAATTTGACTTGAAAGTTGAAGTACTGCCTAACCAAGTCGTAGTCTAAACCAAAATGATAGTGCACTATTAAGTCAATTGATAGCCTCATTTCTTCTCAGCAGTAATCTGCTAATGGACTTACAAACGGCAGGCTCAGACATCGTTAAATCATAGACAGATAATACGTAGAAAAGTGAATCGCCGAAAGAACAAGCACGGAAGAGTCTCGCAATTTTGCTCTTCTTCCATCAATCCGATGGCTGATGTGTCTAATCATCTGAATGGTTTGATTTGGTTCATGTGATTAAGGCAAAGCCTCGAGGGTTATCTGCCTAATGGGAGGGACGCCTTCGTGGAGGACATTCCATGGGAAAGCCGCTCGTATATACGTTACACATGGGGAAAACCACGAAAATGCCCATGCAACCAGGCTGTTTGTGGGATTCTGACCGAACTAGCAGTGTTCAGTGACTTTATCGCTCGGCCGTTGGTAGGCCCATCATCTGAATGGAGCTGAAGATTAAGATTAATTGATTCCGGCAGAACGTACGAAAGCTACCTGTCTAAAGGGAAAGCTGCCTTTGTACAGGACTTTTCAAAGAAAGGTTTGTGGTATTAATGGGAACACATGGAGAAAACCACGAAATTGTCCATGCATTCAGCTTATTCTGAGTTTTGCAGCGAGTATATCTACCAATCTTCAGAGATCGTATCCACTTGATCAGATAGAAGGAATAGTGAAAGCAAATGTATACCAAATAACATCCAGGATGGTTTAGTTGAGTACGCAAAGCACACGAGGGATATTTGCCTAAGGGATGCCTAAGGGAAACTGGTTCGTGTATATATTACACATGGGGAAAACCATGAAAACTCCCATGCAGCCAGCACTTTCTCTGGAGTCGAACCCTGGACCGAACTACCAGTATTCAGAGATTTTACCGCTCCGTCGCTGGTGGGCCCAATCGACCTCCAAAATGACAACTAACTTATACTCCATACAGAATAATAAAATAGGCTTTATTATACACGAAATTTTAAATGCTTATTCTTCAGCAAATATGGTACTTGCACGCAAGCAATAGGATGTTAATGCGTGTTTTCCAAATCTCCGTTTCACTCAAATACTATACTCTGCTTAGGGTTTAGGTGATTAACGGTGATGTTGCGTAGATCTGCAATTTTAAATGTTGTCCACAGAAAGATTTATCTTCACCGGAGGTCTGTGAACTGTACAGCGAAGTTACTGCGGCGATCTTTCGCACATATTGTTGGTGAATGTGAAATTATTTTATAATTGGCTAGTTAATTAATTATGACAAAGCACGCGTAGGGTACCTAAATACTTACTAAAATTTATTTTAATTCATAGTTTTAACTGAATTTCTGTTTCTTGGAGATGATTTTTCTATTATGAAATATATGTAAGATAAAGGATATGCAAAAGATACATTATAATTTAAATTAGCAATAGCCCATTAATACTTAATTTGATATTTCCTCTCTGTATTGTAAAAATAGTAATCTTTTTCTGTACTACGTCATTTCGAGACTAATCCTTGCCATTTGAATTTTGCTTAATATGAACATTTTTGAAATGTAATCATGCCTTAGTATAAAAAGTCCTTGTTGCGGAATCTCGCTCTCGATTGCTGCGAAAATCTTCTTGGTCGCTGTCTTGGTTCGCCTCTCTTTGGTGTCTTCCGCTTTGTTGCAGCAACGTGCTGCTGCTTATTGCCTACAAAAAATATATTTTTCAAACTTATTCGATATATATATATATGAAAAAAACCTTTGTTTCGGCTATTATGAAAAAAGAGGCGACGGCGAGCTGTCTAGGTGGCCTGGCTGCTTTCGTGCAGGTCTTTATTTGAAACTTTGACTTGTATTTACTTTAGTCAAGAGAAAATCGACGAAAATTCTCTTACAGGTAGCCCACGATTCGAACTTGGTCCGAACTATCACTTAAAAGTTCTTATGATGCTGTTCTAAATTCGAGGGCACATTTCCCTAAACACGAACTTACATTAGCATACTAATATATGCAAATTGTGAAGAAAAAAGGGACAGTTCTATATCTCTCGTTCTATTGGGCCGATTGACGAAATTCAAAATGCGTTTTTCATATCTCGAAAGCGCGACTATACATTAGATTTACATGTAACATTACTCTAACGTAGGTATTTTGACATAAAATAAGACTTTTTCTGAAAAACAGATCAATCTTTTCCATATTTCGTTCTACGACTCAGATTATGCATAGATATTAAATTTTTTAAGTTTTGGTTAGAAATTTACGGAAAAATTTATGTTCTCCATAAATTATGTTAATTAAAATTATTTTGTTATTTATGTTAATTAAAAATTTATCTTCACTTGGCGGAATTCTTAACTTCTAATAACCTACTTACTTTCCTTCTTTTTTCATTGATGCACGAGAGGGAAAAAAGTCCATCGTTCATTCTCTCAAATAATTTTAGTGAAGTGCGTAAACTACATTTTCGTTATTATCGTTTATATTAAGTACTTCAAATTTCAAAACGCGCCAAAATGCAGATTCACGTATATCTTAAAACATTTGAAGGAAAAAAATCTAATTTTTTGCAGGTATGCTTAGATATACACCTACTTCAAGATAATGTTAAAAATTGTATTATATTGTTTATAAATTGTATTATTATAATACAAAATATTTTCCGAAAAATTTATAAAAGGTATTTAAAAATACAAATTTAAAAAATAAATCATAAAAATATGCGAATTATATTTGGAGTAAGCCTAAATTTCGAATTCTGGAAGAAGGAATCAAGTAATTTTAACAAAAAAAGAGATATTGATATATATATATATATATATCAAATTCAGTTAACAATGAAGAGTTGAAATTTTGAGAGCAAATTTTTTAAAAACTACGCGTGCGATTTTTACAAAACTTAGCACTTTAGCATGATTTGAGTCGTAGAATCTAAATATGGAAAAACATTATTTCAGAAAAAGTCCGGTATTGTGTCAAAATACGTATACTAGAACAATGTTATATTTAAATCTAATACATATCCTAAGTTGCGCTTTCGAAACATGAAAAACGCAAGTTGAATTCATCAATCGGCCCAGTAGAACGGGAGATTTAGAACTGCCTAACTTGTTTTTGCGCAGTGTACCTACTAAAATTAAATTTAATATAATACAGTAATAAAACAGCCGAACAGTGCCTAAATAAGACTTTTTTGAACAAACACAGAATGAGATCTGTTATGATTATCTACTTTTTAAAAAATTTTAAGTAATTAAACAAGGGTAATGTATTTTAAAAGAAAGGTTTTTCTTAAATGGTATATGTTGAAAGAATAATTTTCTTATCAAAACCCTAAAAGATCTCATGTACTGAACTCTTAGTCCAGGAAATGTAGCTTGAAATGAAATTATTCGTGTTCATAATCATTTATTTTGCTATTAATATCACGTTACGCTTTTCATGGACAGTTATTCAAAGAATAGCAATTTAAAAATAAAACGAACCTTCGGATACCTGAACCTCCGGAACTGTGGATATATATTTGTGACATCGTGGTAGTCACCATACCTGGGCAAGCTGATGAAATCCACGGCCGAATCATTGAAACTTGCGTATGCAATTTTTGTACCATCATCGGACCACCAGATGGCATGATTCGAACCTAAGATTTCCTCTGAAAGAAAAAAATGCAAAGTAATTTACATGATTTTAGATTATCCACAAGAATCCAATCAAAATTCAAAACGTTACAAGTACTCATTTCACGTTTACCAGTGTAAGAGGAAACTGATAAAAAACGAAAATCTTCGGTGCTTTTAACGTAGCCATTTGTAGCATATATTTTACATATATTCACAAAGATTTAACAAAACTATAAATGAAGTATATTGTCCATAGGAAATTTTTACCCATGGAAAATGCTTAAATTAAAATCAAAATTTAACCGAAATTCGTCATTTTGCTTCTTAATCGTATATCAATAAACGCCAATTCATGAAAACTCAATTTTGATTTCATGAAAGTTAAAAGTATGTGAGCAGACAACTGTTTGATATGGTAACAGGTTTGCCATATTAGTTTTATTACTTAAGCAAAGATTACCAATATCAAAGTATTGAGAAAACCCTGATAACTGGTTGAAAAATGAACTACTTACAACATTTGTTTTCAAATAAAACAATTCTTCCTCCAAGGCAGGATTTCAGGAAGGTCTTAAAGTAGGTCAGTAATTTATCATCGCAAAGCCTCGAGAAAGGCTTAGAAAAACCGAAAACCTGCTTTTGACTTGCAGTCTGTTTACACTACGTAAAAATAATAATTTAAGAGACGTTGTAGTCAGCTGGATAGTCTCCATCATGGCCATTTTTCATTCTTAAAATTTCTTGTTTGGGTATCGTAGAGTAAAACTTCCACATGGATGACTGGTAGCTCAGAGCATTATTTTAACTTTTGCTTAGTTCAATATGTAACAGACTGTTCTGGATCTGAGTGGAGTCGGATTATTGTTTTATGAATAACTCTGACACGTTTCTTGTTTTCAGACTTATCGATTCACAGTCGTACTTTTTTCAATGCTTAAGTATTTATGTCTATATCGTAGAATTTCTGTAGCACAACAGACATATGAATTGATGTTTCATGGCTTGAATATGAACTTTTCTACATTTATCCGTTACTTTAGTGCATTAATTCACTCGTAAATCTATGTATTAACTGTGTATGTAATGCACGTAATACATGGTGTTCTATTATGTGAATTCTTTTGCATTTTATTGCCTGTTACTACAACCTCCTGTATTTTGCAACATTATTTTGTATAAAATTATGTATGTAACATTGTTACGTTTTTTCCTTTCCTTTTCCTCGCCCGTACGTTAAAAGGTTCGTGGATTTGGAGTGAATAAGAACGACACTACTTGATGAAGAATGGAAACACACTTTATTGGCCAGTGATTTTCAGGACAACTCCAAAATAACGTTTATAGTCGTTGAAGAACTACGATAAACACGCTGAAACGGCTCAACGACACAGCCTTCAGGCTATAATGGTGGAGACAGCTTCACGGCAAGGCACCTGAGTACAATTCCCGACTCTGCTCAGGCGTTCTCGGAACTTCACGTACTCTCGAGACTTTGCACGATACAACTCGCGATGCACTCGACGGTACACTAGAGTACAGCTTCCGACTTAGCTCGGTCGTTCGCGGAGCTCAGCATACTCTTAAGATCAAACTCGATGATGCATTGATTCGCGATACACTAAGATATTCTCTCGATGCACTCGACGACCAACTCGCCACTAGACTATGCACTGACTCCGCAATGAGTCTTAACTGACTCGCTCTGAAGAGCGCATTTCATTACGCTTAAAGTCCAGCGTAAAATCATACTTCCGTAAAAGAAGATATTACTGAGTTTGAAGTGAAGAACAGAATTCCCTTAGCTCATCAAGTAACAGCAAAAACAGACGTCACCCCACTCCTAAGTGATGTCAGAAGTGGGATTTGCGAGTAAACGCCAATGACAAGAGCGATGGAAGAACTATTAAAACAGCTCCTGACTGCCTTTGCTGAATTCCGTGAAGAGATGAAGGCCGAGATAAAAGCCGAATCTGATGAGATAAAAGCTGGATATAAAGAGATGACAGCTGAGATGAAAGTCGGACCGGAAGAGATGAAGGCCGGACGAGAAGTGATGAAAGTCGGCCGAGGAAAAATGCGAGAGCAATCCCAACAGATGAAAGTGGAGCTTTCAGAAGAAACTGGAGCCATAAAAGAAGATGCGGAAATCACAGCAGTAGCATCTGAACAATCAAAGGATGAAGACATGAAGGAAGTAGCTATTGGAGTGTTTGAGAAAGATCAAGAAATGATGGATGAAACATCTAACGGGATTAAAGAAAAAGAACGAAAATATGAAGAAATTAAAGACGGGACAGAAGCTTTTGATTCTCAAGTACCTGAAGTGGAAGTGGGAGAAAGTGAAATTGCGACTCTTAAGCTCGTGGAAACTGATAGTGAAGTTACGAAGTCGCAGTTAGCAAGCATTGAACCATTTGAAAGTTTATGTGATGCTGAGACGGAAGAAGATGATGAACAACTTACGCACAATGCTCCAGCATTGCAAGAAAATTCATTCACTTCGCAATCTATGTGCGTGTCTCATAGTGCAGAGTGTACAGACACGGACTACAGTCGTTATTTTGGAGCTGTCCTGAAAAAAACTGGCCAATAAACTGTGTTTCCATTCTCCATTAAATGGTGTCGTCCTTATTCACTCCAAATCCTTAACCCTTTAACGTACCTACGAGGAAAAAGAAAGAAGAAAAAAAATGTAACAACTGGTGTCAGAAGTGGGACAAAAGAAAGTGAAAAACTGGTGTCAGAAGTGGTATTTGCGAGTTAACGCCAGTGACAACACCGATGGAAGAACTAGACAGCTTATGACCGCCTTTGCTGAATTCCGAGAAGAGACGAAACCCGAGATAAAAGCCTCATCTCATGAGATAAAAGCTGGATATAAAGAGATGACGGCTGAAATAAAAGTCGGATATGATGGGATAAAAGCTGGATATGAAGAGATGACAGCTGAGATGAAAGCCGGACCGGAAGAGATGAAGGCTGGACGAGAAGAGATGTACTGATGTATGATGAGAAGCAGTACTCTAGTGTATCATCGAGTGCATCTCGACTTGTATCATAAAGAGTCTCGAGAGTACGTGAAGTTCCGAGAACGACTAAGCAGAGTCGGGAATTGTACTCTAGTACCTTGCCGTGAAGCTGTTTCCACCGTTATAGCCTGATAACCTGAAAGCTGTGTCGTTGAGCCGTTTCAGCTTGTTTATGGTAGTTCTTCTACGACTGTAAACGTTATTTTGGAGCTGTCCTGAAAATCATTGGCCAATAAAGTGTGTTTTTATTCTCCATCAAGTATTGTAGTCCTTATTCACTCTAAATCCACGAACCCTTTAACGTACGTACGAGGAAAAAAAAAGAAAAAAAGTAACAATACCATTTATAATAATAGTGCTATTGCTGCCTGCTGTAAGATGAACAACAGAAATACAAATGCAAATACATAGTGCCCTTTTCTCACACACAGTGGACGTTTGTTTCCGTAATGGGCGCTTTCCCACTCGGTAGTGGCGGATGTGGGATAAAACCAATTAATCATGTTTGTAGTGGGATTGTGCGTACTGTTCTGCGTCATCAGTCAATAGTATTCCTATCTAATTTGACAGAAGCTAGTAAAAGTTTGTAAAATTGAATGGCGAAATAAGAATTATGGAAGTAGATTAGAATTATTTGCAAATGCTAATGCGCTTCTAATGTTATCCAAGCATTAATACGGCTCACAGATTTTGCAGTAGATTTAGTGATTATACAAAACAAAAGTGCAGAAGTTAATGAGAATTAAATGAGTATTTTTGAGAATATCAAGCAAAACGCGGACATGGACCATAGCAATAGAAGAAGCACGTATTCCTTTAAATATATTTCTTAAAAGTATTCCTAGTATGTATTGCTTAAAAGATTTTCAGTAACTTAAAATTATCTTTAATTACCTTTAGGAAATGCATTATTTGGTGGAGGTATGCAAATTATGTAATACATAAATAAAACGGATAAATACTAAAGTAAAAATCGCAACAATTTGCTAGAAAATGTTAGGCAAATATCTTGTACTGCTTGTTAGCCCAAAGGTCGTTAGCCAGGAAGGGCTATTAATTTCGTTTTGGCATTTCGTGTCGATTCACTTTCTGAGTTGATTAACTTTTCAAGCTGTATTATATTTAAAGAAATTAAATAATGAAGAATCTGCATAAATATATGTATGTTTCTCACATTGTCATTAACAACGCTATCCAATTTTGAATAACGTAATCCTCCACCGAATATGGACATCTGGAAGCTCTAATTTGGAATTTGTTTTGTTATCTATTTCATATTTTGTAAAACTTTAACGAATTTTTGATGAACAAACTCAACGATTTCAAAGCGAGGCATGGAAACGCTGTACAAAAAACAAAACAAAACAAAAAAACAAAACCAAAAAAAAAAATTTTTTTTTTACTCTAGCACGCGCGAGACTGTGTATCGAAAATTCTAAAGATATGCTTATTTTAAAATTATTTTGCGATAATGCTGTTGAATTGAATTTTATGATTTAAATGCGGAAAAATATTATATTTGATAAATAAAGGTAACACACAAAATGTTAAAAAACGACCCTTTGGATGCAATTTAAAATCTGAAGGCTTTCAGATTTAAAAAAAACATTTTTATTTATTTTTCAAAATTTTTTTGTATTACTAAAACTACGTTTGTTGCTCTGCTTTCTCATTTATGTGACGCTCTGGATTGATTATTGTAGTGCACACATCTAGCAGTAAACAACAATTATATTAACATTCTAATGAATGCAGTATATTTTATTCTTTCTCCATAATATTTAGCTTGACGTCCTCACAGTGCTTCATATTTACTGCACAAAGATTACCTAGGAAATCGTCTAGATGGGAATTTAAAATGCGAAAATTTATTCTCAATGAGTAATTTGAAGGTATGAATTTTTAGAGCATATGTTCTGGTATGGCAGCATAATCACGGCTCTTATTATATTCCGAAATTTTAGTAATGTCCATGACTTAAGGAATTTCACATACCTGTTTTCCAACTTCATTTTCCATCTAAAACAGCATTTCACATTTTATTACAACCTAGTGGAACTTTCATATTCTCCTTCGTTCAGACTTTATTTATGATCCTTTATTTATACACCTTCGGAATCTTTTTCTACTATATTTAACTCGTAATATGATGAAATTTATTACTAGTTTAATCTCTTAAATTTATATTCGCATATAAAAATATAAAGTTTTTTCCAATGGAGGACACAAACCGTCCACAGACGTTGGCCGGAGGCCAGATACGGTAGTCACTTTATTATGGAGGTACCTAATAGGTTTGCCACCTTTGCTTTCTGTCGCTCAGATGTGGTTAGAGGAATCTACTGTGATACCGAAGGGCCCTGGTTCGAATCTCGGGGAAGACATGGATGTTTGCAAATGCATAGTGTCCGTGCGGCATGGGGGCACGCTAAATATGCGGCTAGCCGAAGCTCCTTTCGTGTGGCTTGGTGGAAGTGGAGAGGGATACTAGACCCCGGGGTGCTCAAAATTGGGGTGGAACGTATAAGTCCAACCTTTCTTTGGAGTAGGCTGTGGCAACTATTCTTCCATGGAATATGGACACGACAACAACAACCTTCTGTGAGGGGACGCATAAATACAACCATGTCTTCTCCTGGTTTCGAGCCCGGGCCCTTTGGTATCGCAGTCGCCTGCCCTAACCACTGTACTGTTCGGGCGGCGAAAAATAAATATCAACTGAATAATAGTAATGTTTTCCGCATAAATAAACAAGATCTGTATTTGCACCTAATGATATATTCAAGTATTAGTATACATCTGCGTAGCATCTGCACGATGATCAGAAATATAGTTGCATGTTTGAAGTATTCTGTTATTAAATGTTGTAGAAGGAAATGATGAATAACATATTAAATTCGAAACTCCAGTTTTCATTTTCAAATCAGAATCGCGTTCCACAGCTTATGTTAATTGCCAAAGATAGTGCTGGATATGGATGACCTATTTACAGTAGCAGCATGCTCGACTGCATACCAAAATGAATTCTGAGATCTGAGTCTGGCGAGACGTAATTTTAACGAAACATTGGTGCCGTCGATCACGATAAAATTCAGAAAGCGATTGCTAACAATGTGAAGCATCTAGGCAAGGAAATCTCTTAGTAGCAATGATGAACCATCAAAGGTGAATAATGAGAGGTAATGAAAGGAATCATTGCGATTGGTATTGTGGTTTATTAGTCTTCAATTTAAAGAAATGGCATAATTTCACTTTCTGTAGTCATAACGCTGTTATATTATGCGGTCCAACGTTCAGCCATATTTCTGACTGACCCTATATCTTTACAGTACGTATATACTCTTGAATAGATAATTATGCACACAGTAGTTAAGATTAAATATTTTAAATTCGGAAAATAGTTGTAAAACAACAATCATGTAAAATTTTGTGCATGAAATTCCGATTTCTTAAATAACTGTGTACGTTTCCTCTCCAAAATGATCTCAGTCTTGTAGAAATCATACAAGTTCTACTCAAATGTTCTATTAAACTAGCCATTTTAATACCTTAAAGAAAACCAAAAACCATTGCAATGTTTTCTAAGTTAATAATAAGAGCAAAGGAAAACATATTTTCAGCTGTTTGGTTTGCAAAAATTGTTTTCTTTTTGATGTCAGTTCGCGGCACGCAACATTATAAGCCAAATGATTTATCGAAAGTTAGTTGTTTTCCGACGCTTACCTGTTTTCGTGCAAAGCTTAACGCCAAGTAACATACATAAACATATTCCTTAATATTGATGGTAGTCAAAAAGCAGTATGGTATCTGGGTAGGCTAGGAATGTCAATGAATTTAATGGCTCAGAAGATTTCTACTTCTACACTTACATTTCTACTTCTACGTCTTTCTTCTACACAAGTTTAATAAGGATCACGAAACTTATGTTTATATTTCAAGAATAATTTTACGAGATGTGATAAGGAATCGATTTTTCTCCTACGGAGAAAAAATGTTTTTGCAGAAGTTTCCAGTTTTCGGACTTTAGGTTTCCACAAAGGAATTGCCAGATTAATTTCTTTTATGCAAATGCCAGAAGTTTGGTCTTTTTCCGTTTATTTAATTTTTGGTTTTCATGTACATGTAATTTTCATGTGGAATAGTTAAACTTGTTTACACGTGTAATATTAAAAAATTACGTGTAGTGTTAAATTTTCCTTCGAAAATTAATTAGTATTCTATTATGAATGGATTATTATTATGATACTTTATCTCCAAACTGAAGAATTATTATCAAAACTTACTCTTCTCCCCAAAAATACTTTATATTTCTGACAAGCGCTTTCCGACTTTTCTGTATACTGAAGTATTTTATTCTGTCCGTAGCAATGATAGTAACAAAAATTAAAATTCATTTTATCTGTGCTTTTAAGTATCCGCCCAAGATAGAAAGTGATTAGTGAATTTTGAACCTGATTTTTTGAATTTTGAACGACTTGTAGTTGCTTTATTCTGTATCACGATATCATCGACGACGATATTTCGTACCACGATGTTTTGGAACTGCGACGTTTGCTCTTTGCTTTCTTTTCTCCCCACGGTGTTTTGAACCACGATGTTTTTGCCTTGTGTTGTTTTCTCTGCGACATTTTCGTCCGCGATGTTTTCGGCTGTAACTTTTTTAAGCGCGTAGTGACAACAAGACAAATCTTTTGAAATAGTAAATGGAAACAGCAAGATAAAATTAAAAAAATATTTTTTAGAAAAACATAAACTGACATAAAACAGCAGAAGCTAACAACACCTAGATGTAGGGCCTCGGTTATACAACTACAGTACAATATTATTTTTGATTTAATCCTGGTGTATGGTACACACGGGATTTGGCGTTTTTTTGGTGGCATTATAATATGACACTTTCATATTTCGGTGAGTGTACTAGCACTCAGCTGGGTAAAAGGTCCTGCTCTTGTCAATTGATCATTGAGTCCCGAATTGGGCCTGACCGACACCACTGCGTGTTAAGACTATCGGTTCTTAACTCTTGGTGGTGTCGGCCTGACCCGTGTTGAAATCCGTAGATAGAATTCTCCAGATGCGACAAATATCGGGGGAGACATTATGATAAGCAATAAACGAGTTATTTTGGGGTTGATGACAATTTTCAAAGTAATGCCTAGGCCATACCGTACACTAGGATTTTACCTTCTTTTTAGTACTGTTAAGGAGACATCGTACTTTCAAACTCATTTAAGGCCTCGTACTTAACATAGTTAGATCTCAAGAGATTTATAAGTTTGTATGCATTGCTTATTTCTGTGAACTTTTGTTTCGCAAAGCGCTAAATGTTTGGTAGCTATCAGACAGGGTTTTTATAGAAGATTGTTTCCAACAGTGAGTTTCTTCTAATTGAAAAAACTCCTTCCAAGGTGTAATTAGAGATGACTTTAAATTCATAAATAACTGCATAGTTTTAAGAACATTTAGATAGTTTCGAAATGATAATGTGTAATATGTTTTATTCTTCTTTTCGTAAAGTTTCCTCTTGTGAAGAAAATTGTTTTTGGAAATTATGCGAATTAATCATTTCGTTAAAGGGTCTTATTAGCTTAAACTGTTATTTTGTTTTCCTTAATGGATGCAAGTTACAGTAGTTATTATGCAGTTAGGAGCTAAATCTAATAAATCAGATGCCTAATGCATGATTTATCGGTATAATATTTTTGTAACCAGAATTCCATGCCGTATAATCTTCAAGAGGTTTCATGTTTAATTTTAAAGCTGGGAAATGAGCGTACTCATTTATCAAGCAATTGGTTTGTTAATTGCGAATTAATTCCTTTTCTAGTTTTACCGAAGGATCTGGAAGGCAGTATTATAACCAAAGTTTGTTACTGATATGCATATAATTCTTTCCCATTCAAGGAGGGATGACTTTGGGGAGGATTTCTAAGGGAACTGGCTCGTATACATGTTACACATGGAGAAACGCCCATGCAGCCAGCCGTTCGCTGGGATTCGAAACCCGCACCGTGCAAGTGTTCAGCGACTTTACCGCCCCCTCGCTGGTCGGTTTGGACATTTATAATTTATCCATGAATGTATCGCTTTTAAGGAAGACTGCTGTCAAGTGTTTTCCATGATAAATTACCCACTTCTTTAGAAGAAATTACCAAGTGAAGTTTGTAATATTTTCGCGAAATACAACACAGCGCATTATATACGATATAACTCAGAGATAACTGCAGACTCTTCACCAGCTTTCACGAAAAATGTAAATTTTATTTTACTCTCTAACACTTTTTTCATTATTGATTTTTATCAAAATTTAAGATTCGCTATCATGAAAGAATTCTTTCATATGAAATTTTCATAAGTAACGGACGTAATTCTAATTCTCAGACATAACGGATGAAATTACACTTTTAGCTTTAAATTGAAATTTCCATATTCGAATATGAAAATTGCTCATGATTAATAAATTGTATTCTATTGCACATGAACAAAATTTAAGTAATGGAAAATATAAAATTTTGATACTGGTAAACGGCAGGATCTTTGCTTTATGATAATGATAAAACGACTACTTCTGTTGTGACAGACTAAAAAAAAAATCCCCCCCACCAAAAAAAATCTGTGTCAAATTTTACGATGACTCTTACTTAAGCCCTAGTGGCAGATAGGTTAAGATCGTTGAATACTGGGACTTCGAACCGGTTCGATGCAAGATATGTGACTTATGTGACTTATCTCACTTGTTTGACAGTAACATCAAAACAAGCCCACGAAATTCATCGTGACAAGGACAGCAAGACTGCGACTATCGTTGACAAAAGCCTTGAGCACCGTAGAGGTGACAGTACGACTTCGCTCAATTCCGCCTCCAATTTTGATGGAGAGCACGCCGGAAGAAGAGATCCGAGGACCTCTCACCTCTCTTCCCCTAGCAGGAACCTCTCGAGAGGACTTTCGGCTCGCCTTACATTTAGAGTGCCCCATGCCGAAAAGACACTATACATTTACAAGCATCCCTGCCATTTGAACCTAGGTACTTCGGTACCACAGCAGGCTTCCCTAACCACTATACCGTCTGGGCGGCACTCGATGCAAGGTTAACGGACTTAGCTGTATGTTTGGTTAACGAAGTTTTCTTCTAAGCGAATGACAACAGGGGCTAGTTTCCGTTACGAACTCATCCAATCCTTTCCCTTAGGTAGACAGTCCTCGTGTGCTTTGCCGTATTCAAATAGCAGACCAATCAACCATGGTGTATACTTACATTTTTAATCACTCGTAATCTGACATCAAAGTATTTTACTTCCTAAAAGCAATATATTTCTAGGGAAGGAAAATTCTACTTTGATAATAAATCTACGACGTGACTTTAAAAAATTTCCCATACTTTAAAATTTTTTTTAATCATAATCTATTATCTTATAAATATTTTCAAGTTAAAGTGAATTTTAGTGACGCAACTGAAAATTCTTTTTAACGTACATTTCGCAAAATTGCGAGGAGTGTTTTGCTATTTTTAGAAACTAAGCTTTTTAGATCTTTTAAACACTTATTTCTGATAAATTAGTATTTATACGACGTTATTTAAAACACAAAGTATAATATTATGAAGAATAAATGCATGATTTCCTATCCGGAAAAGAAAAGTTGCTTGATAAAAAATAACACTTATTTTAAAAATTTATATTTATAAATAATTACATTCATAAAAAAATTACCAAATTTTCCAGAATTATCTTAAGAGGAAACCGAAATGAAGTAATTTTCAGTTTTAGAGCAAAATAAGAAAGAATATTAATTTGCATAATTTACGCATAGTGACTGTAGTCTCAGGTAAAAATCGAAGCCTATAAACCAAAAATAAATAATTAACAGGACCTAAAAAGTTTCCTCTACTTAACACGACAGGGAACAAACCTTCATATTTCCA
>KK115172.1:2347791-2375367 GCA_000611955.2 Stegodyphus mimosarum
GAGTGTAACACTGTTAGGGAGTGTAATAAGACTGTTAGGGAGTGTAATAAGACTGTTAGACTGCGAGCTCAGCGAAAGCGTTAAAGACCTTAAGAATCTAAAACTTTTCAGATTTCTTTTTTATTTTACTGATGCTATTTTGTTTTTTAATTTGGAAGAATTTCATTGGTCTACTCTTTGCATAATTTTTATTAAAATGGTTTAATTTATAAAATGAATGGAAGGGGTAAGCTTGCATACACCCCATACTATAAGTACTTCACGGAAATTAAAAAATTATTTTTTTAATCCAAAAGAAAACAAAACTTTATGTTTCTGATACGTTTTTAAAAATATGCAAGTACAACAATTGGGAATACTTAACAAGTAAGGATATGCAACAACGGAAGACTTAAACCTTGTTTCTGATATATATATATATATATGCATTCTAGAAAAGGATAAAATATGATGGATTAGATCGGAAAATCCAAAATCCAAGAATTCGAAGCACTCCATTGCCCCCCCCCAGACTTCCAAAACTTTAGTACTTCTTCTTGTTCTCTGAAAATCTGTTCGAAACATCAATTCTTCAAACTGTCTTCAAGTTTTAAGGCTTCGTATTGGAAAAACCCAGTTGTTGGAAAGCCGATAAGGGCGAATCCAGTTAACTTGGGCTGGGGAAGGGAGGGGATTGAAATTTAAAATGTCAATAAATTAATAGTTTTTTATTATTTTAATTTTTTTAGAAGCTTTTTTGTGTACAGAATGGTAGTTGGTTCTTAGCAAAGGAAAAAATTCCGTATAAACCAGATAAAGCATATAAACTAATCACATAAAAACTAAAGGGAAATTAAGAAAAATTTTAGCTACGTAAATTATTATATTAATTATTTTAAATTAATATAAGTACATCCTCATATTTCTTTTATTCAGATTATTTTTATTTTATTTTACGAAGTATAGAAAGTACTGTAATCGCGAAAAATTTCGAAATGGATTCAGAAGGGGTACTCCGTGACGTCTGTACGTACGTACGTACGTATCTCGCATAATAAAAATGATTAACCGTAGAACGTTGCAGTTTTGTATATCAGACTGCTATAACACGCAGTTGTGCACTTCCCTTTTTTGTGGCAGTCGGTCGCACCAAACATATATATATGTACCTACTGTCTTATCCTGCTCTGTGAACTCTGTTTTCATTCTTATATCTTGGTAAGGCGTGCATTTTTTTCTTTAAAAGTAATGGAATTATGTGGTTATTATGTTCTGGTTAAGGTTTTCATATCTTTAGTTAATCCGCAAACAATAGTTGTAGAATTATCAATAATTTAAAACTTAAGTGGCGCTAGGTCTAACGAGCCCGCCATTTATTTACGTATGAAACTACTATTAGTGAATTAAGTTGTTTGGTGCACCAATTTCAGTATATTTTTGTTCCTTAGGACCAAAGATTAACTTTCGTGTACCGATAATATGGTCTTCCTGCCCGTGGCCGAATTACTTGTTTTGGCGCTAAACTTTAATTTTAATTGTTAAAATTGTTTTTTTTTAACTGTTTTTGCCGTTTTAGGTTTTTCTGTATTTTACAATTTTTAATGAAGACGTTTTGAGTTTTTATGTATTTTTGCCTTGCCGCGAAATGAGAACTGAATTGATTGAATGAGAAATGTATCTCTATTGGATATCTTAATTACGGCAATATGATTGTAATGATAAAAAAAATTAAAATGTAATATAAAATTCTTCACATAAAATATTATTGCGCTCTTCTCTCTCAGTACATGACTGCATTAATAAAGAATTATGCACACAAAACTTATACAAATAATGAAATTTTGAATTTATTTGATTACGAAATTTTTAACCAAACAAGAAATTCCAGTTGAACCATTTACATTTCCTTCTAATTAGGCATTGTCATATAAAACATAATACTGGCAATTATCAGTATGCATTTTAAACTGTAATTACCGTATAACAAATAGACTCGAAATAAAAAAAAACTAGCAATTTTTAAAAGCTTGATATTATAAGTAAAATAAATTATTAGTGCGACAGCACTAATTTGTCTTAATTTTGAAAATTTACTACGTAAAAGACAGGAGTTACTGATTAGATTTTCTGAAAAATTTCAGCTAGATATGTCGCAAAAGCCTACAAGTTTTTCTGTCTTGTTCATTGTGAATACAATGTAATCAAGGGCGGATGCCAAATCTGATCAATTAAGAAACCGTAATAAGATACTTAGATTCTAACCAATACAAAACAGAGCAACTAAAATCTGACGAAATTGTGTTTAAAACATATTTGGCTGACCAAATATAATAATAAAAATATAAAAATATAAATTAAAATAAAAGTAAATAAAAATAATGTAATTAAATAAAAATTAGATAACAAGTAAATGAATACGACTTAATTTATTATTTGCGAAGCACAATTCATTATAAAACATAACAAGTTTAAGAAAGAATTTTATGTGCTTTCCTCATAAGAAATAAATAGATGAAAAAAAGCGTCTTTAAAAACGTAAGCACAAGTGCTAAAATTTACTTCACCACGTTTCTTAAAAAGAACGAAAAAATTGGCAACTTATAAACGCATAATTAAAATTTAAAAGAGGAATCAAATAATTAGATATTAGGTTGTTGCAAATGAAATGGTTGATATTAAGGGATACTAAAAAAGAAGAAGAATATACTTTTAATCAGAGTAATCTTCTGCTATGTATTGTTGTAATAATAGGCAAATCATTTACACCCCGTTTGAGAAAATAAATGCCTCTAAAATTGATGAAGTCCTCCACTGTCCGATCATTGTAAAGCATCTTTTGAACGAACAAACAGACAAATATAAAGGCTAAGTGTTGGAAAATATGGTAATCTGTTGAGGAAATGTTAGAAGAGAATGGTGAATGAGGCACAATTTTGATCCAAAGTTATTGATTTGTTGTACGTTTGACACTGCTCAATGTGGGAGGTTATTATCCTAAAACAATAAGACTTTATGTCTATTCACAAGTGTTGGTTGCTACTTATAAGTTTGTCAAGCAGCTACAAAATCAAACTGCATTTATCGTTTCACCTCATGGAAAAAGTGAATAGTAAATAACATCGGAAGTAGAAGCACTACAATAAAAGATATTTTGTTTGGATGTTTGAATATCTCTTTGGAATTCGTTCAGTGTTTCTTTGGATGTCTTTCTTGGAACGTTGAGTTGCCTTTGGAGTCCTTCCTGGAGCATCATTCTTTCCTTGTCCCTGAGATGAACATGTACGGTTGTCGTAGGGGCTTGGACAATTCAACGTCTCATCCGCACTCACAGTTCGTTGAAAGAACCTATCTTCTTATTTCAAAAGAGGACAGCCCAATTCCAAACATGGTGCATTTTTTGAGTTCCTAAGGCAGTTACATTCAGTCAGGTTCCTTACTTTTCCTGTCATTGCTACGTTTCACGAAACAGTTGAAAAGTACTATTTAGTGTCAGGGCAATTTTTAGTATAGTTTGGCGTAGATCAGATTAGATTAATACTTCCATTCATTCGAATCAATGGAAGAAAACAATGGCCATGGAGTTCGTTTTGTAGTCTCAAATCTCATGAATGAAAATTTTCAAACCAATGATGAATGGGTCTCTATTTTAGTGCTTTACTGAAAGTTTTTGCTGCAGAATTTCCCAGTTTGAACCCAGTTTGTTGTGATTGATCTCACGTGTCTGACCTCATCAGAATAAGCCCATGAAATTTATTGTGACAAGGAGTACAAGATCACGCCCATCATTGGCAAGAGTCTTGGGCACCATATAGGTGACAATATGATTTTGCCCAGTTCCACCCCAATTTTGAGAGACAGCATCCCGGTGGAGTGAAGGCCTCTCACCCCTCTTCCCCTACTACTAAACCACAGGACTGGATTTTCAGCTCTCCATATATTTAGAGTGCCTCATGCCGCAAAGACACTACAGTTACAAACATCCATGCCTTCTCCGGAATTCGAACCTGAGCTCTTCTCTATGGTAGCCAGAGTCACTAACTCCTAACTACCGTTTGGGCGGCACTTGTAAAGTTGCAACAGCATCAGTTGATAGGTTTCATAATTGATTTGATGTCAGTACGTTTTAATGCTGGCTGAACGGGTCAAATACTTCAATTGCATCATCAACATGTGACGTTATCACATAAAAAAATTTGCAATATATATTTTAAATTTTAGTCCCTTTTGCAACAACCAAATCCTCATGTCATTCAATGGTCATTTCATTTGCGAAAACCATTCGAATATTGAAAAGCAAGGTTATAGAGTCTCGTATTCTTTGGTAATTAATATAAATTAACGAGCTATAGAAAGAGTATAGAGGAATTATCCTCAGATTATTACAGCAGACAGAGGAAGGGTATAAGTGACTTTTTATTCAATTACAAAGAGTTTCACAAACTGCCCCACTTGGGTTTACATAAGCCAACACTTCTGGCATAATGTAAATGAGTAATGTTCAACATAAAATAAAATGTTATTAAACAAGCCTAACGGCTCATAGGATAATTGAATCGCGCAAGAAAGCCGTAGAAGAAACTCGTAGAAGTCGGCGGAATAAGTCTATCCGCCGGCACTCAACACTTTGTTCTCTGGCACTCAACACCACTGAAGCAAATCGCTTCTAAGTAACAACGTGGCCTTCAAGCAGGCATAACACGCTCTAAAAACAACTTCTGAAACCTTTGCTTAAATAGCAGTTCTTTCTCCCTTAATTTGAATAAATGCGTGCTAACTGATTAACATTCTAGTAGGAAAGCGTGAGTGAAAAGAAAAGTTGCTTTAACTAAATTTAACTATTAATCAAAAACAAATCCTCATAAGTTTAACCTGTTCTTCAATTACCTAATCTCAAGGTAGAACAGTATTTTCAACACTGTGTATCATAAGTACAAGCCAGCTTAACTTTCGAAGAAAAATCTTCATTACGCTCTTCTTTGCAATCAAATTACCTGATTGGGGCTTTCATCTGATAAATCGCAAGTTCAGCAGAGCAATTAAAACTATCTTAATATGAACAAGTTTTAAATAATTTGATCTCTATAATCAAACATTTAAGCTTGGATTTAATAGTTCCAACAAAATAATAAACTTTTTTTCCAGAGTTTTAAAATAGTAGTTTTGTAGACCCATTAGGTTATTAGGAGGCAGGAGACATGAAAAATGAGCAGTGCCTTCGCCGGGACTCGAACCTGGTCCTCTGGAATACGCGCCGAATGTACTACCATTACACCACGAAGGCATTCAGAAAACAGGGAGAAAATACATTATAGCTCTTGAAACCGGTTATTCTAAAAGCAGGGTAAATGAAAGCTACATTAGGTCAGGGAAAACTAACTGTATTGTTACGGATTTTGTATTTATTTAGCTATTTATTTAGAACTGTAATTAAAATTGTTTTATTTTCCCGTGCAACGCAGACGATGTTTCGAAGAGAAAGCTATTTCAGAAAAGTGAAACTACAAGAGCGCGTGTATTTAATATTTAATAAATAAGTATCTCGTAATTGCTGTTGCCATCCAGAATAATCAAGAAATTAGATTTTAAATAGATTTTACAGGAATATTCTCGTGAATATTAAAAATCTTATAAAAGCCGAATTAAAACACCTCAGCTCAGTTGCTGTTGCTTTAAGAGAACTGTTTGCTGACTTAATGCTGTTATTGATTGTAGCGAATTCACTGTGAGATTGGATTAACTTTCTTTGTTTTGAATTGAGTTCTGTTTAACGTTTGAGATATTGTGATACTGTACGAATATCTCTGAGGAAATATTTCAGCATTTTGTTTTATTTCTTGTAAAAGAACAAATTTTATTAATTGTTTAACGACTTGTGCATTCAATCCATAACGAACCCATACGCACGCAACAGTATTTATCGAAATATTTAATGTATTATTAGATTTTATGCTTTGTATTTTTACTCTTTGTATTTGGTTATAAAATTAACTTTTTAAAAGCTTAACCATAAAATATACATTCTGAGATTTCTATTTTAATATGGCACAGTTCTCGAATTTTATTGACAGTTATAGTTGAATTGATATCATATTTTAAACTAATAGAATTGAATATTAAAAAATTCTATAAGTGTTTCATTAACCTAAAATTTTCTGAGGAAATTTAAAATGCAATTATTCTGCTAACCCTATCCTACATTTAAATTACATTCCAAGTTTTTTCTTGAACTGAATTAAACTGTTTCGCAATTATCTTAAAGTACCAATTAATCAAAATGTTCCAACAAATTACAAAACAAAATTATCCTGAACTTCACCCCGTAAAAAACAAATTTGAAGAAAATGGACAATCAGTTAAAATAAATGAATGAGTTTCATTCCTATTCTGAAACAGTGCATTCAGTACTCAAGAAAAAAAAAAGTCCAGAACACATAAATTTTTTTTCGCTTGACTAAATTTTGTTTTACTTCGTAAATCTCATTCTCCACAAAATTTGTTTCCTTTCTTGTCGATTTTTCATTTTTTTCCTTCCTAAAAACACTGCAGTAAAAGTTGTGTAGCGTAACTTGTATCTGGTTCTTTTTCTTCTTTTGTTCTCTTTTTTATCTTTCGGAGAATAAAGATTACATTGTGTAAGGTCCATGAATAAAAAAAGGTTACAAACTGAATTCACAATCAAAAATTATTTTATTTGTATTTAACCGAGACTTAACTTTTAAGGATGTTTCTTTCTTATAAAAGTACGCTAATTGCCTCTGAAGCTTTAACGATAAGGATCAACATTAGAAATTATAATTACTAAATAGTTTATCTAAAAAACATTTTCAATGCATTTGCAACGTAGTTGGGAAACAGGTACTTTATTTCGCTTTATGTTTCATGTTGTTACGGAGACTTTTCATTCATAGAATTTGGCATATATCGGAGATTTGTTATTTTACAGAAAGGATTATCAAGAAATTTGTGGTTCATTTGAATAATTTAATTATGGTAAAGCACTGGAGGGCTATCTTCTTCCGGCAAGAGATGCCTTCGTGGAGGACTTTCTAAGAGAAATTGGCTCATATACACTTTACATATGGGGAAAACGAAGAAAACACTCATACAGGCAGCCCGTTCGCCTGAATTTGATTGTCAGGAAAGAAAAAATTAGTTATTGATTTTTTGAAAGGAAGGTTACCATGATTTTATTTTAACGCTGCCAAAGTTAAGCATAATTTTCATTGTTTGTTCAAATTCACAGTAACAGAACTATATTTTCTTTAGTATCAAGTAGTTCATCTGAATTAGATGGTTGCATAAATTATTGCTTTTTATTCTGTATTAAGCGATTAAAAACCACCTTCCTAAGGAAGTTATTCTCGACGGAATTAGAATGAATTATTTTGAAGGAAATTTCTTCATCCCAGTGCAAAATCTGCGTCTTTTTCAGCTAGCACATGGACGAGGGTTAGACTTCTGACGTGGGTGCGGATAATATTTCAAGATTGCTCTTCACAAAAAAATTTTTAATAAATTATTCCACCATGGAGCCGAACTAAAATGTGCTGGACGGTAACTCAAATCACCTGACCTGGCAGACCGGGTTTTGATTCTTTCCTCAATTGCTTTTTAAATGGGAGAGAATGAAAATAGTTAATGATATTCTTCTCATGTATCCTTGCGCTGTAGTGGTCAGCAGCACATCCAATTAGCAATTAGAAGATCACAGGTTCGATTCAAGTAACAGCTAAATTCATTATTTAAGGTTCCTACTTACCAAAACGTTACTCTGTCTGTATTAATTTGTTAAATAATCCACAAAGGCAAAGACTATAAGAGTTGCCTTCTAAACTTCACCCCCGTGTTGATCATTCAGCATTATGAAACAGGCATCCTAAAGGAAAAGTCCCTGAAGTGCTTTCATAATAAATAAACTAATGTAAGTTTTTTGACTTCCACATTTTGACTTCCACATTTTGACTTCCACACATGACTTCCACATAATATTAGAAAATTTTAAAAATTTACAATAAAAATTCAAAACTAGCGACAATCTTCAATAAGTTTAGGGAAAGTGAAGAATTAAGCTAAATGTGTACCAATGTCAACTACTTTGAATGTTAACTGCTAGATCCATAAAGACAATCAGCTGACATATCGTCCTCTCTTTGACTTTTGCGTAAATAAACTCGTACTCAGAAGAAGCTGTAAGGATTTTAAGTTTTACTAGTGTTTATTTTATTGTAAACCTTACTATCGCCTCTTATTTTCCATTTCCGTCCAGAATAAGCGCGAATAGATTTAGTGTATGCAAATGAGGTTGCAAACTTTAGAAGTATCTAAGACATGGCTTTTAGCCAAGAAGGAGTGAAAGAGAGATTTTCTCGCGGCCTTTACTGCGAGTGTGATTTTCGTTGTCTGCCTTTAAGGCCAGAACTTAGTTTTCGCTGATATTTGGAAAGGTCTTTGCATTCTGCTAAAGGGCCAATCTTCGCGTTACTAGTCTCTGTAAAGCCTCTTACTTCTTATTTAGTTAAGTTAGTTTCTTTTCTTATTGTCTACGTTCTAGAACCAAAAGTATTGGTCTTTGTATCGCGAAGTACGGGAGTACCTGTACGTTGTGATAATAAAGGGTAAATTTAACGCTCCTTATCTTTGTTTTATTTTCTACACACGCACCAACATAGTTTTAAGTAAGCTCACTGTTCTGACTCAGGACTCCAGCTATGTTTGCAAAATCAAGCAGAAGGACAGTAGTCCTGACAAAGTTTCAAAGTAAGCATTTTTATTTAATCATCAGCCTGATGGTTACATAACATTTCTAAAAGCAGAAATAAAAGTTAAATTCAAATATTAACTTTATAAAGTATTTTCTCTCTTCTTTCAACATGCCTTCGTGGTGAAAGGTAGCACACTCGGCGCGTACTCGAGTGGTCCAGCTTCGAGTCCTGGCAAGGGCATTTTTCATGTCTCCTCTTTCAAAATAACATAATATTTTTATAATTGGCACCCGAACTTAAAAGTGGTGGACAATAATTTGTCACCACCAGATTTGGCGATTGGGTCCCCTATTCTCCAGTCGTCCTCTAAAAGGGGGAGTATATAAGGTATTTTCTCCCTCCTTTCAGCATGCCGTTGTGGTGCAACGATAGCACCCTCGGCGAGAATTCGAGAGGTCCAGGTTCGAGTCCTGGCGAGGACAATGTACATTTTTCACGTTTTCTGCTTCAAAAAAACCTAATGCCTCTACAACGTTGCAAAGCAAAAGAGCTCTTATAAGCTGTGGCGTATAAGTGCTTTCGAGAGCACTCGAGAGCTCTCGAGAGCCAGAAAACCTTACGCGAGAGCCTAACCTTTCGAGAGAATTTGCGGCGAGAAAAGCTAAAACCTATTCAAGTAATTCAATCGATGGGAGAAGCAACAGGTGACAGGTGACAGCAGGTTCGGGCACCCGGACGGCTTTGCTAAGACTACTCAGATATTGACCGAAACCCGCATCCATCTGGAGAAACCCTCATGAGATCCAAATCGGACCCCATGGAGTTTATTGAAAAATTTAGTCATTACATCCATGGCCAGATAGTGGCTCTGAGCATACAATGTCAATTGCTGGGCTGGATACAGAGCTTACAATTACAGTACTTTGGTATGGACAATGGTTTAACATGTATATGGTGGCACACTGTGGTGCGCGGTATGACGTATTATCATACGATATTAGTAGAATACTTGCGTACAACAATAGTGATACATACAGGACTTACTTACAATAATAGTGCAATAATATTAATACAACAATAGAGTACATACAGGACTTACCTAAATATTAGTACAGTGTAGAGGTAGAGCTTATACGCATTATAAGAATAGCACTCAATGCGTGCAGCATTTATGCAGATATTTACTGGATACATGCAATATTGGATTACAAATATAAAACATAAGCACAACACAATTCATACTATGCACTACCTCAATGCTCACTCACAATACATTTATGCGAATACATGTGCACGAACATATATGCTTACTTCATATTTACACTTACAGTATTGAGCTACTATATTAGAGCAGTTACAATATAGGATTACAATAATAGTACATATGCTCGTGATAATAGTTGAGTTAGCACAACACTAGTGCATTAATAATAATACAACAAATGAATACATACAGGACTTACCTACAAAAGTAGTACAGTTTAGAAATAGGGCATATACGCATTATAGGAATAGCACGCAATACATGCAGCATTTACGCAGATACTTATTCGATACATGCAAGATTAGATTACAGTTAAGAACATTTGCATAACACAAAACATACGTTTGCACTAGCTCAATATACACCCACAATACAATACATTATCACGAATACATGTGCACGAAAATATATACAAACACTGTTCTTGCTTACTACATATTTATACTTACAGTATTGGATTACAATATACTCTTGAAACTACATGCACATACAGGGAGATGAATGAATATATGGCTATATACGCTTATGGAAATTGGACACTGTACTTATTCTACAAGGCATTGAATAAAACTGTTAAACATGGTGGAGCAACGTGGAAATCGAGAATAGACATATAAACTTTGTGATGTGAGAACACAATTTTTGTGCATGCTGTTATAGAATTCAATGATTACGTTATGTTACAATTACATTACTAGATTACTTTACTAAAACTTAGACACATAAATGTTGTAGAGCACTGACATTACTTTTGAATTGCTGGATTACGTTACTAGATCTCTGAGACGTAAGGTTGTAGAACTCGTACGTGTTAGGCGTGCTAGGGCGAATTGCGAGATGTTTACTTACAGTATCTGAATACAATAGGTGAGTATATACAAATTATGATGATAGGACAGCTGAGTTCTGGGTATGATAGTGTGATAAGACACATACATCGGTTGTTACACTGCTGTGGTTTCTTGTTGTTACACTGTATTACTACATTCACATTACTGATACACTATGGTAGTTACACTGTAGTTGTTTCACAGTAGAAGTAGTTGAGGGCACACTATAGTGCGCCTTTTGTACAGATTGGTTGAGATCATTATTAATTGGGGGCTCTGCCCTATTCTCATATAAAAATTCTGCATGGCTCTATCATATTTTACATATATTTACATTCTGTATGGCGGCCGATCATGCGTAGTGGTCATTGGGATTGTTTAGTACTATACATGCCGTGGCTTAGACATCGTCTGCCTATTCAGCTTTGCAGAGTTCTAGCCCCATCGCTTCCAATTTGTCCTTAATACACTTGATTTTGTGTATCGTCCCAAGCTGTTTTATCAAAAGGCGTTTGAATAGTATCACGTTATCTCTAGGAAATTTAACGTGCCACTCCGTCGTAAGTGGGCACTCTGTTATGTAGTGATCCGGAAATATTAGTTGGTTGCATACGCACGTGCTAGTGCCTGAAAGTCCCCTTTCTGTAAAGTACGTAGGAAAGGGGCCGTAATGTATCTTGTTAAGAATGATGCGGAGGTCAGTCTTTCCGTTGTGATTTTTAGCAGGAAGTCATGGGCTCTACGACATTGCTGTATGGAGTCCCATTCATTTTGCCATAGTCACTTGACAGTATCCCACGTCTGCCTTTTCAGGCAGGATCTTGGGAGGGGCGCATAGGTTTTCTCCTCTTGTAAATTCTCTACCGCATGCTTGGCTAACGCATCCACCTCTTATTTCCTGGATTCCAGTATGCGCTTTTAACCAGGATAATCGAATCTGCGTTGATCCCATGCTCCGTCTGATGTCATCCTGTAGTTGTTGAATGAGAAAGGAATGATGGAGTGGATTGTTCATTGCGTAGATGCTCGACAGACTATCAGTGAATATGAACCTTGCGTTGTTTCGTCCTAACTGACCATTCTATTGCTTTCTGGAGGGCTATCACTTCCACCTGGAAGATGAAGTTGTCGGCTCCTGGGCGCCCTTTCCATTTGTCTACTATTCTACCATTTTTGTATGCTATAAACGCACTGCTAACTGAGTTGTCGATTTTTGACCCGTCTGTATAGAGCACCGCTCGCGGGTCGTCCGTGTAGGGGGCTAGTGTCAGCGAATGATAGGTACTTATGCCAAGACCGTACTCCGAGATATGGCCAGCGATAGTTTCCTAAAGTTCGTTTTCGAATTCAAGAATTCTGTGATTAAATATATTAACTAATTTGCATTCTGGTGTGAGGCGTCGAAAAAAAAAATTGTAATAAGAGAACTGGCTAATAAACGCAAAATCCTATGAACCACTATGAATTTTTCTTGATGTATCAGATAAAGGATAGTACCTATAAGCATAAAACCAAGTTCCGTACTTCACGTTGTCTGAAATTCTCAGTTTATTTTAATAAATGGTAACCACTTGAAAAGTGGAAATCCAGTTAAAAATTCGGAGGCAATCCATTTTTCCTTTTGGTCCCGCGGAAAACTTCCGAAATAAGTATATTAGAACCAGCCAATCAATATAACATTCAAAGATGAAACTTGAAGGGCATCAGCATAATCGATACTGTCGATATCTCAAATAATCGATAGGCGCCATGGTATTGAAAAGACGAGTGCAGAATTTCATTGTATGTACTCTCCTAAAACATCTTTTTTTCCTATGAATATCATTTTTCATCCTCTCACAGAATGCATTTATCGATTTTCATTAACAGAAATAACATTCCATAAGCTGGCTCTTGTATGTTTTCACATCGGTTGCTCATGCATTTTATTTTCAGTTTTGGTAATGGCAGTGAAATCCATTAAGGACATTAACAAACACGATTTATTTTTCTGCATAAAATATCTGAATAATTTAAAACCAATATTAATAACCCACTTCAAGCCTCGACGACTACGTCTTATTTTAAATTTCTTTCAATTATTTTACATGATTTAATCATTTAAGGGTTTTAAGCCATTTTCTCTATTAATGATTTAGATTTCGGAAATCAACGAGCATGCGCATTTCATTAGAATATTGATGGCCATAAATTTTGCATGAATTCATTGAAAAATGGCTATTAGTTTTTAGGCGGATTTTCTATTAAGATACATAAACATAATTAGTGTTTTATTATTTTAACCTTTTTTTGGTGCAGTTTAAATTTTTTTTTGGTGTGTGTGTGCGCGGACACCAGTGCCCTCCAGGGCGCTAATGGAATAATTTTACTGCACGCTTTGAACGGGTCACCTTGCGTGAGTGCCGAATCTTGATATTTTTTATTTCCTTATCAATAAAATCCCTTTTATATCTGAGGAGCTTTTTTTTTACACACATTCTTTCCCAAATCAGTACATATCATGTTTCTTTGAAATAATATTCTCAAGACAAATCGCAGCAATATGTAGAAAAGTGACCTTTCTACAAAATAATAAATACATAGAGAATAACGATACATAAAGAAGAAACTATATAAAATACACAGAGAAAATAATGAAATAAATATACAGAGAGTGTAACTGGCAGCGCTGAACCATAGCTTAAAGACCAGTCTACTTTGCCGGTGACCTACGATCCTCCATAGCACTACTGAAATAACCAGACGTCGGTCACTGGTGACCCTCATGGCGATCAGTGTATTAAACTTTATTAAAAATGAGATGTTTAAGAGCTGAAAGTTGCATTAACATGTTTCTCTGTTGCAGCTTGAAGTTTACAACCAAAGCGCCATAAAGCTAAGACTTGTTAACATCTTTTATGTTCTATTCTTCTCTTTTAAAACTAACATTTCATTGAAGGTATGTGTGTTAGTATTATAGTAGAAAACGTTACTGGTAAAATGCATTTACATTGTATTATTCACATCATAAAAGAAAGAATTACCAGCCATATAAATGCGAAAAACCAGAAGACGAAATATTAGGCACAGAACTTCTGTTCGCTTGACACTTATCCTTCAATATCTGCCCACCTCAATATCGTTAAAACGTTGTTATCCTTACATATTTTGTTAGTTACTGTTTTTTCAAAAATCGTTTTCTTTTAAAATTTTTTCTTACTTTTGCCATTTATCATTTCTGAACTCTGTCTTCCCTTGACCACGCTCTTGAAAGCCGTTGGGTTATATGTTTTATTTTTTGGAGCTACGTAAGTATACGATTAAATGACATCCTAGTAGCTTTGCATAGTCACTAACGTGGGCATGGTTATTAGCGTTGCACAGTCATTCATAGGTGTGGCATAGTCACATACTGGAGGTTAGTGACAATGCCGCTCCTACGAGCTAGGGTTCAAATCTGGATAATGCATAGGCTTTTGAGACTAAAGTAGCATTGAGTTAGTCGATTTGAAAGTCCTCCAAGAAACTGAAGACTGGAGAAGAAAGAAGTATATTTATGTGAGCATGCGATTAAATGCCATCCTGCTAGCGTGACATAATCACTCGTTGACGTGACATAGTCGCTATCCTCCATATTTGAAGTTAGAGACAATACCATGCTTAGTCGATTCGAAAATCTTCCAAGAGACTAAAGACTGGAGAAGAAGGATAGAAAAAGTGTTGGCTTCCATCAGCTGACTAGTTTTGATCAAAATGAAAAGCTAGCCAAAGCCATATTGTCAGAAAAACTGCTTATAGTCTAGGGCCAAATACACACGTATCTCGTGACTCGCTTGAAACCCTCTGACCGGCAAGGTCTAAAGCATCTTTTGTAATATCTGTAAGAACATATATATACTTCAGTCTTAAAAGATGTGCAAGAAATTAAGGTAATATATTAAAAGTATATGAAAGTATAAAGTACTTTATAATAAAAAGTATAAAGCAAAGCTGGTATAGTCACTAACGTGGGCATGGTTATTAGCGTTGCACAGTCATTCATAGGTGTGGCATAGTCACATACTGGTAATTCTTTCTTTTATGATGTGAATAATACAATGTAAATGCATTTTACCAGTACCAGCGGCATTTTGACATTAAAATCAAGAAAATAATTCTTTCTCATGGCATTTCTTGGGTACTGTTTTGGGTAAACTTGAGCTTTCTTAATGAAAATCTCGGTGGTCAGAGGGCTAAAAGTCCATCAATAATTTATTCATTTAATTATCAAGAATACTAGTACTAAAAATAAAGCGGTATATGATATGATGGTCACAATCAGGATATTAGTTAGGATGTGACGTTTATAATGTCTTTTAGATATCATAACGTCATATCCTGACTAAGGTAGTTTAATATTTGACAATCACGGTATCCTAATACGTTCTCTAAGACGATCCCTGTCGTAGGACGTACTCATATATATCAAGTCGCATACTCATAACGATATTACACTGCTCATAAATTAAAATATATCTAAACCACTTTTAATAAATATTCTATCTAAGACTTAAACTAACATTACTATGTTACTATGCCTTTTAATTAAAAACTCTAAAGAGATGTTTATTGTTTTCAGTAAATTGATTTCGATTTCTAGCAAAATAAAAAAAATAATTCAACTTGAGAAAAATTTGCTGCAAGTTTCATACCCAAGCGATCCGGTGACGTAAATTCTAAGCTAGGTCTTGAATAATTACGATATTTTCTATATTAAGGGAATAAGTACCTTTAAAAGTAATAATAAAAATACATTCGAATTTTATTATGCTTTTACACTAACTTTTAAAATAAGTTTTAAACCAAGTCTATGTAAAACATCGTTCTAGAACCAAAATTACAGTAAAAAATAATTATAAGCTTTTATCATTTAAGGGGTCGGATGATTTATTTACAGTTGTATTTCAGCAAATTTCTCATATTAAAGCTCCTGAACTATGCATAATGTTGCGTGCGTACGGATTCGTAATGGATTGAATGCACACAGAGCCTATGATAGCTTGATAAAATTTATTTCAGCAAAAGAAACACTTTACAATTACAGAACTTTCGCAAAAGTACTGACAGGTCCTTTGAGTATGACAGAGCACAATCAGTAGTTGTCACTTCAAACTACTCAGGATGCTCTACGGAATACAATGCAAAGGGCATGTAAAGAGCGAAGTTCGCACGGAGATCTCACTCTGAGCTAAAAAATTGAGAACTTCGTTTTATATAGTTTTCTCCCGATTGTCAGGAAATCTATAGTATTTTAGATTTTTTGAAATTAATGGAAAGTAATCGCGGTTAAAGTTACATATAAGGACCCGATATGGTTACATTTATATCTAGGGATCAATTACAGAGATTGTTACAATACCAGTTATGGTTATGCAGGGTCGAGATCAAATTGTCAACAACTGGTACCAAATTTTGGAGATTTCTCGCCAAATTTGGGGACTAATATTAGTCGCCAAAACCATCACCAGCTTGGCGATATCTCGCCAGTTTAGCGAGATAGCCACTTACCTCAATGTTGAATTTACTTGTTTCTGTAATCCTATTTTTTCGGCAGAACTTCGTCTCTTTAGACATTTCATGTTATATTATATAAAAGATACTGAAGTTTCGTATTTACTTTCACTAAAACTGTTTACATGTATACAAAATTCGTAACAATAAAATCTTTCGTTATACGATTCTATACAAATATATTGTTACGCATAATAGAAAAGTTAACTCATTAGCATATGTTCTATTTATTTATTATTTTTAAGAAAGTACTGTGCTCACAAGATTCCGAGATAATTTTCTTTTCAATTATAATTTCATAAGAATGAGGTATTTCTGCTTGCACGCGTGATTTCTCTGAAATAACTTACTAAAATCTCAAGAAATTTTGACTAATTGTGTAAACACCGAATCTTTGGCCAGTTACTCTGCTTGTGACATAAGAATTTTCATAAGTTATATCTAAATTTGAAATTACTTAAAATTTTTTTCAGTGATTAAATTAAAATTATGGTAGTTATATATGTAATACTGTTTAAATACATAATTTTGCGTAGTTATACAATATCCACTGAAGAGCCAAAAAACTGATGCATCTGCCTTATATCGTGCAGGGCTCTCGCGAGCACGCAGAAGTACGGTAACACGATGTGACATGGACTCGATTAATGTCTGAAGCTGTGCTGGAAGTAATTCACACCATTAATCCTGCAGGAAAATCCACAAGTCCATAGGAGGGCGAGGTGGTGAAAATCTCTTCTGTACATCACGCTGGAAGGCATCCCAAAAATGTTCAATAATGGTCATGTTTGGGGATCTAGGTGGCGAATGGACGTATCTAATGCCAAAAGACTGTTCCTGGAGCCACTCAGTAGCAACTTTAGACATGTGGGATTCACATTGTCCTGCTGGAAATGTCCAAGTCTGTCGGAACGCATAGTGGACATGAATGGGTGCAGTGATCGGACAGAAGACTTACGTGTCTGTGATTTGACGGTGTAGTATCTAGACGTACAGGGGCTCCATAGCATGAAAAATGCACAATCCCCATACCATGACAGAACCTCCACCATGTTGATATATGAGGTATATGGATATGTAGGGTCTATGGATTCGCGAGGTTGTCAGCATACCCGTACACATGCATCAGCCCGATATAATTGGAAACGAGACTTGTCAGGTCAGGCAACGTATTTTCAACCATTAACAATCCGATGACGGTGTTGAAGGACCCAGGCGAGGCGTAAAGCCTTGTGAGGTGCAATCAACAACTGTACAAGAGTGGGCCTTCGGCTCAATGATCAATCATCATCCGACATCAGTGATAGTCCTTTGAATAATTCGCCCGCTGGCACTTGTTGATGCTCCAAGATTGAAATCTGTAACCATTTGAGGAAGGGTTGCACGTTTGTTAAGTTTAATGATTCTCGTCAGTTGCCATTAGTCCCATCCTTTCACGAGCATTTTCCTGCCGTAGCAATGTCGGAGATTTGATGGTTTTCCGGATTCTAGATATTAACTGTACAGTCTTGAAATGGACATACGAGAACTCGGAGATGGACTCGGAGATGGACTTGGACTCGGAGATGCTATGTCCCATCTCTCGACCGCCGACTATAACACCACGTTCAAACTCACTTAAATCTTGATAACCTGCCATTGTAGGAGTAATAGATCTAATAACTTTGCCAGACACTTTGTAGAGACATTAGGTTATTTCGAAACAAGGGACATGAAAAATGAGCAACACCTTCGCCAAAAATCGAACCACGGACCTCTCGGTTACGAATGGAGCGTGCTGACGACTACACCACGAAGGCATGCGAAGAAGGGGGAAGAAATACCTTATAACGTGTCTTATACAGGTGCTACCGACCGCTGCGCTTTACTGTGAGTGGAACCATACCCCTGTTACTTACTCTAAGTGGTTCCCTATCTCTGTCAAGGCCCACCAGCGGCCGAGCGGTAAAGACGCTGAACACTGGTAGTTCGGTCCGAGGTTCGAATCCCGCGAACGGGCAGGCTGCATGGACGTTTTCGTGGTTTTCCCCATGTGTAACGTGTATACGAGCCAGTTGCCCTTAAAAAGTCCTCCACGATGGCATCCCTCCCCTTAGGCAGATAGCCCTCGTGTGCTTTGCCATAATTGAATAACCTATAATAACCTAACCCTATCTCTGTCATACCAGGTTTTTTGGCTCTTCAATATATACATATTAATATTAAGAATGTACGTTTATGGGTTTCGAAGGTAATTAATTATATCGTAAGGAAGCAAGATACTTTTCGACAAAAATATCTTGCTTCCTTACGATAAAAAAACGTGAAGATTTTCATTTTTAATAGCTCGACTATTTTTCTACTAAAACTATTACATAATCAAAATATTTTATTTATTTAAACTATAAATTATTACTATCATTATAATAAAGTAAAAAAATTGTCATCAATATTATATTTTTGGGAAGAAGTCTTGAAAGGCCTCTGAAATGATAGATTTCAGAAACACGATTACACTTAAGTACACATAAAACGTTTTCCTAGTCGTATATCCCTTCGACGTTGCAATAATAAATACAAATTTATTCTGCAACTCAAGTGAATTAATTTTTATTCTCACATGTAGAGCTTAAAACATTAGAGAATTTTTTAATTAAAAAAAATTCAAATTCTTGAGAAAAATGTAGCATATATTTAAATAAAATTAGTGCCTTAATAATTCATTCCTTTTTCGGGGAAAATTTACATAGTGTCACTCAATATATTTAAGAAAGCAATATTATAAACCAAAATTTAAAGTTTGTGTGATGGATAGAATTTTATAAAAATGCATCTATATATTGAAAAAACTCATTTTGGTGAAAAACGTGAAAATAGGGGGAAAATCTGTCAATCAACTTCATTAATTTTTTTTGATTTTTTATCGTCACAGTTATGTCGTAATAACTTCTCAGTAGCTTCAAGTTTTCTTTTGTGTTGTCTTTTAAATAATTTTGTTTCCTCGGTGATTTTATAACAGTTTTTTTGAATAACTTTCAATAACGGGATTATCAATTTTTCGAAGCTTCTTGTGTATACTATTGACCACTTGTATTAACCTTTAAAATTCTAAACACTTCAGTTCAATAAAAACAACTGATATAAACCACAGATATCGCATTTCCAAATTTCAACCATTTTATATCAATAAACCTATTTTTCGAAGCTTTGATCTGTCCATGCATACATTCTTGTGCATAATACTGATGACAAAAACTGAGCGTAAAATTTAGGAATATAGATAAGTCTCAATTAAGTGCTGTTTAAGTGACACCTTTTGAAAATTGTCTCTTTAAAAAAGGAATACGTCAGTCTAAATTTACATCTTTTACCTTAATTTACTAGCTTTTGGTACTACAAAACTGAGCACATTATATATTTCCTGAATCAGCAACACTTTATTTTTTAAAATTAAAATTGAAAAATCATTTTCGGAAGGTAAATTTGCTTTTATTTCCCTTAATTTAATATTTTTCAAAACTATAATTTTCTTTCTTGCGCGCATGATTTCTTTGAAACTGCTAACAAGTTTTCCAGAAAGTTTGCTAGCTGTACTGATCTATGTAAACATAAAATGATCAACTATTATGCTTCTTCAAAAATTAATTTAAATTTTATGTTAAAAACAGATGATTTTGAGAATAAAAGAAATCATTTTTAACAAAATATATTTCGAATATTTTTTGCAAATATGTCCTTGTTGTGTAGCGACATTAAGCTAATTAATTAATTAATTAATTAGTTTATATTCTAAATTATGCTACACAATGTGCCTTTTCTTTAATTTCTGTGTTAATTTGGTTTATCTTTAATTTAGAGTTTTGCACTTAAGATAGTAAGTTTGTAACTTTCGTTTTCGGAACGCGATTGGCAGCAGACAATGAGAATTGGGTGTGTTTTTCATGTTATAATCTGGATTTTAAAACACTTAATTTGAGTTTATATAAATATAATTACACTGGAAGAAACATAAAGATTTGCACTTTAATGTAAAATTACTTTCAAGCTGATAACTTAATTAGTTTGTGAAATATGCTCATTTAATTAAGAAAATTTTGTAGCTTATCGTAGGATTTCATGTGATTGCTATATTGTCATTTTAAGCTACTTTGAGGTGATTTATAGGGATATATGAGGAAGTCACCTTGTGCTTCCGGCAAAATTTGAGGGTTACTATCAGCAGGTGTTTTCATTTAGCGAATTTCTGGCGAGATTAAGGAAAGGTGTTGAATTAACGCTTTGAAAAGTAAGAATTTTTATACTGTTTTCTTCGGGGCGTTTTTTATCAAGAATTTTCATCCTTTTGACTAAGTTTTGGCGTCATTGGTTAATGCTTGTAACAAAAAGCCGGTGCACTCGATTTTTGGCTCTCTTTTCCTCCGGTTTTGGATGTGCTGAATCTACGTAGGACGAGGGGCCATTTCTTGTTCCCTCAGGCCACCGCTTAACTATGCTGTTTAATTTTTTGCGCTCTACATGATAAATAGTTAATGTCTACGTATACGTTCTACAGTTGCTAAGTAATCAATTTCTTTGACTCTAAATGGGAAAATAACTACAAGAAAAATAAAGAAAAAAAGACATCATCTTCAAGCCTGGAAGCGTCACTCCATGCCTTCGTTATGGCCCACTTTTGGCAGGCCATCTAGTTCCATCGTCGCCTGAATTAGGACAGGCTGTTTACCTACCGTGAAGGACATGAGGTTTGTCATCCGAGTCATCTTCCCAGCCTCTTGACTACGGTTCCCGTTCCTTGGTGTTCTGGAACAAGTTTACTCCTGGCTTAATGATGGGCTTGATTTCCTGGTACAGGCTCAAGCCTTTGTTTGTCGCCTATTACCCCCTGAACCTTCCCTTCTGTTCCTGAACTTCTGCTTCCGGAGTCTTAGATTGAAGACGACAGTTAAGTGTTTTTTTCCGTTGAATTAGGGGGTTATGTGCAACAGTGAAATTTCAATTATGTTTTCATAGAAGAAAATGTATTGATGTTAAATTAAATATCTAGAAATTATAGCAGTAGTGAGTTTTCACAATTATTTAGTATGTAAAGTATTGCAATATTTTATAAGGTTTCGAAAGTGCTATGAGAGTTGGTCAATTGATGCAATATAAATTTAAAATGTTAAGATGCAATCCTACTAGATTCTAATATTAATATGCTAAAAATGTTAAAATATACAAATGTTTTTGACTCCCGGGAGCCTTAAATTCTAAATGCCAATAGTTTAAATTAATTTTAATCGTAAAATAAAAATCGGTTTCATCTATAAATTTAGTATGATGTTTTATTTTATTTACTGGTAAACTATATATGACACCTACACCAGATATCATTGGGTTATTCGGGTATTTAAATCATTAACACAACGCACTTAACTTATTTATTTTAATGTACTAACCACTAAAATATGTAGTTTATATTTGGTGTTTTTCAAAGGCACTAATATAACATACTTATAAATATAAATCATAATTTGAATTTGGAAAAAACGAAATCAGCAAAAAATAGTGATTTGTGCATTTATAATGCTACGCGCAGTAATTATAATACACATAGTACATATTATGATTTTATGTCGATGACGAAGGAATTATATTTAGCCCTAAAGGACGTTAGCTCGAATGGGCTATTAGTCTCGAAACGGGATTTGGAGGTGTATTACTTTAAATATTTTCATTTTTCACATTGTTGCTACAAAATAATATCGCCCTGCATTATTTTAAAGAAATTTAATAATGAAGAATCCGCATGAATGTATGTATGTTTCTCTCACTGTGAAAAAACTACGGTACCTAAGGCCATCAGATTTTGAATAACCTAGTCCTCGAGCCTCACATGTGTATCTGGAAGCCCGAATTTTGAATTTCGACATTTATATTTCATATTTTCTAAAACTCAATGAATTTTTCACAGACTGAACGATTTGAAAGCGAGCAGTGGCAACACCTTACGGATTAAAACATTGCTATCTCCAACACGCAAGACTGTATTTCATGTGGCGTAAGGGAGAAGAAAATGATGTTGAATTGATAAATTTAACACGGAAAACGCTAGTAACAAAAAGACAAAAGGCTCGCAAGCCATCTTAATAAGAACACTGTACATAGATATGATAAACCGAAAAAAAAAATGCATTCCAACACTTAAACTTCATCGAGCATCCTAAACACATACTGCTTTTAAAATGTTTTGTACTTGCTGCTGAACTGCATGTGACGTAAGTACAAAGGAAACGTTGCTTAATAATAAAGCTAAAAAGACAAAAAGAAATGGGTTAGAAGGAGTGAGCGCAATAGCAGACTGGTAGACTGCAAGCTCAGCGAGATCTTAGAAAAACCTTAAGAAACTCTTTTAGGCGATCGTTGAAATCGGAGCCCTTTCAGATTTTTTTATATTTTTATTTAAAATATTTTGATGTTTGGAATATAAATTAAAAGAGAAAATCGAGTATCAAGTACATCAAAATAAGTATAGAAAATTTCACGATTACAAACCAATTAGTTACGAAGATACTTAGCTTTGAAATGTGTTACATTTTAGATACATTTTGTCATTTGAAAGGTATCTCATCTCTTAAGTAAATGCCGAAGTCAGTTGACTCTGAAATAATATCACAGTAAATGTTTTCCTAATATTTGGCTTTGAGCTCATGAATAGCTCCTTTTAATTCTAAAATTTTATATTCTATGTCATTTATTTCTAGGCTTAATTCTTAAACTAATAAGCATGCTGGAAAGGTTTAAGTTTAAATTGTTTGAGGTGTGAAAATAAAAAATTTCTTTTTAAGCTTATGATTTGTAAATTTTTTAAATTTGCAATTTCTTTTAAACTTTTCATAACTTGCAAAACAAATTCTTTGAGATGCTAACGGTATTCTAAAATTTTTTGGACAGCCGCAGCTTATTTCCTGTTTCTTTAAGCTTCTGGTTACCGATGGGAAAGAGGTCCTACTTAACATATCATAGTAAAAAGGGTTTAACATTGATGATTACAGTGTAGAGACATTAGGTTATTACGAAGCAGGAGAGGTGAAAAATAAGCAATGCCTTCGCCGGGAATCGAACCACGGACCTCGAGGTTACGCTTCGAGCATGCAGACCACTACACCACGAAGGCATGCGAAGAAGGCGGGAGAAATACCTTATAACAGTATTTAGTATATTTCGAATATGAACGAAAACAGAAAGGAAAATTGCTTATTTCAGCTCACAAATACAGGTATAAACGAAATAACTTAGATTACTAATTTTAGCAGATATTCTTCATAAGTTCTAGAAGGGGTCTAGGACTTTCCGCCGTCGCCATTTCACCGTGGCCGTTTCACCGTCGAGACGTTTCGTCGTTAAGACATATTTTTCTTTACATGACTGTATTATAGCTCGCCGCATTATTCTCTGGCCGATACTTCGGTTGGAGCTGTTTTTTTTTTGAGATACTACAGTTTTGAACAATTTTTCGACCATCGTCTTTTAAGCATAAATGACATAATCTTTTTACTGTAACACTATTATATACATACAATACACCTAATTATCACACTGGCTAAAACCCTTCAAAATAAATTCTTTTCCAGGTAAAAAGTCATTATTTCTAAGTAATATTTTAGTAATTCTAGAAGATGTGCTTAATTGCAAAAGTTTTTTTCTTTTAAAATTTAAGACAGCTAGAGGTATACAATAGGTAAACAAAATTATTGAATTAAATAGACTTAATAATATAATATGGCAAGATATAATATAGGCATATGAAGAAAATTATTTCTTAAGTATACGATAGGTAAACAGAATTATTAAAATAAATCAACTTAATATAAGATATAATACAGTCATATAAAGGAAAATATGTCTTGACGGCGAAACGTACGGCCACGGCGAATAGTCAAATTCCCAGCAGAAGTACTTTCAGAAGAATTATCCCTTTTCCCCCCACATTCTCTAGTTTCTTTCTAGATTATACTTTGTTATTAATTTTATTTATAAGTTACTGCAAAATACTTTCAGTCGGCCTAAATTAGCGTTATTAGAAGGATTGCGTAAAAGCTTGATGCGATTGTTGCTCACTGAGATAAGTAAACTTAAGCTTATTCAGAGAGAAACTGAATGCAATATCTACATCTAATGCAACAAGACATGAACCGAATTGCAGTCAAGCAGAAAATGTCAATCAAATCTGAACTCATGCGCGTCAGTGATTCGTAAGAAGATTAAAAGAAGCATTTGCAAATCAATAAAGGAAAGTGGCCCTCTAATATTATTAACAAATACTGAAGAAGATTTATAACCAGTGAATCATTCAACTTTAAGAAATGAGAAGAATACAAAGAGAAAAGTTCTAAGAAATTCCGATATTACAGTTCCTTGAGAGAACAGAAATCATGAATCATGGTTGTAAATGAGACAAGCGAAATATAAATAATCGCAATCTCTCATGGCTTTAACAAAAGGTTGCCCTATATATACCAAACGCAATTTTTTTTCTTCTGTTATTTTCCATCTGGAAATGTTTGATCATGGATTTTTCATGTTGCTTCAAAGAATTATTTCTTATGTGTAAATAGTTTTCAATTTATATCTGTTCCTTTTCTAGTTGTTACCGATTTCTCCAATGCCATGATGTTTCGTAAGCATACTTGTATTCTTGGTGATATCAAAATTAATTACTAACGCAAATTTCTACACAAGAAAATAATATACAGATATTATTCTTTATTTTAATTTAATAAATGAAATTGACTGACGATTTCTTTGGTTGAGAATTACGATAAAAATGATGATCCATAAAAAAAGATAAAATGAAAAGACAGTAACAGTATATTGCTTAGAGACGGTATAGTGAAAGTTTTCTAATCATAAATTATTGTTTTATATATACATGTATATATAAAGTTGAAAACAAATGGTGCGCAATAGCAGCAGTAATTTTTACAGTGAAAGTATTTATAACCCAAAAGGATGTCAGTCCGAACGGGATGTAAGTTTCGAAACGGAATTTGGAGGCTTCTCACTTTAATTCGATTGGATAAGAGCTGCCGCATTGCAGCATGATTACATAAAAAAAGAAACAGATTGATTTTCAGATGATGCATTTTAGATTCCAAAAAGGGGTCGTAGTCAAATTAAAATCAGGAATTAAAAAGATCAATTAAAGTTAGTAATTCATGCTTTTTTTAATCTTATACCTGTATATCTTGTATTATATTATAAGATATAGATATATAAAATTATGTATATATATATATATATACATAATTTTCTCTCTCTCTCTCTCTCTATATATATATATATAGACGAAGAACATAAGTATTTCCAACACATCTATCGCTATATTGATGATGTTATTGCCTTTAATAACTTTTGCAAACTTGATAATGCTAATATTTACCCTTCTTGCCTCAAACTTAATACCACTAATACATTACAAAATGAAGTAGTTTACCTAGATCTTCATATTCTTAATTACAATCAAATTAAAATTTATGATAAACGTAGAAACTCCCTTTTTCAAACATTAAAACTCACACACTGGAATTCTAACGTTTCAAAAAGGGTCATAATCAATACTATTAATGCACAGCTTCTCAGAATTAAAAGAATCTGTAATAGCACTGAACTCCTTCAAGAGAAAATTCCCCACTTTATTAAAATTTTACACAACAATCTTATTCCTCAAACAGTAATTAATAATTCCTTAGAAAAAGTTGGCATTTACCTTTTATTTAAAATTATTTAGATTAATAATGAAATTTTTTACTTAAGTCCTTAAGGAAGGTAGATGATGGATGGCTAATTCAGATGATTTAATGTAAAAATGTAACATAGGTTCCTCTTACTGTTACTTTTGTACTCTCTTAGATATGAACGAAACTTCAGTTTAATTATTAAATTTATAATTCAATATTACTGATCTCTGGCCTTGTCTATTACTGTTATTAATTTAGGGGCCTTTTTCGTTTCTGATCGCTTGTAAACCCTTTGGCAAGTAGAATAACGACTTTTTTTTAACAAATCCTCCATTTTCCAATTTCCACTGCTTTCAGGCCAGATTTAACATTTGCTAGTTCGGCCATTTTGTTCTTCCCCTTCAAACATTATTTACGTGACTCAGGACTTTACTGAACGCCATTTTGTTGAAAAAGCTTCCATCTTCGACTTCAAAGATTAACTCCTGTGTATCCCCAACCTTTCTGTCAAGATGTCCACACTGGCCATAGCGCCTCATTGGTTCACATAATGAAGTTTTAACACCTACTTCTAACTTACACCTTATTGGTGATTTTGAAATTCTTTTCTGGTTGCTTCCTAATTTAGAATACTTATTCTGGCAAACACATTTCAGTTTTTTCGCTTTTAATTTAAGCTGCAGCTTTAGGTACAGGTATGTTCAATTTCTTTCAGTTTGTTCTGCAATAGGTCTAAACAACATGTGTTTTATTTTGTTTTATTTCTTGTTTTGGTTAACTAAGTCTAATTTTTCTAGCTCATTGGAATCTCCCTTAAAATTATGTAATTTTTGATTCGTGCCTAATTGGCTACTTTTGTTTATTTGTACATTAGCTTTTCCAAGTTTTTGTAAGGGTTACTCTGTGGTACTTTTATTTGTTTTAAATTTGATGGCAGGCGCGTCGGGAAAAGAAACGATAAGAATTAAGACCTACGGTATTTTCTAGATTATTATCAATTTTTATCTGTTAAAGTTTTTTCGCTTTTGTCTCAATTAATGTCGTTTGACGAAACGCGTAATGGAGATTACCTATGCAAGAGCTGATGCGCTTTTCCCTTGACAAGTCCGCAACAAGCTCGACGTAGGCTAAATTGCCATTTACTGCCATTCTTTGTAACTTTTCTGGTGTTTTATTTTAATTTTGATTGTGCTTTAAATGTTTTTTTACGTGTTAAAAATTTTTAAATGTTGAATTTCTTGAATACCAACATTTAGTTTTTAGTTTTTTTTTTGCGTTATTTTCCTTTTGAGTAATTGATTTTGTTAAAGTTTTTTTAAACTTTGAAACGTAGGTATCAAATTTACTTTTAGGCGATTGCCTTTAGAATTTTCCTCTTTTTGCTTAGAACTTGAATGTCTAATTTACTTTTAGGCAATTACTTTTAGAATTTTACTACTTTTGCTTGCTTTTAATTTTACTTTTGCAGCTCAATGCGCAAAATTTTTGACCAAAAAGGTCTCTACGTACTTTTACTACTTTCTATAAATCTATATATAGGTATATATACATATGTGTGTGTGTGTGTGTAAAAT
>KK115172.1:2375450-2408532 GCA_000611955.2 Stegodyphus mimosarum
ACACGCACGCACACACATACACACACACACACACGCACACACACACACACACACACACACACACACACACAGATAATTAAAAAAAAGTTTTTAAATAAAAAAATAAAATAATAATGCTCAGCATTTTCGCACATTAAGCTGCAGAAAAATTATCAGTAAAGAGCTAGAGTGAGAAATTTAAAACCCATTTTACACAAAGACCAAAATTGAAATTCATAAGTAATGAATTTCAAAAAATCATATATGCTTTAATAGAACTGTTGGGGTGCTGATAGCACACAACGAAATTATCAAATATATACATATATGTATTCATACATATCATTTTTCAAAAACTTTATAAACTTTAATGAATTGTTGTATTTTCCGAATACGGATAAAAAAGAGTTATGGGAAATTACTTACCAGTTGACTTCCTCCCCGGCCCCATTGTGCGAACTGTAGCATGGCGTTGGAGTCATCATGGAGTAGAGGCACAACATGCCTGGAGAGAAAATTTCAAGATAGTGTTCATCTTGCATCTAATGCATAAATCATTAAATTATTGCATAAATACAGGGTGTTTATAAAGTTCCGGACCCATTTTGATGTTTAATAACTCATAAAATAATAAAGATAGATTAAAATTAATAACATAAATGGTTAGATAGACACAAAAAATTTCATGACCCTTGTCAATGAACTTCCACGTGTGCCCCCTTCGTCGCACGGAGAATATCAAGTCGATATTCAATTTCACGCCAGGTACCGGCAAGCACGTCGGCATCCATAGAGGCTATTGCGGTTCTAATTCTGGTTTTTAGGCCCTCAATGTTCCGACACTCTCCTCCTGTAAACGTTGTCCATTACAAATCCCCAAAGGAAAAAGTCCAGCGGCGCTATATCAGGTGATCTGGGTGGCCATGGAATTGGACCTCCTCGCCCAATCCATCTTTCTGTAAAATGGTCATTCAAAGAACTACGAACGATGGTATCCCAATGAGGTGGTAGACCATCTTGTTTCAAAAAGATATGTGGCTGAAGCTCTTCTAGTTTTGGAAATACGAAGTTTTCCAACATGTCTAAGTATACGACTGATGAGATCGTCTTTTCTGTAAAAAAGAAAGGCCCAATGACTGGTCGTGCATTAGTCCACACCACACATTAACCTTTGGGGAATCCCTTTGTGCCTCACGGTATTCATGGAGGTTTTCAGATCCCCATATGCGCACATTATGGCGATTAATAGTTGCCAAAAACAAAAGAGAGAAAAATGCCATTAATAAGCAGACGATATTATAGACTGGAAAATGAAATTATCTGAAATTAACCACATGCGCAGACGACATTTACAAAAGTAAAGATATTCAAATCTGAAAAGGAAAATATATAAGTTATTCCATCAAGAAATGCCATAAGTTTGTTTATATCTTCATTATCTTGTGAGTTATTAAACATCAAAATGGGTCCGGGACTTTATAAACATCCTGTATAATTTTGTATATCGTGTGTTTGGAAAGAAAATTCAATAAACGGTTTTTGTAATAGCAACGATTTACAAATTAAGTTTAATTTTACCTAGTTTAAAGATTAATTTTCAGTAGAACTAATATACAAGATCTAAATATATTTAGATAATTTGTTTTCATTAAGATACAATATGTATCACATAAAAAGCTACTCATTAATTAGTGTAATAATATATGAATTATTTATACACCCTTTAACCCTCACTGAGATGACTCTTTAGGATATTCTGTACGTGTAATATTTTATAATTGTTTATTTTATACAGTTCGAAATATGTTTCTGTTAAGACTAATAAACAGATAGTTAACGCTGCAAGTTTGAAATTCAGAAAATTCCAAATGCTTCACGAAGTTCAGCAGTACATGCATAAGATATCCATCTTATACATAAAATATCATCTAGATGTTCATAAGATATTATCTAGATGTTCGGAGAGCGATGTCACTGATAACTGTTGTTGAGCACAGTAAAATTTCTGCTCGAGTCTACTAATTCAGTTCATGGTATTTTTTGCAGAATGCAAATGATATCGTTCATTAGAATATAACGTAGCAACAACATTATATTGCGCTAATACAAAAACATGCCCACCAATGGCCGAGCGGTAAAGTCGCTGAACACCGGCATTTCGACCTGAGATCAAATCCCAGTGAACAGGTTAGCTGCATGGTTGGTTTTCGTAGTTTTCCCCATGTAGAACGTGGATAGGTTCCTTTAAAAAGTCCTCCACGAAAATATTTCTCCCAATAGGCAGATAGGTCTCGAGTTGCTTTGCCTTTATTAATTAACCTAACCTAATCCGCTAACGCAACTTCAGCGTTTATACACGATGTTTTTGAGTGATCAGGGTCAATTCTACGGCTTTTAGTTACCGACATATTCAGCCGTTAAGTTTTTAAGAAATTCCGAGTGTTCATACAATTAAAAGCCAACACTAAACATGTACTAAATGATGTCTAACCCCAAATGTTGAAAGCGTAGCATGCATTCCTCTACGATATCTTTCATATTACGTCAACTTTCTTTTTATTTATGCATATTTCTTCCTTCAAATGCACGTAATCTAAGCAAAATCAAAGTCTAAGCAAAATAGTATTGTTGTTTTGTTTAATTTGAGTAATATCTTTGCATTCCGTGATGACAGAAGATTATAACTTTTGTGAAGTAATATTTCAATGTTAACATTTAAAAAGCTTTGAAACTTTTATTCATGTTTGTAAGTTTAGATATCATGAAGTCAAGGTGTAAGTTAATATATATAATGTGTTCACTAATTTTTTCTAGACGTTTTACTACATCTCTTAAAAATTATGATAAAAAATTTATAATAATAAAAAATTTATGATAATACGATTAATAAAGTCAAATTATAATTTTGCTTACAGGACCTATTATTTCAGAGAAGTTAGTTTTAGAAAATTAAATTGTGAATATTTTCGGGCCTATTTCAATAACATTCTTAAAATAATTAAATTAATTCTCTTTAATTATTTAATTATAATTCTCTTAAAATTTAAAATAATAAAAAATTTATGATCATGCGATTAGTTACAAGTCAAATTATAGTTTACTTACAGGATCTATTATTTCAGAGAAGTTAGTTTTAGAAATTAAGTTGCAGGTATTTTAGGGCTTATTTTAATAACATACTTTTCCTAACTCTGCTTATTTTACCTCCTAGTCCTAAATTACTTTAACTTAGCTTTCTTCATCTGTACTTTAATAGGACATTTAGGGTTTTCTGACAGAAACTTATACATATTCTCTTTACAGATTGTCTTCAACAGTGTGTCGGCTTTTCCTCTGTCATTCTTGTAACAGATTACATTCCTTTATCTATTGAACGCTTTAGATTCACGATTTCTTTAGTTGGGATACGATTTTGCTTTAAATGCAATATCATTTTATTTTTTTGTCGTAAAAGATTAACAAAACGCAATTACTGTATCATAAATAATGCAGTAAACCCTTGCTGAACGTGGACTTGCGGAATGCGATTTTCCGTTTAGGCATTGGCTTAATTCTCTCCATTTAATTTATCCAACTTGATAATTTCATTCATACGCGTTACGCTGCGGTCGTCGGTAGACCGGTTAACGTCGGTAGCTTGAGATACTTCTCTTTAATGAATGATTTGAAAATTCTTTCATTAACGAAGTTAAACATTGCTCAGAACAGAAAGACCTGAGATTTAAATTCTCCTAAATCTCCATACCATTTCCTTAATCCAATCACTGCATCAAGGAATCATAAAAACATTCAAAACCTACTATGTCAGGTATATTTATACATCTCTACAAATAAAGCACTAGACATGCACGACGCACTAATGGCTTTCCGAAAGCAATTCAATGCAAGATAGTGCCTAGAATGATTAAAGTCTCATGAGAACTATTATATTCGTCAATAATGAATGCTTGCTGGAATCAGTAGTAGTCAGAAGTTGCCAACAAATTTAAAGGATTTCCACTGATGAAATGAGGAATGAGGCCAAGGAAATTGTACGAATTACAAAAGCAATAAGTGGCAAAGGATTTGCAGATATGAAAGAAGAACAAATCAAAATATTAGTCTAGAATTTTTTTAATGGCCCGGCGCTTTATTTAATAGCTATTAGTCACTACAAGGACCGGAAGTGGTGGCCATTTTTTTACGGAAGCAGTAATAGGTGGCCATCGTTACCTCCTATGAAAGGACGGACAGTTACAACCATGCCTTCTCCGGGATTCGAACCCGGGCCTATCGCTACGGCAGTCAGGATCAGTAACCGCTATATGCCTGGGAGGTAGTTAGTCTAGAATGATCACCATGAAATGACAAATTAAGAATTGAAAGACCAACAGACTGTGAAAGCAGCTATAGCAAGAAGGTGAAGAGCTTTAAGGTCTTTAATCTTATGTCTTTCACTGACGCAGTTTTTTTCTCGCGCAAATGGCTTATGACTGCAGTTTGATAACAAAATAACGACCAAATGACAAGTTTATGACAAAATTATGACAACTTTTTATGCAACAATTTAGAATACTACTAACCCTTTTTTTCCCTGTCTGTAATATTGTGCATTCGAAAAACAGTTTACTAGTTGAAGCTATTTCCTAGATGGATGTATAGAAATTTTAGTTTCATATAGGTTTTGGTAAAATATACCACTCGACAAGTCAGAAATACTCAGAAAAGTCAGAAATAAGCTTGTCATAGTAAGAAAATCTATATTATATAATTACATTTCTTGAGCTTGAGCTACAGATCAACGACCAATCATTCAAGAGATAATTAGTTGTGCAACCGTTTTTTTTTTCAAATTAACTGCTTACGTTTTAAGGAATGTTTCCAGATAAGTTTGTTCTTAATTTACCTGACTTTCTTTTCAAATTTAAGAACTTAACATAAATTAACAAAAACAAAACTACAATAGCAATAATAATAATAAATACAACGTTAAAAAATTAGTAATTGAAAACGGTTATACGAGTATTAAGTTTAGATGCATCCACAGGTACTTACTCGTTGCTAATATTATAAATTCTGTACTTTGCTAGGAATGAATGTCTGTACATCTGAAAAAATAAACACCAGGAAATGTTATCTTTATCCTGAAGCCAATAAGAAATAAGATAGTGAAATTCATCATGGTAAGCTAAATATTACTTACTTTTTTATAATCTACGGCGAGGAGAATATATCTTCGGTCTGGAGATATGCTATATTGATGAACATTCATTTGTCTCTGAAAATGAAAATAAAACATATTTCTTTCAATTTTAATGCAAACTATGAATCACCTGCAACATAGAAAATGAAAGAAGAATTTATATCAAACACATAAATTCATTTCAAATCATGCTTATGACTCGAAGATATATAACAGAGATATTTGCATGCATGACATAATTTAGAAATATCAAATTCTAAAATACATTCTGACATTGTGAAACTGTAACAGCTATTAAAATTAAGGTTCTCGTATTTATCGTAGGATACTATGCTATTGTTACGAGCACCTGCTTGATAATTTCATTGCGAAAGTCCACTTCCCTCTTTCTCATAATTTGTTTGAAAATACTAAGAGTTGGAAATAACGGGCAAATGCAAATTTAAACCGTTGAAAAGAAGCGGAAGGGACGAATGGATATCATTTTACGTGAAATACTGAAATGTGCATGTTATATGCTCTGTTTCCAGTTTAAAATATTAATAAGCAAATAATGAAACTGAGCTACAAAGCAAAGTTTAAAATCATTTTATTTTCGAACGTTTCGACTTTTGGATTTCTTTCTCTTGCAGTTACCTGTTCATTATTCTGAGTTGTCACGCGTAAGATAACCTTTTCCAACTATGCATCTTACATCATCCGTTTTCTCTAGAAGTTAGATACTTTTCACTTCTATTTATAATACTCTAAAAATAATTTCAAATGCGTATTTCATAATGATTAACTTTCATAATTTCACTGAGATTTAGAAGAATCAAAGAGGCACCTTGCAAGATCTTATATTAAGTACCCCATTATCTTACAACAATTTTATTTGTACTGTCACTTTTACTTTCGTCAGTTCCCATCAGGGTGAAAATTAGTTAAGCTTGTATAAGAACGAAATTCTTGAAGTCAGAGAAAGATTGCCATATCAAGTACGTCATAGGAAAATCCGTGGTATTGCCATTGTCCTTCTAGGAAAATCCTCTGGACTGTCTCTCCATAAAAATAGAAGAGTATACGGAAGAGTATATGCATTATAAGGCCAATTCTATTCAACACATCTGCAGCTTGGCGTCAGTCTCAAAGGCAGATTTCAACAAACTTCAGGTAGTACAGAATAAGATTCTGAGAAGAATTGTAAATACTCATTATCTAGTAAAGGAAAAACAAAATTCATGATCACTTGAAAATCAACCATATGTTGCACAACAAGCGTTCCTTCAAATCTGAATTTAGCTGTGATGCTGCAAATGTTTCGGAGGTTCTTAGTTATCAAAACATTTGAGAAGATATTTTGCTTCTCACATGCTTAGAAACCGTAACTTCGTAACCGAGCTTTGACTGCCATTGCTTTCTTGGGCGGCGTGACTTTTGCCTCTCGTTACTTTCCATCTGATTGGCATTTATGCAGTGCAGGAGCCAATCATCTCCCTACTTTTACCTGACTTTCTTCATCGCTCTTGGAGTTTCACCAGCTAGTTCATCATGTGCTCTCAGAGGCTTAATTTGCTTATATAGCTTATTAAGGCTCCTTCTTCAGCTACGTAAGCAACTTTGTAGAGTCATTAGGATTTTTTAAGCAGGCAACAGGAAAAATGAGCGATGCCATCCCCGGGACTCGAACCTGGATCTTTCGAACACTCGCCGAGTGTGCTACCGTTACATTACGTAGGAATGCAGAAAGGAGATAGAAAATACCTTAAATACTCGCCCTTTTAAAGGGCGATTGGGGATTAAGGGACGTTGTCGTCAAATCCTGGTAGTGAAGAATCATCATTCAGTGGTTAATATTCACATTCGCAGTTTTGCACATACATCCAGTGGTTACTCCATCGCAGTGGATAATTTTGATTACTAATAACCTTATTCTTATTTAATTATATTAAGTTTCTCTCTTCTTTCCTTTTGTATTGTCTATTCAACTTAAAAAAATTAATTGAGGTGCGCAACCATGTTGAATGCATTATTTTTAGTTTTCTAACTTTAATATATACTAACTTTTAATTTACTCGGGCCCGGAGTCTGGTTTGCCGAATTTTTCTTAATTAGTATAATTACAGATATTTGGTGCATCTTTATACTTTGAGGGACTGGTCGGGCCACTGGAAGCCGTTGTTTGTGGTGAACTCCTATTTTTAATCATTCACGAAACTTTAGTACTTTAATGAAAATAAAAAGAAAACTTAAAACTCAGTAAAATCTTTAACAAAAATAAATTATTTCAAATGGAATGTTCAAAATAATTCAAGCGAGAAAACATCTGCTATTTCGAAAAGGATTGTGAATATAAGTTACTGAAAATAAAGTAAACCATGATGCTGCAAGACTTATTTGGAGTTACGAAAAGAAACAAATGAAATAGAAAATAATACGAAAATATCAGTTGCATAAAAAATAGCTTATAAAAAAAGAAAGAAACGTAATTAAATATATTATAATAGCAAGAAAATTTAGATATTCGTTTATCAAACCGTAAGCAAATAGATAAAATTATAAGCAAAATTAGAAACTAATATACAAAATTACAATAATAAAGTTGAATGCCGTTATCAAACGAAATGCTAGAGAAAGAAATAAAGAATTCACAGTAAGCAAAAGTTTTATTGTATAAAATGCAATAATAAGTATTAAAATTAAGAAGTATAAAAAGCAGGAATTAAAAATTAAAAAAGAAATGCAAGCAAGTTCGCCTTATGCAGTTAATTAAATACATTATGCTCGAGGAATATGTCTCATCTGACAGCTATTAAGAATCAGATATATTAATAATGCTTTTTAAAAAATTGTAAAAAGTGTTTTCTAATTTGAAAAAAAAAGTCAAAACTAAACTAAAATATTATTAAGATTTATATAACTACTATAAGAACTAAATATTATTAAGTAAACTAAAATATTATTAAGATTTTTATACTTATCTTTATAATATATCTTATATATAGTATTTATATAATTATATATTGCTGAATTAACTCAACAAGTCATTGAAATGCATTCAGTAGCAGTTTTAATATTACCGATAGCCTGATCGCCTTTCTAAATGCTTCATCAAGTAAAAAGATTTACTTTAAACTAAATATAATATTTCATTTTCAGATGTATTACTGATAATTTATTACTATATATAAATATATTTGCATTCAGAAACGAGTATACCGGGATGGCTTTCGAGTATTCCAAAAACTGTGGTAAAAGCAAAGTTATTGTAAAGAAATAAGCAAATACAGAGTAATGTGGAATCTGGCGGAAAGAATTCAACTTAGAGAAATGCGTCTTACAAAATTAATATTAGAGATTAATTATAAAAGATTATCATAAAATCTGCATTTTAAGTACATAAACTTAATAACTAAAGAGATATTATCAAAAACTGAATGCTGTCCTAAAAATATAAATTTAAGTCAAAATTGAATGCGCTCATGATGTTCATAATTACCATTAGAAACACATAATATATGACGCTCGAAAAATAATTGGCTTCTGATAATGAAGGTTTATATGACGATGCCCAATACTGCGGGTAGCTGATAGGAATATAACAAAATGTTTGTAATATAATTGTAATTGTAATTGTTTGTAATATAATTTGTTTGTTTGTAAGAAATGTTTTGTAATATACAAGTGACACCAAAAACGACTATCAGATGACGTCTCATATTACTAGAATGAGCAAGCTAACAAGAAGGTGACCACCACCCCTCATAACTTTATATACCTTATAATGGGCCTGTAAATGAGACTGTTGATCTATTGTTGACAAAACTCACTCTTGTAAAAGCGAAAATATTTATGCCTGAGAGGTCTTTGTAGAGTGTTGACATCATCCACTGTCTCTTGCTAGAATATCTCAAATAATTTCACTAGACTTAGGTCCGGTAATTTCTTTGGCCACACCATACGGCTAATAATCCCTTCCTCCAGAAAACTGTGTTGCCTAGTGTTATTACCCACAAAAATAAACCCAAAACTTCCCTTAAAAGTCTCACGTAAAGTTAGAGTACCTTATCTGTACAAAGCTGTGCGGTTATAATACCTGCATCTAAGACATGCAGTGGGGTTCGGCTGCCCTATAAGATGCCTCTTAATACAGGGATCTCACTTCCAAAAAGTGACCGTTTTCCTCATGTTAGACGACGATAGTGAACTCCAAGCTCTCCGCTCACGAATACTCCTCCAGAATCACTCTGTGTACTGAATGTCGACTCATCAGTGAAGAAGACATAGCTCCAATCTTGCTGTATTCAAGAATGGTGTGACTAGCTACATAAAAGACGGGTTGTCTTTTGTAGCATGTCGCCGTGAGTAAAGAGCCTGTTTTGCTAGGTAAGTGTAAACAGATTGACTAGAAACTGTTGTTACAGACGCAGTATCTGGGTCTCGATTGAATTCTCTAGTCGTCGTCTATGTGTGACGTCATGCACTTATCGCAATAGATAGACCGATCCTCCGCAGGTGTCGAAGCTCTTGGCCATACTTAGTAATTGGTATCATAACCTGGATGTTGCTATTCCAGACATTAATAATCATCCAGAGATTGATTAGCCTTAAGGATAACTCTCCATCTCACTTGATCATATAATTGACTGAACTTCCTTTTAAATGAAATCAGTCAGTCTTGTGCTAATTCTTACAAGAAATGCAATTCTATAGGTAAATTTCACAGATTCGGAAAGCAGTAAATTTTATGATTTCTAAAAAGTGTATTATTTTAAACTTTTAACACTTAAGTAGATGCTGAACTTATACTTAAAATTTCCCCAAATTTTATAGGGCATCACTTTTTAAAATATTAACATAATTATTTTGAATTATGCAAAAAAGGTGCTTATAACTTAGTTTTGGGCACCAGCGTATTAAAGTATATCTTGTAGCAACTATAGTGCGGAATAATGATTTTTTACTATGAAATGAATTAAAAACTCTCTATATTTAACTTTACGACATAAAATAAATTTAACGAAATTTGTCGTGGCGACACCTTGGAAAGTGATAGCATTGCCCATTAAAAGTGTTGCACTGTTGAGAAAACACTTAAAAAATCGAAACTGGTAGTACAAAAGCAAACCAAAATGCCGATTCTGCATTCGGAATTCACCATTCACATTTAAAAAAAAGGACAGCGTGTTGCACATCGTGTAAGAAACAGGAACTCATACTAGTATGTTTCAGAATTCGATGAATTATAGCATAATGAATTATAGCTATGGATTATGGATTATAGCAATGAATTATAGCATAATGGAACTATAGATTATCATTCTGCACACTTTAATCACGTTTACCGAGATCCAACGATTATTAGAAATTTTCATTCGAAAACTGAATTTATCGCATAGCACCAAGTATCCCCACAAACGGTGTGAAGAGTTTTGCAATGTCCCGGATTTTCAACAAAGTGATCTTTGCTTCGCCTTCCCTGAAACCACAGAAATCAGCTGTTGCAATGGTGTATTCAAAGATGCACATGGAAGCTCCAACAACGTGACATCTTTCCTGACGAATCCGAATATTGCTAATAGTGTCATGATGGCTGCACCCATGCGTAGTCATGGAGGGAAACGAACATGGGAGAAGCTTATATTCTTCATCGTCTAGCACCTAGACAAAGAAAGTCTACGTAAAGAAGGAAAGGTTTTATGAACGTAATGTAAACCAGTTTGCTAGTACGCCGCTACAATGCGGAAGGAAAATTCGCCAAGGGTTTTGGTGGCGGAACTTGGCGGCGAGAATTTCCCCTCCGCGATGTGTACAGGAAATTGAGGAATACGTGTTAAGAAACGTTCTTTGACAAAACGTCTCTTTTTGACGTTTCGCGATAAATTAAACTTGGACTTTCGTACTTTTTTTGCTCAAAATAGTTAATCCATTAATTAATTTACTTGTGCAAAAAATTTCTTTTCTTTTAAAGTTTAAAGAAATTTAAAACGATATTCGGTTTATGAACTTTTGATAAACTGACCTTCGAACTTCGAGGCAGGCTTCGAGCTTTGGTGCTTTGGCGACAGATATTTAGCTGTTTCCCTCTGCGTTGGGATGGAGCCACTTTTGTTGAGGATGTAGACTAATAGTATGAGGGACACTGGGTACATATCCAGCCCTTCTCCAAACCTCAAATCCAGTCTTTTGTCTAGCCCCCGCTGCACTGCTAAGGTTTTAATGCTCGTAGGTGCGCTGTGCTCATCTTCGGGCTTCCATCGCTCCACCTTTGTAAAGGACACTCCGAAACCATATGCTGCCTCCCTCATCCCCATATACACAAAATGTTACACTTCTGCTCTGTTCAGGAATTCTCAAGATTATTCACCAGTTGATAACATCTGGCCAGTGACACAGATGTCACTGGCCAGAAGATGGTGTATTCCCCATATCCCAAACTCGCACCATCAGATTATAATTTATACTAATCTTGCAAAGCTTCTTAAATTGCAAAAATTTCAGTAACAATGACGGCCTGAAATCGAACTTGGTTGAAGTTTTTGCCGATAAAGGTCAGAAGTTCTATGAGCGCGGAATGATGAAGCTACCAGAAAGATGACGAAAAGCCATCGAACTGAAGGGAAGATGGGTTAAAGTTCATTTTTTGTTTAAAAAAATTGAGTTTTGTTTTTCGCTAAAACTTCAAAATTACTTTCTAGCCAACCCGATATTTTGAAAGAATGTTTTATCCAACAATTGAAAGTACCAAAGGAAGCATAATTTTGTTTCTTTTGAGTATCCGCTCCCTTCGAGTGTCGTTGGAGTTTAGGAAAAAACGGATACTCTACCGTTTCATTTAAATACTTTTGTAGCAAAGCTACTAGTTTTATCCACAATTGAAAGTACCAAAGGAAGCATAATTTTGTTTCTTTTGAGTATCCGCTCCCTTCGAGTGTCGTTGGAGTTTAGGAAAAAACGGATACTCTACCGTTTCATTTAAATACTTTTGTAGCAAAGCTACTGCGCGGAGGAATTGCTAATAACTTAAATACAGTGCAGCATCATTTACTGGACTGGAAGAATAATTTACTGGACAGACTGGAAGAATAATAAACGCCAGCCAGTATGACTGATGGACTCTGGCACAGAAGACAAGGGGACCCCAAAGTTAACCGTAAGTGCCCTCCAAAGTCTATTCGGCTGCATATCCAGTCATATGATTGATGTTACTGCTGCCAGAAACCCATGATCAACGTACTGGTTTCTGCAAATTCTTTATCTCAAAATCATCTCATGCTTTAATAATTTCATCATTCTATTATATTATAATGCATTTTTGTGTTAAATATGAATTGGCTAATTACTTTCCTCCATGGGATAGGAATTTTAGTAACTAGCCGTGTTTGCAGATTTAAAAAAATTAATCTGAAACTATTTATGTTTTTTTTATCACTGATGTATTATAAATGCCATCAAATTAATATTAGTTATTTATCTTTAATAAATTCTAATAAAATCATAATAGGACTAACTATATAAAATGAAGGATATTTCCGTGGAGAACGTTCTAAGAGAAACAGTCTTGTCACGCAAATAAACTATCTTTCTTATATTTCAAATGTAAATTAAATAAAATTAAATAGATGTGTTTAATGTTGAATTAAGTAAAAGTGTGCATTCCGATATACGTTGAAAGTTGATTTTTATATTAAAAGTTATTTAATAAATGATATGCATTTTTAATTATTTGATCCAATGTTATAAAACTCCAAATAATTTTAACGAGGATTAAAAAATACGGACGCCTCTAACTTCATGTTCATAAAAGTGTTTATTGAATAATATAGTGCAAAATTCAAAAGTCAAAATACATGACACAAATGTTTTACAGCTGTTTCGTGAACTTCCCGGTAAAAATGAAAGTTAAGATATTTGCAGATTTAAAATAATTAACAGCTATTAATAAATAGCTATTAATAACTGTTACATTTAATAATGATTCTGGTGAAATATATATAAATTTTTCATTAACGTTTTTAGAGAATAAAAGAATAATCATCATGAAAAAGTAGTCAGAAATAGTTATTTAAGTAAGTGTACATAACCACTTTCTAATTATGATTATTCAGTAAATATTAAATGTATAGTAAATTCTAAAACTATATAACAGGGTTGCCACTCAAACAGGAGAATGAAATTCCCTGACTTTTCCAGGTTTTCCAGGCGTGTTTTAAGAAAATTCCAGTCTATCCGTGTAATGCACTTTGGCTGTGCTAAGAGGTAAATTAATTATGGTACCAATTGAAAACACAAAATTTGCTAATTACATATGACTTATATATTATCCCCAAAGATTACTATTATAACTATAATGGGAGTTGTTTTCTCCACTGGAAAACTGAGATCAGAATCTGCTCAATGTGGATAAAAAATGTCTTTTTTTTTCCCTGACATTTTTGCAGCTAAACGAAAGAAAGACATCTATTTAATGATATTTTAAAATAAATTCATGTATTTTATATTTATTTAGCTGACTACATAAGCAAAAAAATAATAAATAAATTTAGGGGGGAAGAAGCAACATTAAATTATATGAATAACATTAAAATAATTAAAAAACTGAATTACAATAATCAACGATATTTTGGCGAATATAGTTATATTAAATGGTTAGCCTAGATGACTAATTACTATTTTTTTATTTTACTGCAAAATGACAAATAAGGCATTTATTAAAAAGAGAAAAAAATGTTTAAATGATTTTCCGGTAAAATCCTAGTATATGCGATACGACCTTGGCACGATTTTGAAAATTGCCGCCAACACCGAAATGGCCCGTTTACTGCTCATCATAATGTCGCCAAACACCGTGAATACCGTACACAGAGGCTATTCTCCATGGTACCGCTATACTTGGATTAAATAGATTTTGTTTTATGCAAGAATACGTATTTTCTTTAGTTGAACATGCACTGCACATGCGCATGCGAGTCTTCCGATAATCTGTTTAGAGCTGCAAAAATTGGCTGTATGCAGCTGCTCGAGTGACGCTAACGTGCGCCAAGAAAGTGATCGCTTCCAACGTTGGCGCAAAACTCGCTTTTTCGGAGGATCGCTGTATGAAATTCCCTGACTAATCCAGATTTAGACTAAAATATTTGAATTCCCTGACTTTTCTCTGACTTTTTTTGGTCACTTTTCGAATTCCCTGACTTTTTCCGGTTTTCCAGGTAGCGTGGCAACCCTGATATAAGCTTTTAATTAGATATTTCTTAAATTTTATTTCATGCAATATAAACTGAAGTTTTCTTCAATAAATGCAATGCATTTGATAGTGTTAACAACGTGTAGAGACGTTAGGTTATTTCGAAGCCGGAGACATGAAGAATGAGCAATCCCTTCGCCGGGACTCGAACCACTGACCTCTCGAATACGCGCCGAGCGTGCTGACCATTATACCACGAAGGCATGCTAGGTAGGCGGGAGAAATACCTCTATACTTTCCCTTTTAAAGGGCGACTGGGGATTAGGGGACCCAGTCGCCAAATCCCGGTGTAGGAGAATCATTATTCATCACCATGTTTAGTTCGGGCGCCACTGTAGAGACATTAAGCATTTTTTGAAAAGCAGGAGTCATGAAAAATAAGCAATGCCATACCGGGACTCAAACCACGGACTTATCAAGTACGCTCCGAGAGTGCTGACTATTACACCACGAAGGCATGCTAAGAAGGCGGGAGAAATACCTTATAAACGCATAATAAATTTACTTACGAATGTTGTGTTAGGCATGACAACCGTCCTTTGAAGAGTGTCAGCGTCGAATATTGTAGCTGCGCCGTCAGCATCTCTGTATAAAAATTCATGATCTGAAAGAAAAACAAAATAATCAAGTAAGCAGCTATTTGCAATTTCTACAATTATCATAAAAATATATATAATTTAACTTAAAAAAGGAATTAATAAAAATGAATCAATAATTAACACAAAATGAATGAATGATGATTCGATAAAAGTATTTTATATTTTTAATTAATTGCATCATTAATTAAATGCATTTTTTATTTAAATCAATCAGATTAAGAAAATAATATTCTTAAGAACAGTCTTAATAATGTTCTTAAGAAATGCATCTATAGCGTTTCAATAGTTTAGTTGGATAATAACTAATAACGGACAGATTAAAAATGAAAGGATAATATTTTATTATTTTCCGAATGGCATCAGACTCGAATGAAAACTGAAACAACACATTAAAGTGAAACAACGCAAAATCGTGTTTCGAGACTAATAGCCCTTTTGGCCAAAAGGGCGCTGTGAAAGATATTGCAAGTATGAAGTATTTAATGTTTCAGCATTTTATAAAACAGCACTTGTTACTGAATGTTTAGTCAGTCCATGATACCCTTGTTAACGACTTAAAATTATGGAACATTTTATAGTTAACCTAACAAAGACCAACAAACATTTATGTATACAATTTTGCTTTAAAGAGGCAATAAAAAACATAAGATTTTATGTTTACAATCGTATTGCTATCAGTAGTAAAACTGTTAGCATAAAATTCTTGAACTTATTTAAAAAATATTTGCAACTACAAATTTAAGAAAACTAAGCTTGCAACTACTTTTACTCCTATTATTTATGTTTATAGTGTAGAATTTTTAGCAATTGCATTGAAAGCTTCATATTTCAATGCACTAAAATTGCATTACAAGCTGCGTAAGAGCTTTCAATGTGTTGTTGCGTGCGTGTTCGTAATAGACTGAACGCACACGGAATCGATGACAGCTTGATGAAATTTATTTTACTAAAAGAAAGTTTTGCACGAACCTACTCGTACACCACTTCACAGTATCACAGAGTACAATCTATGGTTGCACTTAACTATTAAGAATATTTACCAAAACGTAACGCAAAGTGTATCTAAAGAGTGAAGGTAACACGGAGATATCTCAATACTCTGAACTCACGCTGAACTAAATAAAAACTGAGAAATTGATGCTTTCTGCGGTTTTATATAGTTTTCTCCTGGCGGCCGAGAAATCTCTGTACCTTTCCCTTCTCGAAATTACTGGAAGGCATATGACGCCGGATATGGTTACAGTTACATATAGGATCAATTGCAGTTATTTAATTACAGTTATACAGGGACCTTTCCAAAATGTCTCCAATTTGGATTTCTCGTCAAATTTGGCGACAAAAAGTAATCGCCAAAACCATCGCCAGCTCGGTAATATCACGCCAATTTAGCGAGATAGCCATTTATACAAGGTTAAATAGACTTGCTCCTCTACACTTATTTCTCTGGCGAAGCATCTTCTCTTTCAAGCATTTCACGTTAGATTATACTAAAAATACTACAATTTCACACATAATTTCATTAAAACTATTTACGATTTTCAAAATTCCTAACATTATATTTCAACAAATATAATGAAAGCTCTCGTGATAGCTACCCGTGAGAGTAGTCAGTAATTCTGAGAACATAAACAAACATCGGCAATAATTATTCCCTAAGAGATTCACTACTTAACTCGAAAACGATTACCAAATATTTCCAAAATTTCCAGTTCAGTACCGAGTTAGATATAGGATTTGCATACAAGCATATACACAATGTAAAACACTTGTTTTATTTCGGCATACATATATTTCTCTTTTTATCATAATATGAAACGTTGCACATTTCATGGTTTAATATTTATATTCCATTTTTTTGGATCCCATTATGTTATAATACGCTATGAAGGCGTTTATCATCCTAGCAGCCTGGTAAATTTTGCTGTTTCACCTTGTTAAGGATCTTTAATTTACCATGCATCGCAGAATTATTACGCATCACGCATCATTTAATTTATTACGCCTATCAAAACACGAACGTAGCCGGTAAATTATCAGTTCTCGGAGGATTTTGTCATTTTATGTGTCAGAGGCCAGTTAATTTATCTTTCAAATTAAAATTACACACCATTTAACTAATTAAACAATTTAAAAACTATATACTTTATCATAATATTTTATATTCTTATTTATTGTTATTCTTTAAATATCTGTAGCTCATATAATTAATTTATAATACCCTTAATTTATATGGTTAAATTGCATCATAGGAGAGCTGTCAATATGATTGTCAAATGATTATTCATACGGTTAACAATTATTATTCAGTGGACTTAAGGGACCAGTATTCAATGAACTTCGGAGATCGGGCAAGTTTGCTAATATCTTACTAACAATTTTGTGTTGGCAAGAAAGTAATTTCTGTTTGCACCAATAGACAGCGTTGTGCTCATTTTGATATTCTTACGTCAATCTTATATTTTTCTTTCTTTTGAGATTTGGCATCTGACATTTTTAGGTTCATAGAGAAACAAGTTTCGTGTATTGTTATTTACATTTATTAGTTTAGGCTCAATTTTAACATGGGGAGGGGCAAAAATAAACATTTTGGACATATTTTTTACTTTTTTATTTACAAAAATCTAAAAAGCGGTGAAGCTCACAAACAGATATAAGAAATTTATGGTATTGATTGCTTATCAGAACGCTTGCGTCAGAATTGGTTTAAAAAATTTCGTTCTGAAAAATGTTCACTCGAGGTGATCAATGTTCTGGCCGACCTTCTGAAGATGATGGTGACAAAATTAAAGCCATAACCGAATCGAATCGTTATATAACTATGCAAGAGTTTGTAAAAAGGTTAAATGTGTCACACACAGCGATTGAAAATCACGTAAGATGTCTTGGACTCGTTAAGAAGCTGCAAAGTTGGGTACCGTCTGATGTGAAAAAAATTAACCTAACACAACGAATCAATATTTGCGATATCCATTATAAACTTAATGCAAGAGACTCTTTTTTGAAACGAATTATCATTGTTGACATAAAGTGGTAACATGAATCGATAATATCATGGTCCATGCGTGATGGTTCAACACAAATCGTATCGCAAACTAAATCGCATCAGAAAAAGAGATCATGCTGCCAGTTTGGTGGGATTACAAGTGTTTTCTATATTTTGAGCTACTTCGAAACAAATAAACGATTAACGCAGACGTTTACTGGCAGCAACCTATGAAATTGAAGGAAACAATCAAAGTGAAAAGGCCAGAATTGCAAATGGCAAAGGAATCGTGTTCCACCTCTACAGTGCGAGTCCTCACACATCTTTAGCAACACGCAGAAATTATCGGAGCTTGGTTGGGAAGATGGTGTATTCCCCATATCCCAAACTCGCACCATCAGATTATAATTTATACTAATCTTGCAAAGCTTCTTAAATTGCAAAAATTTCAGTAACAATGACGGCCTGAAATCGAACTTGGTTGAAGTTTTTGCCGATAAAGGTCAGAAGTTCTATGAGCGCGGAATGATGAAGCTACCAGAAAGATGACGAAAAGCCATCGAACTGAAGGGAAGATGGGTTAAAGTTCATTTTTTGTTTAAAAAAATTGAGTTTTGTTTTTCGCTAAAACTTCAAAATTACTTTCTAGCCAACCCGATATTTTGAAAGAATGTTTTATCCAACAATTGAAAGTACCAAAGGAAGCATAATTTTGTTTCTTTTGAGTATCCGCTCCCTTCGAGTGTCGTTGGAGTTTAGGAAAAAACGGATACTCTACCGTTTCATTTAAATACTTTTGTAGCAAAGCTACTGCGCGGAGGAATTGCTAATAACTTAAATACAGTGCAGCATCATTTATAAATCAATAACATAGAGCTACGCAACCCAAAATATAAGCAGTGAGATCAAAATCCATCGGCTTTATTTCTTGTTTGACATTTACATACTCCTTCTGAAAATAGCGAAACATCATTAGATTAAAGAAAAGGATTTTTATTTATTCCAAAGATTTAAACGAGGCTGAAAAGAGAAGTCTAAATTTATACAGTTGTTGCAGAGAGTTGATTGTTTGAAACAGAGCAAATACATTCCATTAAATAGGAGATCCGATTGAGATGTGAAGGATTAGAGACTTGGTGGTTACGATGGAAGCTTTTGCTTGAATATCAAGCACTTTGAATATTCAAATGAGATCGATTTCGATTTCCTGTCATTGGGTTTCTATGACAGCTTCCTATACAGCGCGTGAATGGAATGTTTTAAAGGAGACTCCTCTGAATGGAAATCCATGAAGACGACAAATCTTACAAAGGGAAAGTGTACTTATTTTTTTAAAATCATGTTACCTAGGTTATGCATCTTTACATCATTCTACATCGTAAACCAAAGTAAAATTTTTCATAAACTTATAAGGTTTATTTAATTTGTGATATCTCCTTGTTAAACTTTTGCAGTGACAGCTGAAGTAAGTGCAGAAACCAGGCAGGAAAAGGGTTAAAAGTCTACTTTATTAGATCTCTTTAAAATTCACAATGCGTCGACTTGACGCTAACAAATTATGCCCTGCTTGGGTGCAACTCAACTAACAAGAACTAAACGAAAAATTCTAAGATGTTAACAAACAGTAGAGTGTTTATACCAGAGCTGAGATAATCCTGTTACCCAAAACCCCCTCGAAGTCTAGTCGCAGAAAAGTAAAAACTGGTCCTCCACTTTAACCAGCAATAAATGCAGAATCAGAAGCTCACGCTAGAAACGTACAGAGCATGTCCATACTCTCTAACTTTCCCTTCTAGAACTGAGTATTTATACCTTTTTCTTCCAATGGTAGAATTTGCATTCATTCACGCGCGTTACCAAATTTAAATGTTTTGGCATTGACAATTAGGGGAATGAAGACTTATAGGAAAGCGTAAACTTAATTGATTAGTGAAAATAATTATAAATCCCTACAAATGAATAAGTTATTTTTATTAATTCTTTTCTATGTCTTTAAAATTTTGTCTATATTCAATATAATGCAAATTAAATGCAACTTAAATAACAAGGTTTAAGCGATATATTTAATGACCGTAGGCTGGCATCGCAAGTTAGTTGTTTATTCTACCTTTCAGCACTATTTCTAGCCATGGTTACTGATCTACCGATTGACTGGTTTCGGTTTGGTTTATTCAATCATGGCAAAGAACCGAAGGGTTCTCTGCTTAAGAGAAGGGATGCCTTCGTAGAGGATGTTCTAAGGGAAACTCGCAAACATACACGTTACACATACGGAAAACCACAAAAACGCCAATACAGTCAACCCATTCGCCGAGATTCCAACTACCCGTATTCAGAGACCTTATCTTTGGGCCGCTGGTGAGCTAGTCGTCCGTATGAATCTGGAACTGAGTTATGTGTTCCAAGTTTGACCTGATACAAATATGAGTTGAAGGGAAGCTGAAGTTTCATAGAAACAATTTTCGTTTTCCTTGGAAATCAAAATTTTTTGTTAGGTTGGAACACTTAAGTAGCAGTGGATAATATTGTTAATTTTAAGTTCTTTTTAGTATTATTTCAATAAAGATCAATTGATTGTGCAACACTGAACAACATATGTTTCTTACTAAAATTCTCGTTACCGGTCAAAATACGAATATTTTCAAAATAGCTAATTTTTAGGACAGACTCGTTAATTTGCAAGCTGCTTACATTGTAACTTCACGAAAAATCGTTTGCGTAAAATAGTTATTCCTTTAATTATGCGGGTGAATTTAAATGTGTCGGGTTTGAAAAAATATACTTTCCTCCATATGGTTAAATCTAGCACTTTTAAATCACTTTTGACATCTGTTACTTTTCTCAAGCTACCTCATGCTGATTTTTTAAATTCTACTTTACTTTTTACTTCCTTGTAGGTAGTAAAATGTATGTTGTAGCCCCAAAAAATTTCGAGTGTCTTACTTCAATAGGAATATCCATTTAACGGTTCCGCAATCCATTTGGATGATTTTTTCATGACGTGCGTACGTACGGACAGAATAAAGGGCTGTTCTTTACAAATTGGATTTTAAAATGTATTCAGAAAGGACTTTTTTCTCGATGTCTGTGTAAGTATGTATCTTGCATAACTCGAAAACTGTCAGAAGTAGAACGTTTAAATTTTTTATTTACGATTTCTATAACATCTAATTGTGTATTTCTCTTTTTTATTGCAATCGACAATAGGAAACATATATATATATATACTTCTGATTACAGAAGCGTTTTAAATGACAAAAATGGTAATGTTTTGGCAATCAACTAAAAAAAAGAAATTCATTTTCGACAAATAAAGAAATTTAATCCGATCTTCCAGTTCCTATAATTATATTTGGGAAAGTGTTATACTCGTTATGATAAAATAAAGTGAGAAATTTGATTCCCATACGACAGATATTGACTGTGATATTTAATTTCAAAATCTACAGTTTTTATATCATTTCCGGCTTGAGGGATCGGCTAATTAAGTTAGAATAATTACTGGAAAGAAGTTTGAATGAATTGAAGCAAAAATATGTGTAATTTAGTAGTCCACGCAAAGCAGTCATGTTGTGTCCACATCAGAATTTTTTCTCGGTTAATATGCATCAAAGATTAACTGTTACCGAGACATACTGAGACAAACACAACTTACTGAGGTAAGTGTTCTTAACTGTCGAGTGAGCTTTTAAGTGTCTAGCAGTACAAGAGAGTTATGTTATGTTATATAGAAGTGAAAGGGGCACCTAATATTTACCCTAAGTAAGTAGGTATTAATCCTAACGCGACGCGCTAGCCACTTCGCCACCGGGCGGTCAGCCTTTAGAAAATTGCATTAAAAATTTCATTTATACAAATAATGTTGCTAGTTACCAATCGGTATGATGACTTAGAAAACTAACAACATGCTGGCATCATTCCTCGAGTCTTGATGGCAATTGTGACTTCAGTCAACACTACAAGTACTGCCACCGCCGGCGGCATCAATGCCACTCCTAACTTTCAGCGTTAAATTAGCTCAAGTAAAATGGATTACATTACATGATAAACATAGTTGTACAGGTGCATGTTTCAAGATGTTATCTATTATAGTTGGTACAGGCATCATGTTTCAGAACAGGCGTGATATTCCCACGTTACGAATCATTTTTGCAAACATGACCCGTTTACATCAGTGTTTACTAATGTACAAGAGAGTTGACAAAACACGATTTAAAGGGAAAAATTATTTTGGAATTCCGTCTATAAAGTATTCTCTGTTTGAAAGAGAAAAGGTCATTAAATTTAGGTAAAGAAGAGATAGATTTTTTGGAGATTCTCAATAAACATTTTACGACAAGTCTTTTGCCGACTTTATGCCTGTCAGGATTTCTGTACGTTAAGAGTATTCTTTCCTCAGCGAATGTATCTTTCCTCTGAGAGAACACATAAATTATGCTGTTAAATTAAGACTTCTTTAAGTCTGGAACCAAATTAGTCTTTAGAATTAAACTAAACTCATGGCGCAGCAGCCCTAGTGGGCCATGGTCTGCAGTGCCCTTTTTCTGCTTTCTTGACTATTTTGGGCCCCGGAGTGCATCTGCATATACCCTGGACAAGTGGTCAGCCTGTCGCAAGACCCTTGTTGTTTAGTCCTCAAGCGAACTTAGTACTCATTTTATCGACTCACATAAGGGATGAAAGGCTGAATCAACCTTGTCCAGCCCGGGGATCGAACCCCGGACCTGTTGTGCATCTGCGCGACGCGCTAGCCACTTCGCCACCGGGCGGTCAGCCTTTAGAAAATTGCATTAAAAATTTCATTTATACAAATAATGTTGCTAGTTACCAATCGGTATGATGACTTAGAGGCCAACATCTAGTTTTGTCTTTTCGTTGTTTCGAATACGTGAATGTCTTTGCTAGGAGGAAGTGTTTGAACAGAACAAAGTTTCTCCTATAGTTGTGCTGCTCTCAAAGTTGTCGAGTTCGATATTGTTATCTTGTCAATGAAGTCATGGAAGAATGGTTACCAGAGCCTCAAGTAGGTTTCACTTGTACCCCAATTTTGAGTAAGAGCATCCCAGGGTGTGGTTCGAGGGTCTTTCTACCCCCTCTTCCCTACCTTCAAATCCACAAGAGGACTTTTGACTCACCATGCATTTAGAGTGCCCCCCATGCCGCAAAGACACGTTACATTTATAAACATCCATGCCTTCTACGGAATTCGAACTCAGGCACTTCAGTATCGCAATAGGCTTCTCTAACCACTATACCGTCTGGGTGGCATTGAGTTCGATAATGGCTTTAAAAGACAACCTCTGTTATGTGGTTTCTAATCTCTCACTAAAGTCGATGATTACAAATATCTCAGAATTTTTCTGCTAGTTTTCAACAGCTAATTTGGCTATATGCACATTAATTTGATGTACATTGCCCTCCAAAAGTAAGGGAACAGCATGTTTTTCAAGGTTCACTACTACAAAAATATCACTAACGTTTAAATTCACGGTTCATATGCCTGACAGTAGCGAAGTGTAAGAAAATATATACAAAAACAATAGCTACTACTTTTATTTTTTAGAAATGAATACTTATATAGGAGTTGGAGAATAAATGCAAAAAAATTGTAATTTTTGTTCACGACTGTTGATCTTCAGTTGTTATTACAATTTCGTGAACAATATCCAGGAGATTCTATCTATGTCCAGGAGAAGTCGTTTGCCCAATCCGTTGAGGTGGCGGGCGATCGAATGGATGGAAATAGGGATGTCACAAGCTGATGTTGCTAGACGACTCAAAGTCTCTCGTAGTGTGGTTTATCGACTATGGAATAAGTTTGATTCCAAGGATTCTGTGCCTAGAAGACATGTTCCAGGTAGACCTAGAGTTACAACACCTGAGGGAGACCGTTATTTAGATCTTTCCACCCCGAAGGAGGAACATTACTGTGCCTCAGTTCATGGGGGATCATTTAGTGTCAACGGGCACAAGCTACCACAGTGCGAGGATGCCTGCACAATACAGGTGTGGTTGCAAGACGACCAGTTGTTTGTGTCCGTTTAACCCGAGGACACTGAAATGACCGTTGATGTTGAGAAAGAGAAAATGTCTCCTGGACCAGTCTGCAATGGGTGTCCGTTCTCTTCACAGACAAGTCCATGTTTATATTAGAGAGTGATTCAGGTCGTCAACTGATTTGGAGGGAACAACGCACTAGACACAACCAATCCCACATTGTGGAAAGACATAGTTACAGAGGTGGTGGAATAATGGTTTGGGCTGGGATCTCTCTCGGTGGCCACACTGACCTGCATATATTCTATGGAGGAACTTTGACCGGTGTGAGATATCGAGACGAGATCCTTGATCACCATGTCTGCCCATATGCCATTGCTATTGGTCCTGGATTTCTTCCGATGGACGACAATGCTCTATCGCACCGAGCCCGGGTTGCTGAAGAATATTTTGAGGGTCACGGTATGGAGCGGGTGGTATGGCCAGCTCAATCCCAGATCTGAATCCGATAGAGCATCTTTGAGACTACTTTGGAAGACAAGTTGCTGCCTTAAGGCCTCAGCCAAGGTCGTTAGATGAGCTTGAACAAAGATTACTCCTTGTCTGGTCGTCTCTTCCCATTTCACTGACCAATAGCTTAATTGACAGCATGGAACGTCATTGCTGCGGAGGGTGGACATATTCCTTATTAGAACCCATTTTTGGAATGTCACCACCCCATTTTTCCTCAGAAAATTGTGATATACTGTTTCTCCAAGATTAGATTTCTCTGCCAAGAGCGCAAGTTTTGTTATAATTCATGTTTGTGTTGAATTTCAGAAACATACTGTGTAGCATTCATTAAAGAACTGTTTAGTGAACATGTGACGTAAATATCTTGTTTCTATGTTGTTTTATTTTCAAATTTAGACACAAAAAACATGGTGTTCCTTAACTTTTCGAGGGCAGTGAAATTTTTTCTTAATATTTAGCAACAAACAGCAGAAATATAAAAAGAAGTTTCAGTTATAACTCATTGTTCTTTGAATCATAGTGGATACAAATTTTAATTTGTTTTAAAAATTTAAATTTAACGCAATTATTGGTACATATAAATTTAAAAGGAAAGCACATTTTGTTCCAGATACGAGCTACACAATGTGATGTTTGCACACCTATAAAAAGTAATGAGTAGCATAAATATCAGACCGTTTCTCTTAGAAGGTGTCCTGCGAAGGCTCGGTTTCGACTTAGTTGATTATGGCAAAGCTTATTACGGCTATTTACCTAAGGGAAGGAAGAGATACCTTTGTGGAGGACTTTCTAAGAGTTTGGTTTGGTTTCATGTGATTGTTGGAAAACGTCGAGGGCTATCTGGCTAAGAGGAGGGATACCTTCGTGAAGGACTTTCTAAGAGAAACTGGCCCTATACACGTCTCACACATGAAGAAGACAACGGAAACGCCCATGCATCCATCTCAGTGATTTTACCGCTCAGGTGCTAGTGAGCCTTATTCTGCGAAGGCATCTGTTCTTTCAAGCACATAGGCTTCTTGTGTTTTGCCATACGTAAACAAAACAAACATAAAAGTTGATATTTGAGAAACTTTTTTTTATAAACATTAGTTCATTCTTGAGAAATTTTAAAAAACTCTGACAAAAATTTTGATGACTGCATTGGATTAAGAAGATAACATAATCTAATCATTGATGTAATTTAAAAGGCAACATCTATACTTAAGAAAAGTGTGCCATTGCATAACAAAAACATATTTCATTTTGCTCTTGCTCTCTTCCCCTTATACCCTTGTACACCATGGACAAGTAATGACTTTCAAACGTACAAAAAGCAAAAAATTCATTGCACGCTTAAAGTAAGTTTATTTGAATAAATTCCTGCTTCAATCAGAACTAATTGGTTGCAGAAATTATTTGAATTATTTTGTTGAGCTTACAATATAGTTTAGGCTCAATAATAGGAAAACACTCATGACATTTGCAACAAGCGAATAATAAGCGTTGCTATGGAAATAAAGTAATGGGAATCAAATAATGAATAACAGGCACTTCAAATTAAATCTTTTCTGTATTTCGAGAACAAAGAAAATCCACTAGACTGATTTATGTTGAAATTGGAAAAATTGCAATGTTTTACTGCAATATGATACTGGTATTCATTATATTTAATCTTTCACAAATATTGCTTAAAATTAATCTATTATGTTCGAAATATACTTTAGGACAATATTTAAAATTTAATAACTTTGTATTATAATGCATATTTAATCTGAATACGAGTCCTTCCGTGTATACAAACACACAATAACATATATCAATAAAATTAAATATTAATTACAAGTAAATTATACATGATGCATAATATGTTCCAATATTTAAATGGTTAAATATAAAAACCAAATAATCAGGTTAAATGATATCTTTGCTTCTCTTTACTGGAATGCAAATAGCTCTTTTTTTAACTCTGTTGCAGTCACTATATTAAATTTTAATTTCAGTATACTCAACTTTCTTCCTTGACCTGCAGTCTTAAAAGTGTATACTTCAGAATTTTATCTAAAGAATCATGTGTACCTTGCACACAAAAATGGAACTATCTCCCATTCTCCTTAGCTAAACTGAGGAAATTTAACTTGCGTCTTTTATGTCTCGAAAGCCCGACGTAGGATGTATATTAGATTTCTGTATAGTATTATTCTAACGTAGGTATTTTGCCACAAAATAGGACTTTTTTTGACACGACATACCGATTTGTTTTTCTGTATTTCAATTCTAGAACTCAAGTTATGCCAAGTTTTGTAAAAATCCCACGAGTAGATTTTAAAATAGTATTTCTCAAAAGTTAAGCTCGTCAATGTTATTTGAATTTAGTTTAGGCATACCTGCCCAGTATTAGAGTTTTTGTTTTCGAAATTTCCCAAGATATACGTGAACTTATATTTTGGCACGTTTTGAAATTTGACCTAATGTTATAAGCGATAATAATGCCATATGTGGTTTAGGAACTTCGTTAAAGTTTTTTGAAAGAATGAACGATGCACCTTTCTTTCTGCTCGTGCACAATGAAAGGGAAAGGAAAATAGGTTACCGTAAATTATGAATTTCGCCAAGTGAATTCGCAAACCGAAAAAGTGCCCAAGATAAATTTTTAAATTTCTTGTTAATTTCTCAGCAGATTTTAAAAACTTTATTCATATTTTGAGACGTAGAATCGAAATATGGAATAAAATCAGCGTGTCGTTTCAGGAAACGTTCGAATGTTTGTCAAAATACTTATGTTACTACTATCGAGAGAGCAATAAAACTATGATAATCTTAGCAATATAATTTCAGACATAATTTATTGCACTACATGCTACTAGTGAGTACGGAATTGGAGTATAACATCATAATCAACAGAGTTTTGGCGTCTAATCTGCTGGTTATTTCTCGTACATGTAGTGAAATTCTGATGGTACAAATAATGTACCACGTCCAGCCTCACAGCTTGTTAGAAAGCTAGTCTCAGCTGGTTCATATCTCACACAGGTATTGGAAATATGTATTGGAGCAAGCGGATGTAGTAATAGCGAAACAGGTAGGACATAATATCAATGATATTGAGACACCTGCATTGCCCTTACATTATATTTTAAACAGGATGCACTAACAGGCATGCTTAGCTTTTGGTAAGATCACTGAATACTTTGTAACAGGCCGCAGATTTTATTAGGTTGTAATGTCTAGTTATTTAACTTTCAGAGTAACAGCTGAAGTAGGTGCAGGAACTAGACAGAAGAAGGGTTAAAAGAACCCTTTATTTAACTCTTTAAAAATTCGCAATGCGTCAACTTGACGCTAACAGACTATGCCTCGCACGAGCGGTAACTCAACTAACAAGAATACAACTTAAAATTCAAAGATATTAACACAATGGTAGATTTTTCCACAGGTCTCAGATAATCCTGTTATCTAAAACCGCGTTGAAGTCTCGTGGCAGCAAAGTAAAAGCAGTTGCGCCACTTAAATTAGCAAGAAATGCAGAAACAGAAGCTCACTCTGCTAAGGTACGGTGCTTGCCCACTCTTTTGGTTTCCTTCTAGAGCTCAGTATTTATACCTTTATTCCTAATGGTAGAACTTACATTCCTTCACGCGCTACAGGGGAATAAAGGTTTATAGGAAAGAAAGTATAAACTTAACTCTTCAGAATAATACGTCTTCACATCTCCAAGACAACCCATCCCAAGTTGGTTGGTTGGTTGCTGACGTGTCCTTTGACTAGTCAAATGGATCTATGCATCCGCCTCCAGTTAAAGCTCTAGAAACCAGTTTTTAGAGATTTTAGCTTTTTCCAATTGAAGTCAGTTTGAACAGAAAAATTTCCTCAGAAACCGGGCGATTGAATGCAAATTTTAAAAGATTTGTGACATTTGTGTCATAATGTATTCAATTACTTCGCAACGAGCAAATTCCAGTCTTGGTTCTGGAATTAAATAACTAATCGATAACGTTTGTGCCACAACATGTGCAAAGACGTAACAGCATGAAAACTCCAGTTTTTGTTCTAAAATGGAAACAAGAATAGCTTCCCAAGTAACATCAGACAAGATAAAAATATTGCAGCAAGAAACATTCTTCCACTTTTACATACGTAATTTACAATAACAGTTTAAGCATGTGCGAATTACATTATAGTATATGAAACCAAAAAGACTCATATACAAAATGTACCTTTCTCCTGTTAATTGATCTGTTTTCGTACACAATCTGTGAATTCCATTTCACAAAGTGTTCTTGCCGTATAATCATACGTGTTCCTGTATGGACTATTATGTATCAATGCTCGTTTAACACTATTTTTCTAAACATAATTTTAGCTATGCTCTACATTGAGTAGTAAGGCATTTTCTTCTCTGTTTGCATATGCTATAAATTATTATTACATGTTTCAGTATTATTGGGAATTATTTTATCGTGCAGTCCTACATCGATCAGTTCGCCTAAGTATGTCATTCTACTTATATGTTTTACCTCAGCATCTGCTGTACACAGTATAGATCAATAAGGCCTTATATGCAGCAACAGTGTCTAAGCATATTAAAACTGTGAATTCATATTTCATGACGTTTTGAGTATTGGTCCTATGTTTCTGTATGAAATGCTATGCTGTCCTACAAGGTGCGTTGGTAGTAGCCTTTTTTTGCTCTATGTGTATGTAATTCTCCACTTCTGCTGTTTAACATCGACTAGATCCATTCTCATTAATTCCTACTATAGAGCTGCTTTAAGATATGAAACTTAGGGACGGTATAATAATTGTATACGCTTTGGTTGGTCAAACAACAATAAAGATCCAAGCAACACTTTATTGGAAGGCAAATGGAATCAACGTTCTTGCAGAATAAACTGAGAAAATTCACACAACTTCGAACATTGCAGCTGGTGAAGTACGCAGGTTTATTCTCTGGTGCAGGTGGCATGTTCCAACAGGACAATGATTTATGTCACTCTAAGGAATAGGTTAGAGAATTATTATGCGAAAATATAACGAGAAATTCCTTTTATTGCCGTGGACCTCAAATTTCCTTAAGATAATTCTAGTCAAGTATTTGCGGTTTAATGCGATTGTGAGAAGCATATCACCTTAATTAAATAATTTATAGGAGCTGTGGGATCATCTAATATAGTCATAGCAGAAATATCAAGAGACATCAACCAACCACCTTGTTAAAGTAAATGCCTCAAAGGATGATAGCTGTTTTAGCAGTGAATGAACAACACACCTTGTGTTATGTAAGTTGCTTGTGATGGCCAGTGTATATATATGAAGAACCTTTTAGAAATATTTCCTTTTATGCAGCAAATCTGGACATGCTCAAATGACTACAAGGCGATAAAGCTATTTGTGAAATTAAATATATTTTACTTCAGCTATTATTTGTTGTAATAAATACAATATTTAAGAAAACAAACTACTTGCCAGATTTGTGATCTGCCAGCAAAGAATCGAAATGCTACTCTAATTTCTTTCAGACTAAGATTTTGTGTTTTGTAAAACTTCATAAATTGTACTGATTTTAACGTGAATTTGAAGTTTTTGAATTTAAAAGTACAACAAAATGAGCAAGAAGAAAACGGAATAACATTGAGGTTATAAATTATTTTCGTGTCAGGAGATAATGATAATTTTTTCCTAAATAGCTAGTTTTGTATTTTGATCTCTCGGTTAAGTTAGCAATGTTACTAGTGGAACTGAAGTTATCACACCGAATGTTATCAATACAAAATTTTCTTTTTAATTTCAATAGAAGTTTTTTAAAATAAAGAAGAAAATTAATTATTTGATGAAGTAAAATACTAAGGGTTGTGTTTTTTGTGTTTGGCGGACGTATGCCTGAGGAGAGCTTTCTAAAAGAAATTAGTTATAATTTGAAAGAAGTTTTCTAAGAAAAATCAGTTTAGTTATTATTTAAAGATGGAACCACTAAAACACACATTCTACTACCCACTGCTTGCAAACTGAAGCCCGGACAAAGATACTATTATTCAGGGGTTTTAGCCATTTGATAACTTTTAGAAACTTTGATAACAACGGTAAAAGCAAAATAAAGTTCTATATGTTGATCAACATAATAAAGTTTGAGGAAATTTGCTTTTATTAAATATCATATCATTTATGTACATTATTTTATAAATTTTACTGTTACTTTTAAATAAAGTAGGACCCAGCAGCGGCAAGGCGGTAAAGTCGCTGAACACTGGCAGTTTAGTGCGGAGTTCGAATCCCGGCGAACGGGCTGGCTGTGAGGGCGTTTTCGTAGTTTTTCCCATGTGTAACCCTTGCATACGAGCCAGTTTATCTTGGAAAGACCTTTACGAAGGTATCCCACACCTTAGACAGATATCCCTCCAGTGCTTTGTGATAATCAAATAAACTAAACCATCTGAATAAAGCAATATGCCATTATTAAATGATTAAAATAGTACTATTATATATAGGACTTTTAGGCTTCACAAAAGGAGAATTCTGCATTAAAAGATGCAGTGTTTCAAACCTGTCTGGCACTTTTTTCTACATATAATTTTTACCGTCTCTTTTATTATTGTGAAGTTAATATAGTTTACTTTACAAAATTGTGAAGTTGATTGGGTAAATTATAGTTCAATACTTACAATGGACGTGAAATTAACATAAATAAATTAAATTATGGAAATCTGATTATTTACACTTAAAGACATTTCAAATTAATGCATATTTTTTTTATTATCTAGTTCGAAACACTCGACAGAGATCTAGAGTCATTAGGATTTTTAAATTATAAAATACGAAAAATGAGCAATGTCTTCGCAGGGACTTGAACCTGGACTTCTCGAATACGTGTCGAGTGTGCTACCGTTACACCATGAAGGCATGCGGAAAGGAGGGAGAAAATACCTTACATACTTCCCCTTTTAAAGGGCGACTGGGGATTAGGGGACCCAATCGCCAAATCCTGGTGGTGAAGAATCATCATCCACCATTTTTTAATTCGGGCGCCACTGTAGAGTCATTAGGTTATTTTGAAACAGAAGCCGAGAAAAATGTACAGTGCCCTTCCCGGGACTCGAACTTCTTGAATATGCGCCGAGTGTGTTACCGTTACACCACAAAGGCATACGGAAAGGAGGGAGAAAATGCGTAATTAATGCAATGGAGGTAAGTTTTAATTAAATTGCATTGGAGTAGTTAAATATGATAAGAAATAGTATGCATTTTAAAATAGGATTTAAATTACTATTTATTAAATTTACTTTGACTCGTGGTGTTTTCATATTATCGGAAATGATTTATTATTTCCTACTGCTGCTGGAAGAAATGAAATGCTTTTTTATTTGTAAAAAAAAAATAAAATTTTCGATTCTGAGATTGTTGTAAAAGCATTTTTATTATTGCTTAGTCTCGTTTTCTCATGACGTATGTGGATGTTGCAATGATTTAAACTACAATTTCTCAGAATTCTAATATATAGAGATTGTGACATGAAGAATTTAAGAGAATTTCATCATAGATATTTGCCGGAGAGTCTTTTAACATTATTATTCTTTACATAGCGGTACTTTCTTCATCTACAAAAATTCTTCCTAGGGAAATGACGTAAATGATGAATAGAATAAACAGAAGCTCCTTTGTTTTGCTCAACCTTTCTTAGCAAAAGCGACTAGTAGAGTGAAATAGAGTATTTAAAATACCATTTGTCAAATCTTTCGCAAGTTTAAATACATCTTGATCAAGCATATCTAATCTTATACAGAAGCTTTTATTAAAAAAAAAAAAAAAAAAAAAAAAAAAAAAAAAAAAAAACAGGTTTTCTTTGCTAAATGTTTCAAACAGAAAAATATTTGTTGTCTGAAAGCGTTATATATTAAAGCCATTTTTGGTAGTACTGTTTCCTACTCATTCAGATTGCAGTTATTTTTCAGTGAACGGAGGTAAATTTTAAAATAGATGTTGTAGTTGTTGCATGTAATTTAATGTTATAGAGGAGTATATAGTGTATGTAGTTTATAGGTCGTTGTATGAAGTACATAACTGCATGTAATTAATGTTATTGTTATACGTAATGTTATAGCTGTATGTAATTTATGATACGTTTCAAAGAAACATTTCAGACTACGACTGATTCATAGTTTGGTTGGTTTATTTGATTATGGCAATGCACTTGAGGATTAACAGCCTAAGAGGAGGGATGCCTTAGCGGACTTTCTAAGGGAAACTGAATCATATACACGTTACAAATGAGAAAAACCACAACAACGCCCTCGCAGTCAGCCCGTTCGCTCTGATCCCAATGTTGATCGAACCACCAGTGTTTAGCGACTTTACCCCTCGGGGCCACAATTCATTCATGTGTTGATGATTACTCGAAAGATATTTCCAATTATAGTAATTTTTGCGCTTGCATCGTTAGAATGTTCGAATGTATTGATCATAGAAAGCTAAATAAATACTACATTGTTAAGAAATGAAATTTGATTAATTAAGGTAAGCGGTAGTAACATAACTAATTCTAATAAGGAAAGTATTACTCCTGGAACAAAGAAAAGAATTGAAATTCGAATAGAAAATTTTATCTATTACATTAGCAAGAAATAAAGTAGGGA
>KK115172.1:2408557-2426483 GCA_000611955.2 Stegodyphus mimosarum
GGAGAAATGGTGTGGGAAGTGTATAAGGTATTTTCTCCCTCCTTTCCGCATGCCTTCGAGGTGTAAATGGAAGCCCTCTCGATGCGTAGTCGGGAGGTCTGGAGTACGAATTCTGGCGAGGACATGGCATTTTTTCCACGTTCCTAGCATCAAAAACCCTAATGACTGTAAAAGTGGCGCCCGAACTAAAAGGGTGAATTAATTCGTCACCACCAGGATTTGGGGATTGGATTTCCTACTTGCAAGTTGCCCTTTGAAAGGGGGAAGAATATAAGGTATTTTCTTTCTCGTTTCCGCATACCTGCATGGTGTAATTGGTAGCATACTTGACGCGTATTCGAAAGGTCCAGAGTTCGAGTTCCGGCGAGAGCATTGCGTATTTTTCACGTCTCCTGCTTTCTCCCTCCCCAAAAAAACTAATGTCTGTACAAGTGTTTACTCTCAGTCCTTAATTTAGTAGTTATTAGTTTTAAATTTTGTAACACTTCTTTGTTTGATATTTGTAAAATTTAGCTTTTACACCGTAATTACTTCACAGAATATTTGTCTAGAAGCCAAATCTTTCACACTGTATTTTACATAAAATAAACATCGAATAACTTATGAGTGTTTGTCGAAACAAATAGCCATTTTTTTATAATCTAATACAATTCTGTTCCCGGAGTACTTACTCGCTATTTCATTTAACTCTTTGTTTCAGATTTACTGATGCTGGCATGTTTCCTTTATTAGTTTGAAGTTACTTAAAAATAATGAGTTCATTTTTCATTTCTTTTCCAGATCAGCAAAAATGTCTCTACGCAGTAAAATAACGAACAACTCCACGAGGAATTTGGAAATTGATTCTCCGGTTACGTCTCTGAAAGAATCTTTCCTTTCAAAGTTTTTCATCATAATGCAAATTTGGCCAATTTGAGGAAAATACCTAAGCCTTACTACTTTTAATGAAGCTTTTGAACGCAAAATAAACTCTTTTCACTAAAAGGCATAACAAATATACTAGTATAGATAGTCGTAAGACAGTTTCTTTCACGTGTAGAAGAAAAAAATTTCTAAGGTACTAAATGTTTTCCTTGTAATTATACCCTTAGGGAGCTCTCAAGTTCCACAATTTTTCAGTTACTCACTGCTTACAATCGATACTTTCAATTACTCAAGCTCCAAAAATGATTGGGTTTAAGAAATAAATTGAAACTAAGCGGCCTCTTTATTGAGTTTATTAGTAAGGATGAGAGTAAGTCACTATATAATGTAACAGTCATTCTGAAACTCAAAATTATTGCATTAATCATTTGAGAAAAGGTCTACATAATCCAATGTCACCAAACGGGATAGTGGTTAGTGACTTTGACTACTGTAGGGCTCGGGTTCGAATCCCGGAGAAGGCATGGATGTTTGTAAATGCATAGTGGCTTTGTGGTATGGGAGCACTCTAAGTATTTGGCGAGTCGAAAGTGCTCTTATGTGACTTGGTTGGTGTTAGGGGAAGCTGGGTGGTAAAAATTCAGACTTCGGGCGCTCTCCTTCAAAACTGGGGTGGAACTGGGCAAAATCGTAGTGTCGCCTATATGCTACCGAAGGGTCTTTCCAACGACAGGTGTAATCTTGTATTCCTTGCCACGATGAATTTCGAAGGCTTGTTCTGATTCACACAAGAGAGATTAGTCACAACAACAACAGCATCATCATCATCCAGTGCTATAAACAACAAAATTATGGTCAGAGTGAGTCTATATGTTTAAACATTTGAATGTATAAGGTGTGACGAAGATAATCATGATAAAAAATTGAAGGTAAAGTGAGAAATCCAAAATTTCAATTGTTCAGTGGCATTACTTTGATAATTTTTTACCATACATAGAGTAGATGGATTCTTTAATTACACAACGATACATCGATATTGGTTTTCGGAATGTTTACTTCTGCTAGAAACAATAGGAATCATAAACAAGATAGAGAATGCAAATTTCCTTACAGTAAAAGTTCAAATATCAGCTGACACCATTAAAGACACGAATGTAATCTTTGTAGCAAACATTGATCGTTGTTGTCAGGAATTTCTTCAGGCAAAAACTGATAATGTCTTATAAAGTTACACAAAAGTTTCAATTATTAATGTATTATTTCTAAAACTCTGAAATGTGTCCCGAAAAATGTCGTTTATACGAAACTTTAAGGATTATGTCTTCCAGACTTTTGACCGTTTTAGGATTAAACCTTTTCCAGGCATGACTGTAGTCACTATCTTTATAAAGAAGCTAGGATACTTTTAATGTGCAACACCTATAGTATGTCGAGTTGGTTTTTGCGCGTCTGTTGCTAATCTCTTAAATTTTTGAGCAAGTGATAAAAAATTCGAGAAATTTCCAGCAAACAAAGAAGAAACAAAACCATTATTACATTCAATTGTCAAAAATTAAAAACAACTCTAAAATAATTTATTTAAAAGATGAAGGTAAAAATAGACTATGAATTTTCTTGGAATCATTAACAAAAAATGAAAGATTTTTTTGAATGTGAAACGTCTCTCGGAAATCTAGTTCGCCAACAGATGATGTTTTTTGAACGATTTTTGTCGCAGAGAAAGGAAAAATGGGATTTTTTTTAACAATCATACTGTCCAATAGGAGATTTTCATTTTTCTTGTTTTCCTAGTATATGTCTCACGCTTCTTAATGTGAAGTTCTAAGGCTTTCTTAATTTGTTCAGTGTGTGTTCAGACACACTGGAAAGGAATACTGTATATACACCAGGATTTCATATTTGTAATGGGTTATTAACAGTTAAGCGAAACTTTTCTAATAACATTGTAATTAAAAAACTCATTTTGTGAATAGAATACGGTTTATGCTGTAGTAGCTAAACCAAGATCCTAATTATACTTGATTACTTGCACTTATTAGAAATGACAGGAATCATAAAGGGGTATGGAATACTGAAAATGTCGCAGAAAATCCTTTAAATCAACTTTTCAAGTAATACTTCCAACACGCTGGAATCTATGATATTTTACAAAAAGTATCTCATTAAGGAGAAAACGCAAGATTATGAAGTATTCTTAAGTTTACAACAAATGCCAGTGGACTGTGGCAACTGGTGAAAAAGACAGATCTCATAAATTCTACATAATTTAGCCGCCTTACTTCAAATTTCTGACAACAAAAGAGTCGAAACCTGAAATTTAATGAATCCGAAAAGATTGTTATTCATCTTCATGTAAAAGCAAACTAATTTATCTAAAACAGACACAAAGAATCAGTAAGCGATTTGTTGGAATAAAAATTACTCAAACGTCCATCCATTTAAGCCTATCATAGTTAACAAAAATCAAAACGGCAAACGCAAAGTGATTTGGAAGGAGACGGAATGGAAATGCACCCACTTTTTACGATTACAATTTGAGCATTCAATGACATTTATTAACTCCGAAGGGTCACATAAATGGAGGAACGTTCGAGATAATGAATGAAGTTATAGAATATTCCAATTGAAGGAGTTTGGAATGACTAATATTATGAAAGAAAATTAGTTGTGCTTGTACAAAGGAAAGGAAAAATTGGCAGCTATTGTTTGGGGAAAAAGGATTTTGTCTCTGTCATTCGGGTACTGATAGTTAATCATAACGACCTGCCATTACTACAGACAAGGATTTTTTCTTGACTGTTTAGGTAGGTTTTGATTTTTTTCAAAAGTAATTTATGATCTAAAGGTATCCAATCTTGACGTATAATCTTACAGCTCAGATTTTCTTTCTTTTCGCATAAAGTTACACTGCGCTACCAGAATATTTATCATCCATTAGGTTATCAAAGTTATCTGTTCTGAAAGGCGTTACCATTATCTTAAAATTATTGCAATTATACTCAAGAATTAGAGATAAAGAAATTAAACAAATTTCAGAAAAACGTCTCTTTATTAGTAAAGAATACAGATTACAGAGTTCGTTGTTAAGATTAATCAGATTTCGCTTTATGATTTTTTAAAAGAAAATTTAAAGACCATATTTTAGAAGAATATAATGTGGAGCTCTCTTTTTCAAGGGAAAAACATATTTTACATTCGCTAAACATTTTAGAAATGAAACGATATTGAAAAAGAGGAAAAAGTTTTTAAAAAAGAAAGATTCTCATTGGATAGAATCTTACTTTTTTCCAAAGAATACTCAAAGAATCTTAAAACTCCATAATTCATTTCCTTTATTATTATTAGCGCTAATTTAAGGCTAAATATCACATCATTTGATATTTTACTCTGCATGACTTTCTTAGACTATTATCTCAGATTTTATTTTATACCAGCAGGCAAGCCCGTCAGATGAGGGGGTTGCGCCAAAACAAGATTTATAAGTTCTGTGTACATCTGGAGAGAAAATGTATAAAAACATTTCGGTATGAATGAAAAACAACATATCGTCTCAATTTTATTAATCTGAAACAAAAAAATTTGGAAACAGTAGTTATTTATTTAAAATGTGACATTTGTGAAAAATTTCCGACATACTATAATGTCATCAAAGGCAATCGAGTGGACTTCCCACGAGTTTTCGGAATCTGCGGTGCTTCTCTTTAAACTGTACTCCCCACCGTTCTGGAGGAGGAGATGAAGTCACAAGCAAATAACAAACAAACAGGCAGATATACAGAGATTTTTAATAGTGTAGATGGTTAAGAATACATCTCAAAATAATCTGAGGCTTTAATTTTTATCGAATGTACACTGCGCAAAGAAAAAAAAAAAAGAGGGCGGTAGTTCTATATCTCCCGTTCTACTGGGCCGATTGACGAAATTCAACTTGTGTTTTCCGTGTCTTGAAAGCGCGACTTAGGATATATATTTGATTTATATATACCAATTATTCTAACATAGGTATTTTGACGTAAAATCGGACCTTTTTCTGAAATGACATGCGAATTGTTTTCCATGTTTCGATTCTACGACTTAAATTATGCCAAACTGTCTTATAAAAATCCCACGAATAGTTTTTAAAAAATTAGCTCTCAAAATTTTACCTCCTCAATGTGAATTGAATTTGATATATATTTATTAATATTTCTTTTTTTATTAAACGTAATTGATTCCTTCTTCCGGAATTTGAAATTCAGGTATAATCCGAATAAAATTAGCACATTGTTTAACATACTTTTTAAAATTTGTATTTTTAAATAATTTTTATAAATTTTTCGAAAAGCAACTTGAATTATAACTTACAAAAGTTTTACCACTATTGTAAAGTAGATGTATTTGTAAGCATATCTGCAAAAAATTAGAGTTTTTTATTCAAAATTTCCTAAGATATACCTGAATTTACATTTTGGCTCGTTTTTGAAATTTGACGTATTTGACGTAAGTCGATAATAACGAAAATGTGGTTTACGCACTTTTAAAATTATTTGAAAGAATGAACGATAACTTTCTTTCCCGCTCATCTGCAATGAAAAAAAGAAAAGGAAATTAGGTTGCTATAAATTAAGAAATTCACCAAGTAAATTTTTCTTGTTGAAAACTGAAAAAATATGCCGAGATAAATTTTTAAATTTCTCCGTAAATTTCGCACCAAATTTCACAAAATTCAATATTTAAGCATAATTTGAGTAGTAGAATCGAAATATGGAAAAGAAATTGGCGTGTCATTTCAGAAAAAGTCTGGTTTTGATACTATATATAAATCTAATATATATCCAAAGTCGCGCTTTTGAGACATGAAAAACGCAATTTGAATTTCGTCAATTGCCCCAGTAGAACGGGAGGTATAGAACTGTCCCATTTTTTTCTTGCGCAGTGTACGTAGAATTTCTAGTTAGAAAGTTCCCGACTGTTACCTAGTTAGACTGTTAGCTGCTGAGTGTATTTTAGAAACGTTGCCGCAAAATGCACATTTATACTTCAGGTAACGGTGCACAACATTGATAATGACAGAAAGCCTTTCTTTTGACTTGTTTTCGTAGTATGAATACACACAATACTGCGTTGTTTTGTTTAAGAGCTTATTTTTTATGTTCTGCGATTTTCAAGATGGAAGAGCTTTCATGAGAATCTTATTAACACTTGATTTTGCATCAAATTTAAGCGAAGTAATAACAACGACCTATTTGGATACTATAAAAATAAAATGTATTAAATTATCGAAAAATTTGCTTTGCATCTGTTGACTCATCATTAGAAAAAGCAGCCAATTAACACTGTTTGAATGGCAATTTCACAAAAAAATACAGTCACAGGTAGCGGAATTTCAGAAGCTTATACTTTTGATACCTAAAACGAAATGCAGTTTTCAGAGAGAAAAGTTTTTCTAGATTGAAAGATATGCAATTTTACCCTTTCCAAAGTTAATTTTATTTTGAAAAGACGGAGATTTTGAACCTATTGAGGATCGTAAGAAAACTTCTTTCACAGAACTTCACAGGACTGACAAAAAATCTCGCCAGAACAGCTTCAAGAACTGAAAATAGTATTGGGAGCAGAATATCAATCGAAGAGGAGAATATTTCGAAGACGCCTTAGATGAGTAAGTACGCCAAAAAAGTGCAAAAGACTTCGGGAACTTTTCGAACAGACCTCACGCATTCATTCTTCAAGGGTTTGATTTTTTTTAAATCTTTTTTTTTTTTTTTTTGCATTTCTCATTCAGTTATGAAATATACGAAAATATAGATCTAATTCAATTACGAAACAGAAGATCATAGTTTTTAAGGATAGCCATTTATTAGTACTCATGGAAAATTCCTGACAAATTAATTTTTTTTTTCGTTTCATCTCTGAAACGTAGCAAAATTATTTAAGATATTTCATAGCACAACTTCCTCAAAGAAAATTCCAGAATAATAAAAATTATTTAAATTTAGAAGCAAACTTGTACGCTTTCTAAGAGTGAAAAGGAAAAATTTTAATCTTCAATAATTTTCAATGAATTAAAACACTTTCAATTTTTCAATTTCAGATTTGCTTTTTGAATGTTTTAAACTGATATAATTAAAATAATAAATGTAATGCAATATTTATGCATACAAGTTTTGTTATTCCCATCGAATGATGTATTGTGGCAGGTTTCTTATAAAATATGCCTAATGCTATATAAATAACGCCATTTGATATGGAATCGATTAATATCGGAGTTAAGCTACAAATGAGGTGATGTTCCAAAAAAAAGTTTTTTCAATTTAAAAGCATTTCTTAATTATTATTAGAAAATAATGTCTAATTGCATTAAATCCTACGACGACTAACCAAGGTTCCAGATACCATTGGTCTTCTGTGGAGATGGTCATCTTAGAGAGAGAACGTTCAGTGCGGACATATATTTATGAATCGAGAAATACTGGTCACTTTCAGAAGAGATCGTCGTAGGGAGAAGGCTTCCACAAGTCAGTTCATTGCATTTATTTTTAAATTAGATAGTAAATAGTATAATATTTTTGAGTACATTATATAGCTAAATCTTCATGTTTTATACTCTCATGTCACTGCTCTTAAATTGTGTTCTGTTTGTTACTAGGAAAACATCTGTTACATTTGAACCATCAATCAGGATGTAGAGACATTAGGTTATTTCGAAGCAGGAGACATGAAATATGAACAATGACCTCGCTGGAACTGGAACTGCGGACCTCTCGAATATGCGTCAAGCGTGCTGACCACTACACCATGAACGCATGCTACGAAGGCGGGAGAAATACCTTATATACTCCCCCTTTTAAAGGGAACTGGGGATTAGGGGCCCCAATCGCCAAATCCTGGTGGTGGAGAATCATCGTCACCACCTTTTATTTCGGACGCCACTGAACGGTAACTTAGAATTTTTCAATGTCTGGAAACAGAAGAAATGAGCAATGCTCTCGCCGGGACTCGACCACGGACATCTTGAATACGTGTCGAGCGTGCTGACTAGTACACCATGAAGGCATGCGAAGAAGGCGGGAGAAATACCTTATAAGGAGACTTAACAATTTGAATTCATTCTACATACTTTCGTTTTATTACCATCAAAATATTATTTAAATTTTAGTTTTGTTTAAAAAGAATACTTTTTTTTAAACTACAAGTTTTATATTAATGTGTTTTATAGTATCATTTATCGATTAGGCATTCTTAGGCTGTTGGCCAAACCCACGCCAAGAAAACAGAAGAAAAAAAAACTGCGTGGAATTAAAATTCACGTTTACTGTTCATCCAGTGCATTTGTATTAACCACGCATAAGTAGTGAAAGAGGAGAGTATGGAAAGCTTACTTACGCATTTAAAGTAATAATGTAATAAGAATTGAATCAAAATTAATTCTAATTGCAAAGATGAATGAAAGTTTGCTATTTATATAAACTGAAGTTTGGCGACATGATTTATAATGATAAGCGTTGTTAACCTAAACACAGAAAGTCGAGAAATACGAAAAACCACATTTGCAGTTTTATCTTTTCTGTCGAAACAAAAGAAATCCAAGCAGAAGAAAGCGTTGAATAAGAAAAAATTAACCTTATAAAATGGTGTAGAACAGTAAAAAACAAACTTGGGAAAAATTACACCAAAAACATACAATAAACTTAGAATTTCGAAATATATTTTTCTTCCCATCAGAAACATACAGATATTTCGATTCTAAGATCTGGGAAAACTTTCAAACTCCTGAAGATTTAAAATTTTACTTCTTAAAGGAAATTAAATAAAGTTGTAGGAACAGAGTGTCAGAGAGCTTAGAGCAAAACTCTTACACACTTTCACACACGAAATATTTCGAAAACTGTTAATTAAAAAAAAGCTTCAGAAATCGGAATCACTACGAGCAATTACAGTAAATATAAAATTTCGAAACAAATTTCTTCTTTCTTAATTCCACAAAATTTATAAATGTTTCGATTCTGAGTATATATTTGAGAAAACATTCAGAACTCTTAAAGGTTTAGAATTTTAATTCTTAAAACTGATTAAAATTACAGTAAAAGAGTCTCAGAGAGCTGAGAGTAAAACTCTTAAACTCTTTCAAACACGAAATATTTCAAAAACTGCTCATTAAAAAATGTTTTAGGAATCGGATAAAAGGCGATATTTTAATGGGCTTTCTTTTTCGTTAAAGTTTTCTTTTCAGAAGAAATCTAAAGTGAAAACATTTACTCGTGGATATAAAGTCGCGATGATTCTTCATTTCTTACCTTTATTTAAAGAAGAAAAATCTGATGTAAACATTACATCATTTCCTTCTGGCCTATCAAATAATATGCATTTTTGTTGCAATTCATTTAAACTTATTTCCTCGAATCCTTCTATCTTGAACAACCGATCCCTCGAGGCAAGACAAAAATGACACTAAAAACTGCAAATTTTAAAATTAAATATCCCAGTCCATTTTTGTCATACGGGAGTTAAACTTCTTATAATTTTATTTTTCGTACCTAGTATAAAACTTTCCGAGATTTAAGTATAGGAACCGGAAGACCGCATTAAAAGTCAGATTTCTTTATTTGTCGGAAATGAATTATTTTTTAAATTTGACACTGCCAAAACATGAATATTTCCGTCATATAAAATGCTTCTGTAATCGGAATTATAAGATTACGGCCAATGATTGCGAGAATAAAGGCCGGGTAAGGCCTTTTAAGTCGGTCGCGGACACGTAGCCGAAGAGACACTTAACCGAGAGGACATTTAGTCGACATGGACACTTAACCGACAGGACATTTAGCCGACAAGGACAGCTGGCCGACAGGACATTTAGCTGACAAGGACACTTAGCCAACAGGACATTTTGCCGACACATACAGTTAGCCCACAGTGAATGTTAGCTTATCTTAAAAATTCTCTTTTTTAATTGTTTTTAATAACAAAATAAAATATATTTGCCAAATTAACGCTTAACCGTCAGCGTTTCTATAAAACCTATAATTCTAGAATAATAATAATTTAATGCATTATTCAGATTTTTCATGACAGAGAAAGGAAATTTCAGTAGTAGGAAGAGCGAAACAATTTTATTAGGGAAGGGATGTAGCATGATGTGTTTAGCAAAATAGTAATGAAACGTAAAAGGTATTAGAAATATGAAAGCATTAGGAAGAGCGAGATTGGAAAATTGATATACACTCATGTCCATAAATTAAGGATAATTCGGAGTCACGCGGAAATCGAACTCTAAAATAAATATATCGCCTGTAAAATCACTACACACATCTTCAAGAATAATATGCAAATTTCAGGAAGTAACCAGATGACACCGATGGTACGTCACAATGACGAGAGTGTAAGAGAGTGATATATAAGGAATACAGGCAAAGAAGTAAAATTGTTCGCAGGCGCTTTATAAGCATTTCCGTGCAATAACCGAGTAGTTATGACACAAAGGACGCATTTGGATGATTTTTTACGTGGTAGAATTATCGGCCGTCTGGAATGTGGGCGTACCCAACTGGAAGTATCAGACGAACTTGGAATTGCCCAGAGTATCATCTCCAGGCTTTGGCAACAATTCCAAGATAATGGTAATGTGAGTAGACGTTACAGCACAGGTCGCCCCAGAGTTACAACGCCGAATGAGGACCGATATTTGGCAGTTACTGCCAAAAGAAACAGCCGGAGCACAGCCTCAGACCTCTCTCGTCAACTCTCTTCAACCACTGGTACGACAATTTCAAGGCAGACCGTGTACAGACGCTTAAGCAGATTGGTCTATATGCTCGTAGACCTGTCAGATGCGTTCCACTTACTGCAACTCACTGTCGCCTGCGGTTAGCCTGGAGTAGAGAGCATGCATTGTGGACACCGCAATAGTGGGCTTGTGTGATGTTTTCCGACGAGTCCAGGTTTAGCTTGCAGTCTGATTCTCGCCGGACTTTCATATGGAGAGTTCCAGGTACCCGTTACCACCAAGAAAACATCATTGAACGACACCGTTACGGTGGTGCAGGAGTGCTCGTTTAGGGTAGAATTATTCTGGGTTCCAGAACTGACCTGCATGTTCAAATTGGAACCATGACAAGCCAAATCTATCGGGACATCATTCTGGAACAATATGTACGTTTGTTTCGGGGCGTCATGGGCGCACAATTTGTGTTTATGGATGACAACGCCCGTCCTCACCGTTGAAACATCGTAAGCGAATGGCTTCAATCGGAGGATATCACCCGTATGGACTGGCCAGCATTCTCACCGGACTTGAATCCAGTAGAGCACGTGTGGGACATGCTTGGCCGACGAATTGCAGCCCGTCAACCTTCTCCTACATGTCTACCGGAACTTCGGAGAGCGTCGCCTTTTCAGTGGTGTAATATCCCCCAAGATCAGATCGATAATTTTATACTCAGCATGAATAGGCGTTGTTCGGAGTGTATTGCATCGTCTGGGAAACATAAAATGTATTAACAATCATACCAACCATGTAATATTGTTTTTTTGTAAATAGTTTTTTTTTTGTAATTTGCTCCAGGAAGAAAAAAATGGCTAATTTTTTAAATAATATCAAACATATAGCATCTTTTTTTACTCTTTACCTTTTGTTTAATAAATAAGCTTTACAAATAAGTCAAATTTGTTTTGCTTCTAACTCTTCGTTTGCCTGATTTTGCATTATCCTTAATTTATGGACATGAGTGTAATTAAGTAAAGAACAAAAATTATTAATGATGTCAAAGTTTTCAAAGGAACCCAGTTGATTAAATGAAGAAGCTTTGCAGACAATTGTTGCAGATCCCATATTAAAATGTAAGTAAATGACAGTCGTACTTAGCTAAAAAAATTCCTTTTTCCTTTCGGAAATTAATTCATATTCCCTGACGACAAATTTCAACGCTTCTTTTTCAATTTGGCCAATATACACCAGCATGATATATATTAAACTACGCTAAATTGCACAAGAATTAAAAGCACATATGGCATGTTTAAGAATCAAAAAATTAATTTTAGTGAGAGGCGAAACAATGACTTAAATATTGAACTTAGGGAGAAATCGAGAAATTTTGTAACTGGTAGTAAGTTAAAATAATTAATGGGCACGTATCAGTTAAACGTCACTGTCGGCTTAATGTCCTGTTGACTAAATGTCTTGACAGTTAAATGTCCCGCAGCTAAATGTCCTGACGGCTAACTTTCTGTGTCGGCTAAATGTCCTGTCGGATAAATGTCCTTGTTGGCTAAATGTCCTGTCGGCTAAGTATCCTTGTCGGCTAACTGTCCGCGTCGGCTAAATGATCTGTCGGTTGAGTGTCCGTGTCGGTTAAATGTCCTGCCGGCTAATTGTCCGTGTCCTGTAAGTGTCCGTGACGGTTAAATGTCCTGTTGGTTAACTTGTGTGGGTTAAGTGTCTTGTCGGCTAAGTGTCACGGACCCTTTTTAAGCTCGGTAAGACGGTCGGTACGCACATACATACACACACACATATACGTTTGGTGCTGTTAATTGTAGTAAAAAAAGAGGAGGGACACAACTAGATGCTATAGCTGTCCCATATACAAAATTTCAGTGTTCTGTGGCTAATAGTTTTTGAGTTATACAAGACGCTACGTATATACGTACGTAAAGAAGTCATGGGAAAAAATCCCTTTTGAAACCATTTTATAATTCATTTTGGAAACCAAAAGAGTCTTCTATTCTGTATGCACGTACAGACGTCACTCTAAATAATGGATGTTTCCGTTGAAATATCACAAAATGTTAAAATGGATGTTTCCGTTGAAATATCACAAAATGTTAAAATGGATGTTTCCGTTGAAATATCACAAAATGTTAAAATGGATGTTTACGTTGAAATATGACACCCGAAAGTTTTCTCAATTACAGTACTTTCTTTACTTAATTCACTATTAATTTAGCTTTCGAGAACTACTGAGAAATTTCTGCGATCATGTTTCTATATAGCTGGTAATAAACGAAATTAAATATGTAATTGTCATTTTGAAATTAGAGTAAATAAAACTTAGTTTGGGGTTAACTTTAGTAAGTAATTCTGCGTATATTCATTACGAGACAAAATAATGAAATTTCCTAAGCACTGTGATCTCATGCAGTAAGATATTTGTTTTTACCTACACAATGGAAGATAAGCAAAGTTTTCATGTGAAAAGAAACAAGTAGATATTATCACTTGATTGAATGAAGGTAAAAGATATTATATTAAGACCAGCTAACGTCTTGAATAACGGAGCAAAATAATATTCTTCGAACGTGTCAACAAAATAATGGAATGACGGCAGGGGGAACAAACAAAATCAGTTTCTTGATATGATATCTTCGACAGAAGAAATGGAAATAATGGATATTAGTAATAGGAGTCAAATGGATAATTCATGTTGCGAAATAGTTGTCTTTGGCAAGTGAGAATTCATTCATTTTATGTTTATCTGAGATTTCAACAAGAATGCTGGGTTCAGTATAACTGGCGGGACACAAATATGATAGCTTGTTAAAATAAAATGCTAACATACACAGCTGTAATGAAGAAAATATTTTAAGAATGTTTGTAAAATGTTTGAATATAAAATACACTAATTTTATTGCGCTTTATACACTGTTTCCGAAAACGTCCTTACCCAGACTCTAAAAGATGTAAATATTCACATTTGGCATTTTTGCATTCAAAGAAGGCAGTTTTCAGAACATTTATGGCATTTAAATTTTTGCATGGTTCCCCGGTCTCTATAATTATATTTAGAAAAGGCTATAGTCCTCATAAAAGGTGGACTCAAAAAGTTTGATTCCTGTACCTGACAGATATGCTAAATAATCAGAAACTGAATTTCTGAAATTAATTCTGAAATTAACAGAAACTGAATTTCCGCTGTCGTGCAGAGCAACACAAATTTAAAAGTAGGTGGAATGTAATCACAATATCGAAAAAGCCAAATTCAAACATTTTCATCTCCTGGCTAATCACTCGCGAAGAATTAAAACAACCAAATCTTTGCCAGCAAGCTAACGCAGCACAGCAGAAATACAAGAGTGGAGCGAGCAGCCATCTGGTGTCATTTTTCAATTTGCATTAAAGGTAAGGTTAATAAATTTAGGATAATTCGAGGCTGAATTTTACTTCCTTGTACGAAGTAAAGAAAGCATTGCAATCACAAAAAATTTCGAACATGATATTTCAACGGAAATATTAATTTTTCTCTTCCCCAATCCATTTAAACGATTTTTTTGCAAGACATCTGTTATGCATGGACAGAATAAAGGACTCTCTTCCAAAAGTGGTTGTAAAGTGGATTTAAAATAGATTGAAAAGGGATTTTTTCGTGACGTCTATACGTAGGTATGTATGTATCTCGCACAACTCAAAAACTATTAGGCGTAGAAAATTGAAATTTTTTATATGGGAATGTTATAACATTTAGGTGCGCATCTCCCTTTTTTATTGCAATCAGAAGTACAAAATGTTTATATATATATATATATACCCAACCCCCTTAATCGACTTAAAAGCCCTTGCGTGGTCTTTATTTTCGCAATTGTTGGATGTGGTCACACACTTCCAATTACAGAAGTGTTTAAATCATAGAAATGTTTATATTTTGGTAATGTCAAATTTAAAAAAAAATCAACTTTTGACAAATAGTGAAATCTATATCTTAATGCGATCTACCGATTCTTATTTATACATTTGGAAAAGTTTTATACTTGTAATGAAAAAATACAATTATAAGAAATTTGGCTCTCATACGACAGAATTTATTGGGATATTTAATTTCAAAATTTGCTATTTTGATGTCATATTCAAATTACCTTGAGAAGTCTATTCATTGAGTTAGAATAATTTGAGAAAATGAGTTTAAATGAAGTGCAGTAAAAAAGTGTATAATTTAAGGGCCGTTATAAGAAGTTCTCACTTTTCCACAGCAAATATTTTCACTTAAACGCTGTTCAACGACATTCGTTTGTGGTTTACTTGAGCTTTTATTTATAATATTGTTTGTTACATTTGATATTGCGAAAGATTTTTCGCACAAGTTGATTATAAGTTTCAGAGTTTGAAGTTACATTATCAATATTTTTAGCAATTTTGTACTTAGATAGGTGATTTTAGTAGAATTATAAGCAGAATTGTTGTATTTCTTCTCTAATATGAAAAATCTAAAGAGAAACTACGCCAAAAAAGTAAGAATACAAGAGTAAGGGCAATTAACATCGAGAAAATGAGTATCTCTGTAATTTGGCGAGAAATCGCCAAAAATCGTAAAACGTGGCAACCATTTGGCGACATTTTCGTCTAGTCCATATATTACCGTAATATGTATTGATATTGAATAAATGTTAGACCACTGTGTTAGCTGTAACCACGATGCTACCCTCGTATTGCTTTCCAGTAATTTCGAGAAGCAGAAAGTACTAGAAATATCTCAGCGGCCGGTTGAAAACTATTTAAGGCCGAAGAGAGAGCATTTGCTTTCAGTTGCTTAATTATTGCGTTTGTGAGTTGTTAGTTGTGCGTGAATTGAGATATATCCGAGTTAGCTTTTTCTTTAGATGCGCTTTGCATTGTGTTGCGTTTAACGTTGTTATTAGTTTGAAGTGTAACTACTGATTTTACTCTGTGATACTGTGAAACACCTGTCCAAAGATCTTTGTGGAAGATTCCAGAAATCTGAAGTGTTTCGTTTACTAAAAATAAAGTTTATTAATCTATTATCGGAACTGTCTGCATTCAGTCAATTAGGAAACCGTACATAGGCAACAATTTTCTCATGAAGTATGATTACTTTATATTTTTGAATAATAATGTGGTAATTGTAACAAAAGTGGAAATAACTTTTCATTTTTAATTAATGTAAATAGTATTAAAAGTTAACTGCGTGCAAATACTGTAGCTGGCCAATGTTCTGTGAATAAGACACCTTTTTGAGAAAAACAAAATTAAAATATTATAGTGATCAATATTTTATTGTTTAATTTGCATAATAATCTGCTTAGACATACTCGTCATATAATCTCTTAATACCAGAAACATTTTTCTGAACGATATTTCATTTTTAATTATGTACACATGCAAACGTTTCTTTCTTCAATCTGTGTACGGCCTTGAATACTTTCCCCGACTTCTAAATCAAACATCTCAGTCAATTTGTTTCGTGCGAGAGTCAAGCGTTTTGTGTTTTATTCTTTATAACGAGTTCAAATTTTGCTGAATATGAGTACAGGAATGTACAGACCATGCAAAAAGTTTAGATTTCATAATATTTGCGAAACTTCTTTTTTTAAATTAAAAAATGCAAAGTTATAAATCTTGGAGTTATTGAAAACACTTTTGTAAATTCGAAGTATATGCCTACGATTAACAACTGCGAAAACAAAGGCTAGTTGATGAGCGTGCACTTCTGAGTTAAACCTTAATTCCACATTTGTACTTGGGAAATAATTTAATTTAAGACATTATGTTAAAAGCTGCCTAAAATTTGAACTAACGTTCACGCAGTGCAAATTAGCTGAAACCTCAGTTAATTCTAAGTTTGCCAATAAGCTAGACAGACGTGCGTTATGTAAATAAATGTAATGGCGTGTACTCTAAGTTATAACCCGCGCTTTGTATTGGAGAAATTTTCTCATCCAAGTTTCAGCAAATGAATCACCAACATTGGCAGCTTTACGCAATTACTGTTCTTAAACGGCGTTAGCAAGTGGTTCGAACTTTGCTTGTGTCGTTAAACTATCTAAGTATATTACAAATATAATTGAAATCACTCAAACATTCGCGGTGTTCGCAACTTAGTTTATTTTTTTTAATCTATATTTTCCAGTGATGCAGTCTTGTTTGCTTAAGCAAATCTGATAATCTTACTAATTGCAATATACTGTTGAAAACATAAAGATTACACTCCAGTTCCTCATTTTAAGCATTCAGTATAACCTTAATTTTATTGATAATGTGCATTATAACTATATTCCAAATAATGCGTTATAATCAAATTCCAGATGAAGTATTTTAAATGATAAGATTAATTATGTTTTGAGAATGATAAATAGCTTCCCTCTTTAAACTGAAAATAAGATACATACAAAATAAAAAAAAATTAAAAAGAAGTTTCAGATTTTAACAGTAGCCCAAAAGGGTTTGTTAAGGTTTTTTATGTTCTCGCTTAGTACGCATTTTACCAGCCTGCCGTTACACTCACACCTACCAGCACTTTTTTTGTATTTTTAGCTTTTTTTTAGCTTTTTTGTACTTTTAGCTTATAGCTTTATCATAAAACATCATTTTCTTCTCTCTTAACAGCAGCCTAGCAGTATACGTTTAGGATTCTAAACGCAGCGTTAAGTATTAGCATACACCGTTCTAATTTTTTTAAACTTTTCTCAGTTCATCATCTCAATTTTCTTACTAAGATGGTTTTACAAAGCGTGTTTTTTATCTTTTTATTTTTACCGTTTTGTGTGTTTATTATATTTATTAGATGTTATGTTCTTGGAGTTTACTCCACATAAAATTCGATTCAACAGCAAAATCACAAAATAATTAAAAACAGCATATCTAGAATTTTCGATAGACAGTCTCGCGCGCTGGAGATACAATTATTTTTTTTCACTTACAATGTTGCCTCTGCTGGCTTTTAAATCGTTGAGTTTGTTAATTCAAAATTCGTTAACATTTTACGAAATATGAAACAGTAATAAAACAAATTCTCAATTCAAAATTTGGTCTTTCATATGCTTATGTTCGGGTGGAGTGCTACGCTATTCAAAATTTGATGGCTTTAGGTACCGTCATTTTTTTCACAATGTGAGAAACAATCATACATTAATGAAGATTCTTCATTATATAATTTCTTTAAATATAATGCAGGCCGAAAATATTCGGAATTAACAATTTGAAAAGTCATAAGCCGTTTATAGTGATTCAACGTAAAATGTCATTTGGAGAGTAATATTTCACTTAAGGCTAACGTTCCTTTAGGGCTAAAAAGGGAAAAAAATAAGGTTTAACTGTAGCAGCTGAAAGAAAATTGTACTTACTTTTTAAAAAAAA
>KK115172.1:2426542-2456243 GCA_000611955.2 Stegodyphus mimosarum
TGAGATTATCAAGGTGTGAAGATGGGTGTTTGTAGGTGATCAGGATTTTAGCTGAGATCAGTTAAGACAGCTTCTACCATAACTCCGAAGACGAAGTTCATAGGTCACTAATAACTACTGTTAATTCGAGGGCAGTCATAAACACAGGAAAGAAGAATAATCTATATTACAATCAACGGGAAAACGTATTAGCAATTTACCTGAATTTCTAAGCAGTTTAACGGGCAAAATATATTTATTTGTTTTTGTAAATTAAATAAATATTCAAAATAAAAGACCATATTGTAAATAACGGAAGAATAAACAAGAAACAAAGTTAATGAATGATACTGAAGAACATATTTAGAAGATTATTATTATTATGCGAAATTGATTAATGTTATTGACTTCAAAATTCGGTTAAAAAGTCGGTTGCAGCATTCTGTCTTTTATTATACGACGTTTATACATTCCGGAATGCTTATAATTAAATTGCGTTCAATAAAAAATAAAAGTAACTAAGAAATATTTTAATACTAAACAGTCATACTAATAAGTAGTAGTAAACAAAATGGCCACAAAAATAATAGCCAAGTGAATTTTCGTTCTATCCGGTTTCCTAGTTAAGACATATCACAAGCAAAGTAAAATCAAATTGAGATATTTATTAAGACTTCGACCTGATGGTTATACAAACTAAAATTAACAGAAACTGAACTTCCGCTGCCGTCCAGAAAAACAACAATACAAATTTAAAAGTAAATCGAAAGCAATATCAGAAAGGCCTAACTGAAGCTTTCGTTTCTCCTGACTAATCCCTCACGGCGAATCACAGCAAGCAAATCTTTGCCAACTATCCAGCACAACACAGTAAAAATGCAAGAATAGAGACAGCGGAAAAATAGTCTGAACCTCGACAATTCTTTATATTTTAAACTAATTCAAGAAGGAGGAATACAGAGCAGCCAAAATAATAAGATAACTGTTAATTAAAATAAAACCATATAACTTCATCTTCAGTCACTGCTGTTATCCCAATGACAGCACTTTTTATTGTTACGTAATTTGCAAAATTAATTTTTTTGGGGAGGGATAGCGTCCGGTCAATCTGCCCTCGGGTCACTGACAGTTGACTGTACCTAAGCTGTGTTTTATAATTAAGTATATCCTAAAATTAGATTTATTTCTAGTGGAATTAAACTTTTATAGTTGAAATATTTAGTGAAAAATATGAAAGTATTTAATTCTGAAACTTCGGATAAATTGATATATAGTCCAAATGTTTATGTATACGTGCAGAAAATGTTTAATTTTAATGTAAAGTAGGAATAATTAAGCAATGCATTTCCTTTGATACTAAAATTAAAAAATACTGTTATTTATACACATTACAGAACTAACAGTTTTTAAAATTTACTAGTTTTTATTGGCAAGCGTAGAATGCTTTCAAGATATCCATAATGGAAAGCATTTTTAAATATTTTCTTATGAAAGAAAATCTTTCTCTCTTAAAAACATATGCGAACAAATATATAAATTACAGTTTCAATAGATGCTTTTTTAACGTAGTCAATTATTCTAAGCACAAAACGTTAAGTATATATTTTAATTTATAAGTTAATAAGTACATATTTTTCGAAACTGAAATACGGAACTAAAATTTGTGAGCTTTAAGAGATAATTTGTATACATGCATAAAAATTGAAAATTAACGTCTAGTCGGTCTTAATCGTATCCAGATTAAGCCTGAAAGATCTTTATTCTCGATTTCAAAAACATTTATAAAATCATCCATTTAGATAACAGTTTATAGTTTTTGAAACCGGTTGCGCTATTCGTGAATCAGATTTTATCAGTTTTTAAAGGTAGTTTCAATTTTAAGTAGCTTCCGCTCGAGCTATTAAAGGAAGAAAAGCGAAGATTTCATTTCAAATTATATCTCGTTACGTATAACAAGAAGATAAAGAATATTCAAGAGAAGAATACACCCAGAATGGTTCGTTTATTTTATTGTTTATAGTATTTAGTTTCTCTCTCTATATATAGATATGATGGCTGAAGAAGAAATTCCTAAGAAATAGGAAATACCGTTATGTCAAGTTGGATACTTTCTCTAATGACCAACTATACTTCAATTCGCCTAGAACTGTATTCGTCTTCCAACAGCTGTACATTCCAGTACAAATGACAAAAGCAGGAAAGGAGCTGTGGAAAGAATTTCTTTGTCAAACTTTTTCGTAAATAAATCTCAGCCATAACTACAACGCGCGATTCCCCATTCGTTATATCTAGAACGAAATGTCTGGAGATTCTCATTACAGAAAATAAACGACACTCGGTTGCATTCTAGCAATGGGAGATCAGAAAAATTATGAGTGTTTCTAAATTGATGCAATCATCCAGAGTGATAAAAACCGAAAGGACTGCAGAGAAAAGAACTTACTTTTATACAGAGTTCTATTTTCGTAATAGGTTAAATTGGCTTTGTATCTTTTAATGGATACTACATTCAGTCAAGGATACATATATATAAGAATTATTGTGGAAGAAATATAATAGAAGTTTCATGGTAACTCTATGCCCTAAAGCAAGGTTTTCAGTCGTGAAATTATTGTACCTCAAAACCACTTGGAATTATCAAAGTGATTTGATATATTTTAACAGAAATGTTAAGTGATCGAACTCTTAAATGTTTTACATGTCGTTTCTTGAAACCTTTTCACAAATCTTTTAGTTTATTCTACTATCTTACCATACAGAAAGGTTCCCATCTTCTCAACACTTCACACGACAGCTTTTCATATTACAATAATTTATCATACAATAATTTCCCCATGTAAAAGAATCGTGTTCGGCCAATAATATCCTCATCATAGCATACCTCTTGACACTTAGACTTTTCAATAGAAATGTATGCAGTAAAGGTGTCACGCAAACGTTTGCATTGTCTTTTCCAAAATTAGACGCATTCCAATATGATGTTTATTAAAGACTTTCTCTTCATTAATATTCCATCTTTCTGCTAAAATAATATTTTGTGCTCAAATAATATATTTATTGATTAAATATCATGCTAGCTTAATTAATTCACAACATTATTATCTCAATAGATAGTTTGAGATTTTTATACACAAACATTATATTACGCACACTTTACAGAATTTCGCTTTTGCAAAACACCGAAACTAGTTATCTTTTCGATTAGCGAAAGAAATTTGAAAGTAGTTTTGCCTTTATAAAAAAAGTGTGAAAACTAAAAATATATATTATGCGTTTGATAAATGTAATGATACCAGAAAAATGTAATTTAAATTATTTAATTATATAACGCTTAAAGTAAGTTTTAAAAACCTTTTGATTTGGCTTGGTTTGGTCTGATTATTATGGAAAAGCATGCGAAGGCTAGCTGCTTAAGGGGAGGGATGCCTCCGTGGAGACTTTCTAAGGGAGCTGTCTTCTGTACTCGTTACACATGGAGAAATCCTGAAATTGTTCACGCAGTCGGCCAGTTTTCCGGGACTTGAGCCCGGGTAGAATGGCGCGGAAAAAATATTTCAAACTTAACTATAAAATATAATCTTTTGCTTAAAATTCTTGACATTAACAATACAACTTCTATATGAACTCCTTGTTCCACAACATAGTTAAAAGTTTCCACAAAAATTACATACTAAACGATTTATCTAATTTGATACTGCTTACATAAGAAAAAAAAATACAAAATATATGTAATATATATATTACGTAAAACTCGAAAACGTAACATGCACGTTATCAGCCAGGGCTTGGGAATAATCACAACTATTAAAAAACGAGGATTTGGGAATAATCGCCAAAGATAAAATGATCGTAACTCAATTCGAGAGATCATCTTATCAAGGTTGTAACAACAGACTACTTCCCCTTAAGTTAAGGTTATGATTTATTGTAATAATTACCCTAACTCAAATCTACAAAAAACTTGGCGTTGGAATGGAAAACTAACTTGTTTTAATACTTAACGAACCCATACAACCTCCTAAGCAGGAATTTTACAGTTCTTCAATAGATTTTCCACCGGCAAGGCGACAGACATAAAGAGCTCCAAAAAATTCACCATTAGGATTCGCCACTTTCTGACAACTTTGCATAAACTCGTAATGTTAGCAAATATTTTGACGATGCAAAGAATATAGGATAAAAATTAGCTTAGAACTACCTTTGAGTAAAATGAGTCATAAATCTCACAACTACAACAAGCAATAAATCTAGATTTCGATTTTGGGGTAGACAAGGTACAGAAATTTTAGTCGCTGCGATCTGATGGATGAAAATCACAATAGAATAAAACAGATGATCACTATCCTTTCTCACTTAAATCGCAACAGAGTGTCGCGAATTACATAAACTCTGATTACTCAAATGTCGCGTCACAGTAATCATCCAGAGTGAAAAAACAGGAAGGACTGCAGAGAAAAGAACTTATTTTTATACCGATTTCTGTTTTCGTAATAGGTTAAATTGGCTTTGTATCTTTTAATGGCTACTACATTCAGTCAAGGATACATATATATAATAATTATTATGAAAGAAATATAATAGAAGTTTCATGGTAACCTTATGCTCTGAAGCAAGGTTTTCAATAGTGAAATTCTTTTACCTCAAAACCACTTGGAATTATCAAAGTGATTTAGTATATTTTAACAGAAATGGTAAGCGATCGAAATCTTAAATGTTTTACATGTCATTTCGTGAAACGTTTTCACAAATCTTTTGGTTTATTCGACCCGCCTTCTTCGCATGCCTTCATGGTGTAGTGGTCAGCGCACTCGACGCGTATTCGAGAGGTTCGTGTTTTGAGTCCTGGCGAGGGCAATGCTCAATTTTCATCTATCCTGCTTACAAAAATTACCTAATGTCTGTACAATAGCGCCATCTACAAATCTTTCAATGAGCTTGTTCTGTTTCCGATTGTTGTAGGTGAAGGTTTACTGTACATAAATGTTACTTTGAGTCATATCAAATTATAAACTTACTGCTTTTAGCATTACTTTACATTTAAAAAGCTGTTTGTGTTAGTTTGTAAATTTCTAGTATACTTAAAGTAAATAATAAGTCTTTAAGTATAATTAGTATACTTAAAGACTTCTGGAATTTCTTATGGTTTAATTGTCAATGAATTAATAACTCAGTAGGTTTTATATAAGTCTACTACAGCATGAATATTGTTTTGATGTACAAGTTATACAGGAGCAAATTCAGTATTAAATACACATATTATGAATGTCTCTGATAACAAATATAATTAAAGAATTTCTAGAATTTTTTCGATTTTATATTATTCTTTACGTTCCGTTACGAAAGAATCGTAACGGAAAGAATCTGCCAGAAAATCTTTGCTTTTCTCCTTTAAAACTCTCACTATGAGAAAGGCAAATAGCTTCAGATGTAATAAAAGCGAGTATTTGTAAAATTTTAATGTATATATATATATATATAAAAGTGACAGCGGAAGTAAACCAGGTATTGTTTTACTTAATACGTGCTCCACCCTTAGGCACTACACGGAAAGGAGGGGATGCCCAGGGGATTCTTTTAAAGGAAACTGGCTCGTAGCCACATGACACATGATGAAAACCAGAAAACGCCCATGCAGCCAGCCCCTTCGCCAGAATTTAGAACCCCGGACAGAACTATCAATGTTAATCGGCTCTTACCGCTCGTCCACTGGTGAGCCAAATTAACCAGGTATGGAGATGAATGCCTAGTACCTAGTTGTGGCCAGGTTAAGGATAATTTGTAAGTGTTTTGATATAGGAAGTACCCAGAATTAACATCACCAGTTTTCTGAGAATATAACTGGGGGTTCAATTTAAAAAATGGTTCGTACATTTAAGAATGCACGGTTATGTACATATTTTGGTTGCAGGAGTTCTTCCATTGTTATATTTTCCTGTTAGATATAAGAGGTATATATAAGATTACCATTAAAAAAAATTACCATTAGAGGTATATATAAGATATATTAATTGGAATGGATTTGTTCGGTGTGGAGAAGCATGGATTCATAGGGAGGAGAAAAGTCTTTGTTCGTTGAGTGGAGTAGCTGTTGAATACTACCGTATTATGTAACTTCTCTGTTTTCTGTAAAAACTTTATGCATGAATACATTTTTATTTTAGATCACACGTTTTTTGAAATGCATTTTTTCTTAGAAGTGAAGGTGTCTGTAGATAAAATTACCGAACATGGAATCCTGAAAATCTGCCTCTGTTTATCGAATTTCATCGTCATTTTGCGAAAATTATAGTTTCGTGTTCGCAAGGAAAAAAATTATCGGGCCTTGTTCGTTGGAGAAAAAAAAACTAATGGGCGCTGAGACTTTTTAAGATATTCTTTGAGAGTTCTTTGCTTTATAGCAGAAAAATCAGGAAAATCCCAAATATAACAAAATGGCAAAAAATACCATGAAGCAGATTTTACGATGAAGATGATGGCGATGCGTTTTGGCCACAGGTTCATATTCAAAGGCATATTGATAAAGATACACTCACTTCCAAAAGTTAAGCACGAAGATGTAAAATGTAAAAAAATCAACAAATACTGCTTTGATTGACACAACATTTGGCAGGAAAGTATCATATATAATTATATATGCATAAAACAAAATCAGTAATTATATACAGAAAGGACAACAATATTAAATTTTTGTAAGTTATCAGATAATGACATACTGGAGACTTACAGAACAGAATTATGTATAAAGGGAAAATAAACAGCATGAAATGAACACAAAAAGGACATTAATAGGGTATGAGATCCCCCTCATCTGTATACAAAGTTTACACCTTGTGACCAAGCTTTCAATTAGGTGGTCAACCACCGCAGAATTAAGCAATCACCATTCTTCTTGTAGAACAGTTTGCAGCTCAATAAGAGTGGCTGGAGGTCGGAAACGTAAGATACAGCACGGCCGAGAACATCCCAAAGATTTTTAATGGGATTCAGGTCGGGCGAATATGCTGGCCATGCCATACGCGCAATCCCTTCACTCTGCAGTTGTCATCGACGATATCTGTTCTATAGAGAAGTGCGTTATCGTCCATTAAAACAAAAGTAGGGCCAACTGCTGCAGCGTACAATCTCAGAATGGGTTCTAGGACTTCATCTCGATACCGGACAGCCGTCAAAGAACCCCGTTTAAAGATGTGCAGGTTGGTGCGATATCCTATTGAAATTCCTTCCCACACCATAATGCTTCCGCCTCGGAATGCGTGATGTTCGGTGATGTTTTGGAATTGATTGTGTGTTCGTTGTTCACGCCATATCCTTATACGCTTGTCACCTGGCTTCAGAACAAATCTTGACTCATCAGTAAACATGACATTGGCCCAGTCAGACACATTCCAATTGACATGTGTCCGGCACCACTGTAATCCCTCTTGATTGGACGGATAGAAGAACACAAACTCGAGGTACCCAGGCGTACAGTCCACTCACATGTAATCTTCGGCGTACAGTAGCTGCAGATATTGCCAATGAACGCTGTAACCATAGATGTCACACGTTTGGAGATCGCTCTGCGATTCTGCTTGGCTACAATAGCAATATATCGATCTTCCGCGGGGTTTTTAATCCTTGGGCGACCGCTACGGGCCTTCGGACAACTGTTTATGTGGTTTGGAATTGTTTCCATAAACGTGAAATTACAGAATGATGAACGCTGAAGAAAAGAGCAACATCTGTGATAGACTGTCCTGTTTCAATGCGCCCCACAGCACGCTAGTGCTCAGAGTATTCTATTCGTCTCCTGGAAGTAAGAGAAACACATATGTCTTGAAAACAAATTGTACGAAGATTTTAAACACCTTCTATCAGCACTTACAATCAACTTCTGTAACCCTTCATGAAGCTGCTTCTTATAAGATTGCCGTGTTTGCATATTTCTTGACATGAAAGCGCGACTGGATGTTACCTAACATATTTGCATACTTCCATCTATTTCTGCAGCGAATTGCATCCTCTTCAATTCTGATTGGCTTCCGGAAATTAGCATTTCCCTCTCCGTGCTTAACTTTTGGAAGTGAGTGTATTTAGCCAATCTAAACTATTTCTTTTGCGAATGCTAAAACAAACTGTATTAATAAACAGTACATACAGTGTAGAAGAGTTAAAAAGAAATGAACATTGCTGCCACTTTCAGAGTGTAGATTAAGAAATATTTCATAATATTTTTAGGAATATAATGAAATATGTAAACTAATGCATTAAACTGGACGTAAATTGGATGTAATAAGATTATTACGCATCTCACAAAGACATGAAGCAAACATGAAAGGTTTCCGTTAATTGGGTGGTTTAGCTAAAATGGGATTTGAATTTCTGAGATGCTTTTTCAAAAAATCATAACTTAGAAGACAAATGGTACTTTATTTCAACAACATGTGCTGTAGACAAGATATGTTTCATCAATATGTACATACTATATTGCTTTTTACGAAAACTTTCATTTGTCCACTTTCATTTGAAATTGAATATAGTTACTTCTCCTCAGAGAAGTTGTGTCAGACTTGGTGAACACGGGTGTTACTTAAAGAAGGATTTACATTAACTTCCAAAAGTTAAGCACGGAGAGGAAAATGCTAATTTCCGGAAGTCAATCAGAATTGAAGAGGATGCAATTCGCTGCAGAGATAGACAGAAGTATGGAAATATGTTAGGTAACAGCCAGTCGTACTTTCATGTCAAGAAATATGCAAAAAAAGCAGTCTTATAAGAAGCCAGCTTTATGAAGGGTTGCAAAAATTGGTTGTAAGTGCTGATAAAAGGTGTTTAAAACTTTCGTACAATTTGTTTTCAAGTCATACGTGTTTCTATGACTTCCAGAAGACGAATAGAAGATTCTGAGTCGGAATCGCAGAGCGACCTCCATACGTGTGACATCTATGGTTACAGTGTCCGTTGCTAAGGCGATATCTGCAGCTACTGTAAGCAGAAGATTTCATATGAGTAGACTGTACGCCCAAGTACCTCGAGTTTGTATTCCTCTATCCGTCCAATCGAGAGGGGCACGATTACAGTGGTGCCGGACACAGGTCAATTGGAATGTGTCTGACTGGGCCAATGTCATGTTTACTGATGAGTCAAGATTTGTTCTGAAGCCAGGTGACAAGCGTATAAGGATATGGCGTGAACAACGAACACACAATCAATTCCAAAACATCACCGAACATCACGCATTCCGAGGCGGAAGCATTATGGTGTGGGAAGGAATTTCAATAGGATATCGCACCAACCTGCACATCTTTAAACGGGGTTCTTTGACGGCTGTCCGGTATCGAGATGAAGTCCTAGAACCCATTCTGAGATTGTACGCTGCAGCAGTTGGCCCTACTTTTGTTTTAATGGACGATAACGCACTTCTCTATAGAACAGATATCGTCGATGACAACTGCAGAGTGAAGGGATTGCGCGTATGGCATGGCCAGCATATTCGCCCGACCTGAATCCCATTGAAAATCTTTGGGATGTTCTCGGCCGTGCTGTATCTTCACGTTTCCCACCTCTAACCACTCTTATTGAGCTGGAAACTGCTCTACAAGAAAAATGGCAATTGTTTAATTCTGCGGTGGTTGACCACCTAATTGAAAGCTTGGTCACAAGGTGTAAACTTTGTATACAGATGTGGGGGATCTCATACTCTATTAATGTCCTTTTTGTTCATTTTACGCTGTTTATTTTCCCTTTATAGGTAATTCTGTTTATGTCTCCAGTATGTCATTATCTGATAACTTACAAAAATTTAATATTGTTTTCCTTTCTGTATATAATTATAGATTTTGCTTTGTGCATAAATATATATGCTACTTTCCTGCCGACTTTTGTGTCAATCAAAGCAGTATTTGTTGATTGTTTTGCATTTTACATCTTCGTGCTTAACCTTTGGAAGTGATTGTACAAAAATAAACGATTTTAGTTGTTTATATATTAGCCTATCAGATGAAAGAACCTGAATCCTGTTTCCCCTTAACAAATGTCTTAAAAATTCCATTCCATTTAATCGTTTGTGATAAAAGTTCCTTTTAAAGCTATATTTCATTATATTAACCTTATAAAATCTGTAGTATTTTGTATGACGAAAAACAGAAATTGATAAATATAAATATACTAAAAAATTCTTCGCTCAAAAGATCCAATAATAGAAATAAAATGAATTGTACAGATATTTTTGTTCATAGCATTTATATGCGAGTAATAAACATTTAGAATTCCAAGCTTCATACATAATATATCATACTGCATTATGCTTTATTATGTATTACCTATATCATGCATTCTATTAGTATATGGTGTATTGATGCATACTATTACATCATAATACATAAAAAAGAATTTTTTTTTCACACACACGTACCTGAATCTAACATTAGATTTATCATGTTGGCCTAAATGAAAGAGAATTTGCGTGCATAAACTGGGTTATGTATATATATAGATTCCGAAATTAGAAATGGTAGACGTAATATATTACACTGCTTGTCCTGCAACAAAGTTATGGTGGCAGAAGTGTAATTTAATCTCAGTATTCGTGTTCTTGGCAAATATCCCAATATTAGATGACGCAAGAATCCAGTTTTTACTGTATGAGAAAAGTAAAAGAAATTCTTTTCAGATTGATATTAGTCTAATGCTGCTTTTTCATGCATTCAGTTAAGGAATAAGCAATGTATGTCAATAAAAAAAATCGCATACGTTCCTTAAAAATCTGTTTTATTATTCGAGTTCGTTATTTGCATTTGAAAAATTGCTATTACTCAAGTTACTTTAATCGATATTGCGTATATTGATCTTCATTTGTTAGTCATATATCAGTGCCCCAACAGACGTTTGATAATGCTTTTCAATCCTCTTTTGAGACTTAAAGGGTTAAAAAATTTTCGTAAGCTGTGAAAAGTAAAAATATGAAAGAGGTATTATAAGGTATTTCCTCCTTCATTTCAGCATGCCTTCGTGGTGTAAGGCAGCACATTCGGCGCCTATTCGAGAGGTGCAAGCTCGAGTCCCGACGACTGCATTGCACATTTTTTTCGCACGGCTTGCTTCAAAATTTTGAAGAAAATCTAATGACTCTATAGAATAATTATGAACTCTGATACTGTAAACAAATGTTTACTAAAGGTTTCTGTACTCTATTTCTCACACTTCTTAAAAAATAACTCACAAAGCCAGAATAAATGAATTTACAAACTAATTTATTTAACGAACGCTTACCTGATTTTTTCAGGTTTCCTCTGTTATTTTTTTTTCTGAAAAGAATATTATTTTAGAGAAAATCGGCAGTACTACCAGAATTAAGTTTGAATGTTTTTTTTTTAAATTTATCTCAGAGTTCTCCTTTTTTTATTTCACTTTGGCAATCTGAATAATTTTGTTGTAAATATTTATTCTGAAGTATTTTAAGGTGCGGAGTATGAAAAAGCGTCTTTACTCGTATTTAAAACAAAATGGTTTATTAATGAAATTTTCTTTTTTCGGTCAGGAAGGTAAGGAGAATTAAACATAGGTTGCCTTTCTTGAAGATAATCCCTTATTTCCTTATACTTGTCAAAAGCAAACATAAAATGTTTCAGTTTAATATCTGTCTTAGCTAAAGTAGGATTTGAATTTTCAACCAGATATTCTTTTCATAAAATTCAAACCTCATAAGATAAACCATAAAATTCACATCTCATAAGATAAATGGTACTTTTCCCTCAGTTACATTACTTGGCTGTTTTTGAGTTTTCCTCGGAGGGCCAGGTGTCGCCAGTTTGGTTTTTTCTCATTTTCTGGCTGTAACGTCTTTATAATAATCATTTGCCAACTAGGTTTATCATCTAATCAGTTTTTTACTTCTTTGTACTTAGTAAAGGAAGTCTTGTAATCACGAAAAATTCCGGCTATCATATTTTAACGAAAATATCCATATTGACCGCTCTCGAATTCATTTAAATTATGGTTTTGCTTAACATCTATACGTACGGACCCAATAAAGGGCTCTCTTTTTCCCAAAACAGATTGTAAAATGGATTTAAAATTAATTCCGAAGAGAGAATTTTCTGACATCACGATACAGTTCGAAAACAAGCAATCGTAGAACGATGAAATTTTGAACATGTAACTGCTATAACATGTGCACCTATCTTCCTCCCTTTTTGTTGCAATCGGCCGCACCAACCATATATATATACACTCACTTCCAAAAGTTAAGCACGAAGATGTAAAATGCAAAAGAATCAACAAATACTGCTTTGATTGACACAAAATTCGGCAGGATAGTAGCATACATATTTATGCATAAAACAAAATCAATAATTATATACAGAAATGAAAAAAAAAATACTAAATTTTTGTAAGTTATCAGATAATGACGTACAGGAGACTTAAACAGAATTATGTATAAAGTGAAATTAACAGCAAAAAATGAAAAAAAGGACATTAATAGGGTATGTGATCCCCCTCATCTGTATACAAAGTTTACACCTTGTGGCCATGCTTTCAATTAGGTAGTTAACCACCGTAGAATTAAGTAATCGCCATTCTTCTTCTAGAGCAGTTTCCAGCTCAATAAGAGTGGCTGGAGGTCGGAAACAAGAAGACACAGCACGGCCGAGAGCATCCCAAAGATTTTAAATGGGATTAAGGTCGGGCGAATATGCTGGCCACGCCATACGCGCAATCCCTTCACTCTCCAGGTAGTCATCGACAATGTCAGCTCTATGGGGACGTGGGTTATCGTCCATTAAAACAAAAGTAGGCTCAACTGCTGCAGCGTACAATCTCACAATGGGCTCTAGGACTTCATCTCGATAACGGACAGCCGTCAAAGAACCCCGTTTAAAGATATGCAGGTGGGTGCGGTATCCTAAATGAAATCTCTGCCCACACCATAATGCTTCCGCCTCGGAATGCGTGATGTTCGGTGATGTTTTGGGTCTGATTGCATGTTCCTTGTTCACGCCATATCCTTATACGCCTGTCAGCTGTCTCCAGAGCAAATCTTGACTAATCAGCAAACATGACATTGCCCAGTCAGACACATTCCAATTGACATGTTCCTGGCACCACTGTAATCGTGCCCCTCCTGATTGGACGGATAGAGAAACACAAACTCGAGGTACCCAGACGTACAGTCCAGTCATATGCAATCTTCGGCGTACGGTAGCTGCAGATGTTGCCTTACCAATGGACGCTGTAACCATAGATGTCATACGATTCCGCTTGGCTACAATAGCAATATATCGATCTTCCGCAGGGGTTGTAACACCGGGGGACCGTCTACGGGCCTTCGGACAATTGTCTGTGTGGTTTGGAATTGTTCCATAAACGTGAAATTGCAGACTAATGAACGCCGAAGAAATGAGCAATATCTGTGATCGACTGTCCTGCTTCAATACGCCGCAGAGCACGCCAGCGCTCAGAATCTTCCATTCGTCTTCTGTAAGTCATAGAAACACGTATGTCTTGAAAACAAATTTTACGAAGCTTTTAAACACCTTCTATCAGCACTTACAATGCAGCGAATTGCATCCTCTTCAATTCTGATTGGCTTCCGGAAATTAGCATTTTCCTCTCCGTGCTTAACTTTTGGAAGTGAGTGTATAAACTATGTAATACTTGTTGTAAAAGTATTACATAGTTTATATACTATTTAGCACTTGTAAAAATTTTTCTTAAAAATTTAAAAATTTTTTTAATATTACTTAAAAGTTACGAATTTGTAAACTGGAATTTATTTAGACTTCAAATTGTAATTCTTTTACTTTATCAGCTTTCTTAATTTAATTTGAAATATAAGAATTTTAATAGGAGTATTCCCATTTAATAATAATAATAATACATATATATATATCCGATTCGGTGAGCACAGTATTTCTGTTATTGTACTCGTATGTTGGCAAATTGTACAATGTTTTTCTTTAAAAATGGTCGACTTATGTTGTTTTTATGTTCCAGTTGAAGGCTTTTATGCTTTTATTTAATCTGCAAGCAATAGTTATAGAATTATCAATAATTTAAAATTTAAGTGGCTAATGAGGCCGTCATTTGTTTACGCTTGAAACTCTTAGTGGAACAGTGAGTTACGTCAGCGGAACCAAAAGTAAAATTTCAGATTTGTGCACCGAAACATCTGCCTACTTGCCCGCTAGCCGAATTACTTATTTTTGCTTAGAAACTCTAATTTGAATTAATCTGTTTTAAACGTATTTAGAGCTGCTCAACCGGTATGCGTAATGGCAAACCGCACATTGAGTTGATCAATGTTAACGAATTTCGCTTACTGCGCATGCTCAGTAGTGTACCGTTGGCGTGGGAGAATAAAGTGGCGAATAAAAATAAACAACCCTAATCAAACCTGTTCGTCATGTAGGTCTTAGCGACTCTTTACGATTGCAATACTATGGACGCTTTTTTTAGTGCTTATTGCACTTGCTTCTGTTTCATTTCATTTTGGTTTATTTTGTTCATAAACATTACATTTAATATCAGTTATTTGAAATACTTTCTTTGGCTTTAATTCAGTAATTTAAACTAGATATATTCTTCAAGTTGTTAAAGTATTTATGAATGGAACGCATGGTAAATAGTCGATTGTTTTTATTCCTCTGAAGTACAATCCATAAACAACATCATGTAAACTTTCCTGTTTTGTAATCCTTCTTAAGCGAAAATTTGGGGAGTTTACAATCGATATTTACACCTAAGTAATGAAGCAACGTACAACCTTACAAGTTTTAAAACCCCAAACTGTTTACGTCCAGATAACAGAACATCAACCATATACCATATTTATCTTTTTTTAAAATAACGCCAAAGTCGTAATTGCGCCAAATCCTCTTCTGGACATGCGCAGTGTGCGTAATTCGTTTAACATTGTTCAACTGAATGTGCGGTCTGCCATTACGCAACCGGTATAGTGGTTAGCTTCGCTGATTGCCGTGCCGAAGGGCTCGGGTTCGAATCCCGGAGAAGGCATGGATGTTTGTAAATCTATAGTGTCGGTGCGGTACGGTGGTACTTTAAATATGTGGCGAGCCGAAAGTCCTTTCGGCTCGCCACATATTTAAAGGAGGTCCTGGTGGAAGGGGTGAGAGACCCTCGGACCTGTTCCCCCGGGGTGCTCTCCATCAAAATTGGGGGCGGAACTGAGTCAAATTGTACTGTCACCTGTTAGGTGCTCAAGGCTGTTGCCAACGACAGGCGTAATCTAGCGCTCCTTGACAGGAGAATTCTCGTGGGCTTGGGCTGACTCTGTCAGACAAGAGAGCATAAGCAACAACAACAAATGCATGTAGTTGTTTTATGTTTTTTGTATTTTGCAATTTTTAATGAAGATGTTTTGAGTTTTTATTTATCCGCCTTGTTGCGAAATGAGAACTAAATTGATTGAAGGACAAATATATCTGTAATGAAATTCGAGGAAATCACTTTAAATGAAGTGCAACAAAAAAGTATGTATAATTCAAGAGGACGTACAAGGAATTCATGAGGTGTCGACAGGAGAAATTTTAATTATGCTTTCTTTGCTGGTGTCGGGATTTAACGTCTATTTTTTTCCTAAAGAAAACTTGCTTCACATGAACAACAATCCTTGCTTTCCAGATTTTTCAATTTCGTCTAGTAATCGAACATCGTGGGGAAGAAATAAACCAAAATTTCCCCGTCTGATATCACAAATGCACAGAAAGGCTTTAACGGAAAAGTAACAGACAGATATAACAAGTTTTCTGTTGCATACTTCAAGACAAAAGTTAATACAGCTCATCCATACGACTTTTAAATCGCGGTCTTTGATAGAGTGTCTAGAGACCTATGGTGCGAGTGCATTTGAGAATTCCAAAGCAGAAGACTTCCATACAATATGTGAAAGAAGTAATCATAGGCTAACTTACTGATTTGCCCAAATTTTATTTTTAGCCATAGAAATTTTGAAAAATTTGCTATCAAACGGATGTCCAGCTTGTTTTAAAATTCCGAACAATTAATTTTAAATAGTATACTATTTAATTATAATTAATCAGAATAAAATATATAAAATTAATTATTTAGTTGTATGTGTGGAGATTATATTCATAGATACAATTAAATTAGTGATAATTCCCAAAATCTTTGCGAAACATCATACGTATTGAATGAAACAAACGTATATTGTTACGAGCGTACTGGTTTGTAATAGACTGAATGCACACACATCCAATGACCAGTTATTAAAAATTATTTTATAGAAATAAACACTTCAAAGTTCTGGAGTTCTCCTCGGAAATACTCGTACAGGAGTTCACAGTATCACAGAGTACAATCAATACTTACACTTCAAGCTACTAAGAACGTTAAATACAACGCAACGTAAAGCGCACCTAAAGAGAAAGCAACCCAGAGTTAAACCGCAATAACAATAACAACAACTAAACAACTAACTGAGGGAGCAGATGCTCTCTCTCCGGCCTTATATATATTTTTCACCCCGCCGCCGAGATATTTCTAGTACTTTCTGCTTCTCGAAATTACTGGAAGGCAATATGAGGGTCGAATTACGGTTACAGCTAATATAGTGATCAATTACATTTATTCAGTTGTAATAATCTATTGCGGTGATACAGGGACCGGACCAAAATGTCGCCAAATTGTCACCAAGTTTGGCAAGTATTCTTACTTTTCCGGCATAGCTCGTCTCTTTACATTTTTCATGTTGCATTACGCAGCAACATACAACAATTTCACAAATGATTCCGCTAAAATCATCTATGTATGCACAAAATTCGTAACAATAAGTACGAATTCACATTAGAGAGATATACAGGTTTGTAAGAATGCAGTTTAGTTTTCTTAAACTAGATGATTTATGTAGTTGAAAGTTAGAGATTTTCTGCAAGTCACGCGCATTGGATTTCGTTTAGAAAGAACTAACAAAACAAAGGAATGCGAAACGCTAAGAATGCTAGTTTTTGTTTAGATTACTTTCAACATACCTAGGGCTTCTTTTCAGCTTCATTTAGGAAGGTACAAAAAATAAAATACTGCGAACAATTCAGCTGTAAACTCCCTTGATTAATCTTACCTTCATGTACTTCTTGAACCAACGGCAGAACTTCAGAGTTAACATTAAAGTTTTACGCTGAGAATGGATCATTGATTCAAGAAGCATAAGAAGGTAATTTTCAAAAAGAAAATGAGTCCTTTGGGAAATGTTTCCGGATTTTTTTCCTCTTTTTATCCCACAATTTCGAAATCATATATCTAACAGATATAGTTACTGCGAATTTACTGAGAATGCTATTAATAATCTCATATGTTGTAAGCAGTACTATCCTGCACAATGTTAATCTGCATTTCCAGTTTTGTTTTACACGTAAAAATTAATATTAAGTTTCTAGTTTTTAAAAAATACATATATATTTGTATATAATAAAGGTAATAAAGTGTAAATATTGATAGACGAATTAGAAAAAATTAAAGATAAACGAACCTTAAACTGCATTTAAATATAAATTCGCTTCAATGGTCTCGTGCTCTTGCATAGTTATTTATCACTTTTCTTCTCCCACTATATTTAAGTATAGATTCGCTTTTACATGGTTATTTATAACATTCCTTTGTCGTATTCGAAAGTGACGCGGCAGAAATTTTGCAGTGATTTAGATTGTCACAGGGGCCTGAATAATAGACGATTTTCAACTACTCTACAAAATGACATCGCGGAAACCATACTTGTGTTATACCCACAGCAAAAAATGTAAACACTATATTTAGTTAATCTCTTGTACATTGCGAAAAAAAATGAGACAGTTCTATATCTCTCGTTCTACTGGACCGATTGACGAAATTTAACTTGCGTTTTTCGTGTCTCGAAAGCTTGACTTAGATTATGCATTATATATATATATATATATATATATATATAATTGCTCTAATACAGGCATTTTGACACAAAATCGGACTTTTTCTGATATGACATGCCATTTTTTTCCATATTTTCGATTCTACGACTCAAATTATGCCAAACTGCCAAGTTTTCTAAAAATCGCACTAGTAATTTTTGAAAAATTAGCTCTCAAAATTTTTGCTCCTCAATGTTAATTGAATTTGGAATATATTTATTAATATCTCTTTTTTATTAAACTTATTTGATTCTTCCTTTCACATTTCCAAATTTAGGTACACTGCGAAAAAAAGACAGTTCTATATCTCTGGAAAGTTCTATATATTATATATAATACGCTCCGAGTTTGCTGACCACTGCACCAGCACCGAGCTCGCTGACCACTGCACCACGAAGGCATGCAAAGAAGGCGAGGGAAATACCTGATATACTCCCCCTTTTAAAGGGCGATTGGGAATTAGTGGACCCAATCGCCAAATCCTGGTGATGAAGAATCATCATTCCCCACCTTTTAGTTCGGGCGCCACTGTAGAGACATTAGGTTATTTCGAAGCAGGAGATGTGAAAAATGAGCAATGTCCTCACCGGGACTCGAAGCACGGACCCATGCGAAGAAGGCGGGAGAAATACCTTATAATCTTTAGTTGAATTTTTTACAATTTACACTGATATATGAGAAAAACAAATTCTGTTTGTCATAGCGTTTTTTTTTTATCTGAAACAACTTTGAGAAGTTATTAATGTTTAGAATTGATTTGGTTTGGATTAGACCAAATGCACAAGAACTAGCTTCCTACTGCTATCTGAGGCTGCTAAAGAGCATCCGGGAGGTAGAGTTCCACGGCATTTTCCTTCTCTTCCTTTGACATTGAGTAGTATTTATAAAAACTTTCAAATCGCGAGATTTTAAGTGTACCCTTTTTTCAAAGAAGCTACAGTGGCAAGATTTTCTATTTTTTATCCAATCCCAGCAGGACCAGCCTGCTTCCGCTAATTATCATCGACCCTATCATCGAATATTCATTGAATAATTTGATTCATTTTCATAGGCTCCCTTTGCAACTTATTTGTAAGATATTTTTATTCATACGTTAAATTTTAAATATTTGTTTTTAATCAATAATAAAATATTCTTGCTGTCATCGCTTTCTTCTCCTCTGTTAATTACATAATTACAAAGTTTTTTCACAAGTTTATTTTTTCACTAGACAAATAAACAGCAGAGAAAATTTTCAATATGGAACAAAATAGTTGCAAGCAGATTGAGAAATTAATAAATTATTCATCAGTAACCAAGGATAGTCTTTTGTAATTTACCACGAAAGAGAATCCGGAATGAACGTATGTACAATAAACGCATATTTCTAGTGTCATATACGTAAATGTCTAGGTATTTTCATCTAATAGAAATGACATAATAATAAGCTCCTTCAAATGAATTAATTAAATTGTCATATGTCACACCCTTTGCCGATTCAACTATAATAGCTTTATCAGAAATGTCGTAATGTCTCCACATAGTGATATTGATCTGTCACGAGCTATTTAGAGAACGCTAGTAATTTCTACATTATATAAATCCATTTCTAATTGTTAAGGAGGAATATATCGCGAGTATATGAAGAAGAAGTTTGAAGGCTTATTGCTAGAACCACTGTTTATGTCTCCAAAAATGTTATGCATTTTACAGAAACAATGTCCATTCTATTGAATATCTACACTGGTGTGCAAAAATTAAGGATGAAGTCGAAAAATTAGCATATCAGCTGAACGAAGAGGCAGAGCGGACAGAAAGACCAATCAGGAGATTAAGTAAGGTAATGTACGGTAGCACATGCGCAGTTATGCAGGTAGACGTAATGGGGGAGTATCTGAGTAGTATAAAGCATGTTGTCGGTGTAAGATCAGTATTTCTGGCAAAGAGATTGCACGCCGTATAGCAGTTAAAATCACACCGAGTTGCTGCCTCAGCGAGAAATGGCGAATAATCAATCTGTTAGACGACATCAGGATGCTTTGACCCGAGGTCGAATCATTGGGAAGTTGGAGGAAGGCCGCAGTGTGACAAGTGTGGCTGCAGAGTTCGGAATTGCTCACAGCATCGTTTCACGATTTTGGAGACAATTTCAAACTACAGGAACAGCTATCCGGGGGTTTAGTAGTGGTCGTCCACGAGGAACCACACCCGCAGATGACCGGTATATTGCCTTACAGGCCAGAAGAAACAGGCGGCAGACAGCGGGAGAAATCGCTAGACACACGACACAGGCGACTGGACGACCGATATCGCGTTTTACCGTGGCCAGAAGACTGCACGGTGGTGGTCTGTTTGCACGACGCCCTGTACGGTGTGTACCTCTAACGCCTGCCCATCGGAGAAGGCGTTCTCTGTGGTGCCGGGAACACCGGAATTGGAGAGACAATGAATGGGGACGAGTACTCTTTACAGATGAGAGCAGATTTAGTCTGAGTTGCGATTCTAGACACATACACATCTGGACAGAGCGGGGAACACGCAATAACCCCTTCAACATCATCAAAAGGGACTGTTTTGGAGGTCGCGGAGTTCTCGTTCGAGCAGACATAATGCTTGGTAGCCGGACCGACCTTCATATCTCCCAAGGAGGTTCGTCACCTGGGACTGCTATTGTAACGAGGTTCTTCTTCCTTACATGCGTCTTTTCACAAGGGCTATGGGTCCTCAGTTCCTCTTCATGGACGACAACGCTCCACCTCATCGCACAGTTACTGTCGAAGAGCTGTTGGAGAGTGAAGATATTGAACACATGGATTGGTCGGCAAGGTCTCTGGATCTAAATCCCGTCAAGCATGTACGGAACTTACTAGGGAGACCCGTGGCAGCACGTAACTTATCGCCAGTAACGATTCCGAAACTGCGATTGGTGCTACAAGAGGAACGAGCAGCAGTGTCTCAACAGCTCATTAACAACCACATATCCAGCATGCACAAATGATGTGAAACCTGCCTAGCAGTCAGGGGAGATCATATCCCCTATTAAAGACCGGATGTTTCTTGCTGGACACCCATCACAGGGATGTTTCGGCCTTCAGTCGCATTGCGCTCCATGCTACTTTTTCAATAAAGCTTCTTTTTATCCCTCTGATTTCTCTTTTAGTAAGTGTTGCTTGCATTACTCATGTCCTTACGTATTGGGGATGTTACGGTATTAAATGTGTTGATTTGGAAAGCTTTTGTACAAAGTTATATTGAAAAAACCGTCTCGTCCTTAATTTTTGCACACCAGTGTATATTCTCTATGAGCAATGTCTATTGTCTATTGTATGTCTATATTTCACATTCGTAAGTAAAGTCAGCCATGATTCACATGTTTTCTTCTTGTCTGTTAGTTACATATTTGTGAAGTTTTCTAATATTTATAAAGTTTTTGAAATGCTTGTAAAGTTTTCCGGTATATAATTAATTCTGAGTCTAAAGCCATTTATGAGCGAAATTTAAAAGGAAAAGAATCATTAAAAATTCGATCACCAACACTTCATTTATTGCAAAATGACAAAATTCGTTATGTGGTGATGGCCTACGGAAAAAACATGAAAAAAATCTGAAAGTTTCAGATTTTAATGATCGCCCAAGAAAATTTGTTTTGGTTTTTTATGCCCTCTATGAGCTCACAGTCTATCGGTCATCTGCTACACTCACTCCTGTTAATCCATTTCTTTTTGTGTTATTATTAAGCATAATTTTCTTCGCACTTACGCCATATACAGCTCGAGAGCAAAATTACAAAAAAATTTAAAAGCAGCATAGCAGCAGATGTTCAGAATTCCCCATGCGGTGTTAAGTGTTGGCATACATTTTTCTATTTTTTTAAAATCTTTTCTCAGCTCATCATAACAATGTCAGTTTTCTTAGTAAGATGCCTCTTTTTTTATTCATTTATTATTAACCTTTTAATTATTTATTATTATTTTACAGGTTTGTGAGAATTTCCGATAGACAGTTTCGCGCGTTGGAAGTACAAATGATGAAGTAAGCATGACGTCACAAAATTGAAGCCAAGGAAATATCGACAACCTCGACATCACGATTTATGATAACCGCAATACAACTACGGATAAGACTACGAAACATATTGTCAAACAAAATAACACTGACTCTAAGAGCAAATATCAACGTCAGAGGCTCAAAGGGTCTTTTAAGGATAATTTGCATAAACTTTCCAATGAAACTTCCACTGATCTTCTAGGTTTTTCCGTGTATACATTTGCCTTATAATTACGATTTACATATTTTCATTTACTTAGATTTTATTAAATTTGGAATGGTTACTTGCGATCTTTGTGATTTCTCTATGCACTAAACAGAATATCATTTATGTTAAGTATTAAAATTAGAGCAGAAACTTATAAGTATGTAAATAAAATTAGTTAACAGACTAAACTAACGAAATTACTTTGGATTAAAATGTAAACAAAAACTACTTGAAGTCCGCTTATGGCAGCGAAAAGATAAGCTGTGACGCCATGACGTGATTTTGCTTCATGGTTTCAGATAAAATTCGAAATTCAAATTTCGGACTTCCAGATGTCCATGTTCGGTGGAGGACTCCGTTATTCAAAATTTGATGACAATGCGAGGAACATACAAGCAGATTCTTCGTTACTTAATTTCTTTAAATATAACAGAGGATGATAATATTTGGTGGCAACAATTTGAAAAGTCATACAGCCATTTATAACTGACGACGCTAAATCCCATTTCGAGATTAATAGCCCACTCGGGCTAACGCCATTTTCAGGCTAACAAGTTTAAAAATTTGAATTAACCAATAACGCGTCTGATATGAATACTTATGTAAAATATTCTAGAATGATGCATTACTTTGCTAAAACCTATACTATAAATTAGTACTACAATTAAACATCATCAATAAACTGGCGCAAAGGTTCAGGAGCTTTGTGGGATTCATTGGACGAACAAAGGTTCGAAGCTTTCTTCGTGTATTATGCTAACGTATTGTTACCAAACTTCATGTAACAGATCGTAGTAGGTGTAAAAAGTCTTGCAGTCCTTTTGTTAGATTTCAAGATTTTTATTAGATCTTTTCGTTAGATGCAGTTCCGGTGCATTTAAATTAGTTCCCAACTTTAATCGAAAAAGGAAGTTTGTAAGACTGAATTTGTGAGGCTAATCACACTTTCATATCATTTGTAATTTCTTTTTGCCCTCAGATGAAAGTTTGTTAAAATGAATATGTTAAGGGGCTCGAATGTAAAGGTTATAATTCATTATGGGAATAATAGCAGCATTAATTTCGTTAATTTGTGAGGCTAAAGATGCAAGGATTTGTTAATTAATATCATTGAGATTTTTATAAGATAAGGCGACTGAGCCAATAAATTTTATAGAATGCAAAACATTCTGAAGAGTATTGCAGAAAGGGGAAAACTAAGCTGATTAAACTGATAAGTACACATTGCGGAATCTGAAATTGCATGATATATCAATATTCGAGGCATATGATTACAATAAAAAACTAGGTTCGAGGCATCTGTTTAAGAGAAAAATCAAATCAAGGTTAAAAACATTAACAGATAGTGTTTAATCCTTTTTAAAAGGAACAAATTTTAAATATTCAGTTAAATTAATGGGAATTAATAACATTAGCATTTAATTATTACGTTTGAGTTACGTAAATTTTTATTTAGAGAAATTCCATTTTCCGAAATAACGTTTTGAAGATATGTTTCTGTTGCTAAGAGCATAAACACTTCCACAGATCTGAGCACAGAAGATTTTTTAACTGAAATGCATGCATATGGAACAATTCTACGACCGAATACCGAAAAGTTCAATTATTTGTAAGTAGAAAATACTTACTTCTCTGTCACGGATATGTTTTAATGACTATTTTTTGTTCAGGCTAAAGAACTGAATGATTTAGGAATTAAACAAGGCAACAATACATGCGAACACTTCGAAGCATTTAGAGCATTCACATTTGCAGTCGAAAATATAATTCTGCAGATTGGTTAAGGAATCCAGAACTCTAAAATTAAATGCGTCGTTGTAGAATTGTCATTTTAAAGTGAATACGATACAGAGAAATTGCAGGAATTATTTTGTAGAAATTGCAAAATTAAAGTAGACAGATTGAGTCATACCTTTCATAAGATTTTCTAAAACTGCCTTTGTTCAATTCTTAGTTACATTTTTATAAAATTTTACAATCAATTAAACATGAAATTGTCAGCTATAACATTCCTTACATCACATGCCTCAAATGAGTGTATTTACATTTACTTTCAAAAGATATTTTATTATTTATTATTATTATAATTTAGCCATTTGAAAAAGATTTTCCTTAATTTCGTATTTTCTGCTATTAGAAAAAAGATGACTCATTCTTTCCAGCAGAAATGGGTTAAATGTCCGACCACTGGAAAAAAAAAGTTTTTCTCCAAAAACAGAATACTCTCCATGGTCACTTTAAAGGCACCGACGGAAAAAGTGTGTAAATGAGAGATTCTTTAATTGTGGCATATGCACAAAGATGTAACAGATTGTGATGTAAGCAATATAGCCACGTACATAGTAAGATTTATAATAAGAATTTACATTAATCAAAATTGAGTCTTAATTTTTATTAATTTGATTATTGTTTCTTGTTTAATAATGAACATATACTAAATACCACATGCATTAAAAAATCCTATCAGGTCTTCTGAAAATTACTGTCAATGTTAACCACTTCGTCGTTTCCGTCGAAAGAGAGCGTCGATTTAAAAATTGTCGTCGGGCGTTAACAACGTCACACACTTGGTGGGGTTAAATGTTGCGTAGATCGTTATCCCCGAGAGAGACTCGTCACTTTTACAATCTTCCCGCCCCAGAATGCATTGGAAATGAAAAGAGGTGAGTGCTACTTTAATTGGTCACTAACTAATTGTATGAAGATGACACAAAGGACATAAAAAGATGAGAAATACAATGCAATTTCACCTCCCTCAGCTGGAAGTGCAACGGAAATACTTCTCATCTAAAAGCATGCTTTCAAGCGATCGTCTTTATCAATTTTCAGATAAGAGACTAAAGAGCACAAAAGAAATTTTTTCTCGAGGGTATGGAGACAAGAAAGGGTTTTCTAAATTAGCTATTAACAGATGGTGAAAGGGGTAGAAGAATTATCCAGTTTGAAATGAAAACGTTAAATTTGGAGGTAAAAAAGAAAAAAAAATATTTGAGTTTCATAGGAAGGTGAAGTAAAAGTTAATTATTTTTGTTAAGGATGCGTTCAGAAAACTATTTTTCTAACTACTTAAAATATTTCACATGTTGTGATAGTAGTACTTTTGAAGATAATGTTTTAGTCCTTTTAAAATCTACAACACATTTGTGAAACATGCGACGTTTTGAATATCACCATCATCATCATGATCATACCTTTGAGTCACTATTTTATCACAGATAGCCTCATAAATTCACTTCTCTATTTATAACTTTATAACTACCTTATTCGTAGTTTCTTTATTCAATTACCTGCAAATTTTAATCGGTGAAGATGGTATCTGAAAAGCGATTGAACATTAAATCACACATTCTATTCTTTTCTTCATTATTAAAGCTTCACCATCTTTTGATGAAATAAACTTGCTTTCTCTGAAAAATTAGAGATCTTTTGGGTTTTACTCTATCCTAGAACAAAGTCAGCATGTGTTTGGTATCAGCACATCCTTTTTTCTGTTCGATAGGCAGCAAGAATGCATTACGGTAAATCTTTTCTGTAATATACCTTTACTGACCGCGCAGTCTCAAGATTGATAGCTGATGTAGGCTACTATATTTTGTTGCTGTAAAAAATGCAACTTTATGTGTGAGTAAAGATAGACTACATTGCAGAAAGTGTTCCACAATAAATGGGAAAGTCTTTTCTTTCCCGTCATCATTTGGTTAAATTCATACACTTACTCATAAACTACTCATAAACTAAATTGTTACAAATTCTTTCTTGATTTCTGATTAAAATAAACCAATTTAATATTTACTCAGGATGCAATTAAGCATAAAAATAACATTGAACTCATAAACAATTGTAAAGTGAAATAAATAAATAAATAAATACATACTACTAATAAACGTTAACATTAACTAATAGTTACTTAATATAGTATTTATAGTGAAATTGAATAATTAATACATTTGGGAATTACTAAAAGTAATTCTAAGGTATTCTTCTAATTTATTCTAAGGTACTAAAAGTATTCTTAGTCTACTAATTTATTCTTCAGGGTTAGGTTATTGCCGAAATGCACTAGAGGGTGAAGAACCGGTAATGCCGCGGTTCGCCTCTTCCAGTAAGGCCACAGACCCTCTTAGAGTTTTCCTTCCGCCGTATAAGAGTGCTTCCGATGGGTTTTGGAGAAATAGTATATGAATTGTTCTCAACAGATAGGATGTTAGACAGTTTTTTTATAGTGTATGAAAAGGAGCTAGTCATGCTTATAACCAATATTTAAATAATTATTCAATATTCAGATGCATTAAATTTAAAGCCAGAACATAATATATAAAAGATTTCCTAAAGAAAGGCTTACTATGCTTGATATATTTTATGCAGTTAATTCCTCTCTTTGACGTAGCGGGTTTTATTGATATCATTTACTAAAATTCCAAGTACAATTTTCAGCATTAAAACGAAAAAATGCTATTTAAAAATTTCAGTCTCATAACATCTAAAAAATTCTAAAAAATCATCTAAAAAATAATCTAAAAAAGAAACAAGAGGGTAAAAAAATATAAAAATCGAAGGCTTTGAAAAAATTGTAATTAAGCAACTCTTAAAAGTCTGTGATTTTCATATTTCAAAAGTCTGAATATAAAACTTTCATGCATATTTACGTTTAACTCTTAAAACAGTTATAAACTAAACGTTATGATCAGACTATAAGTTTATGGATTTGGTGCCTAGGAATTCAAGCTATAGAATATAAAATGTCATATTCAAAACAAGCTGTCAAAAATAGTAATGTCAAATGGTAACAAAATTATGTTATGACATTACTCTATCGTAATATAACGCCAGGCGGAGGTTTATGCACTTATTTAATGCGTGAAAATGATAATGAAAATTATTTATTAATACCATTATTTATTAAATTAATTAGATATTGTAGACATAATTGTGCATTTATTTCTTTGGAGCGCTTGCGCAGAAGCTTCCAGCAACTGTTTCTCTCAAGTTGTAACGCCTTTTTATTTTGCTAGAGCACAAAACCCGCTAATGAAAAACAATAAATACTTCATAGAGATGTTTATTCACTCTACCTTTATGATTACTTACCGTATAAAAATATTAACATATAAAAAACATATGTAAAAATTATTCCAGTTGATTTTGTAAGTTTATTAATATTTATTTCAATCATAAGTCGGTTGCAAATTTTTTACCATGATAATTTGATGTATTTGTAGATACAAAGAGTCTTATTAAGGAAATTACAAAATGTTTTAAAGATTTTTAGACGACTTTAAATGATGAACAAAACAGATAATATTGAATTCTGATCCTTTCTGAACTTTTCTACGTTTTTATAATATTTAAGGAAATAATACTCAAGATCCGAGCAAAAATATGTGGCAACAGAGCTGTTTTTTACTTCCTTGTACAAAGTAAAGAAAGTATTGTAATTTCGAAAAATTTCGAGTATCATATTTCAAAAAAAAAATATCGCTTTCGACCACTCCCGAATCCTTTTGCACGAATTTTGTGCGCGACATCTGTACGTGCGGATAGAACAAAGGAATGTTTTCCAGAACGGATTGCTAAATGGATTTAAAATTGATTCAGAGGAGACTTTTTTTTCTGACATCTGTACGTATGTGCGGAATTTTCCTACATATGAAACCTTTACCATATAAGCGAATTAAGAAAGTTGTTTCACCAGCTTTAGTGTCACTCTGTACAGCTGGACCAAAAGTTAACTATAAATTTTTGTGTACCGAAAATTTTGTTTTCCTGCCCGTTGGCTAAATTGCTTGTTTCTGAGTACAGACCCTAATTTTAATTGCAAAAATTTATTAATTTTTTTTACTGTATTCAGTGTTTCTAAATTTGCTTTTTCCTTTTAACATTTTTACTGAAGCTGTTTCGAGTTTTCATGTCATTTTGCCTTAATGTGGAGTGAGAACGGAAATGATTGAATAAGAAATATGTCACTAATGAAATTCGATGAAATAAGTTTAAAGGAAATGCACAGAAGATGGATATAAATCAACGGGCCGTACAAGGAATCCAGCTGGTGTCCACATCAGATTTCTTTATTTAATATACGTAGATTCATTTTCAAACACAGAAATATATTAACTATGCTTTGTGTTCATATATAAGTAAAGACATATTTATTTCTAGTCTGAAATAGATAAATACTTTTTAATTAGCCTACATAATATAATGTAACTACATGGTTTATTTATTTATTTATGACTATGTAATACAAGAAAATTATATATTTCATTCATTTATTTTCTAAATATATTGGTGGAGTTTGTCATAAATAAAATTAAACTGAATTTAGTTTAATACATTTAAACTTAATTGTCAATTGCTTATCCAACAAAAAATGCCTGGATGTAATGCGAAACTAATGGCACACTATCAAATGTCTGAGTTCCAAAAGAACGCTCTTGTCCCACAAGAGCGAATTTAGAGATCAGCAGTCTGTCCTTAGTATGGAATTCGCATGATTCATAAGTCGAGACATCCTGCTGAGGAATTCGAATTCTAAGTTATATAATGGTTAACATATGCACGAATTACTACTAAATAATATGCTTCCATTAATTTAATTACGTGTATTCAAATGACGTGATCTTCTGCATCTGTATGCGCGGCATCGTGTCCACCTTAACTAAGCTGTTACAGTAAACATCCGGAAGCTATAAATGGAGATTTCCAACCACATTAACATTATACCCATGCTACTCAAACAATTTGAATTTAGCATATTCAGAGTAAAATTCGGAGCATATTCTCTTCCTTTAACCACTTCCTTGTTTATATTTATAAATGTAATTCAAAAGGCCTGGAAAAGAAAATAAATATAACTAAAAGTTATTGAATAAAGCACCTTAATGCTTAATGCTATAAAATTTCCTTATGTTTCAAAGTAAATCTGTACAGCCATGAGGTTTTTTTCGATACTGGAGACGCGAAAAATGAGAAATGTCCTCACCGAGACTCGCACGCTGGACTTCTCGAATACGCGTCGAGTATGCTTCCAATTACACCACGAAGGTATGCGGAAAGGAGGAAGAAAATACATTATATATGTATTTCCCCTTTTAAATGGCGACTGGAGGATTAGGGGACCCATCGCCAAATCTTGGTGGTGACGAATTATCGTCCGCCATCTTTTAGTTCGCGCGCCACTGTAGATTCCTTAGGATTTTTGATGACGTGGAAAATAAGCAGTTCCCTCGCCAGGACTCGAACCCTGGACCTCTTGGATACGCCTAGAGTATGCTTTTAATTACATCCCGAAGGCATGCGGAAAGGAGGGTACTTTTCTGGACTTCATTATTTCTAGATCATTCCATATCATATGCCTTGCATAACGCTCATGACGTAGCTAATTCGAATTTTAAACCGAAATGTTTTCTTAATAAGCTGCCATATTAAATTAACTGCGCACTTTTGCTTCTACCTCTGTTTTCGCTAAAATGCTGCATCGCTGGTCTCTTCCTATCGCAATAGTAACAAAAATGTAAATGTTCTTGAATAAGTACGATTAGAGGGCCAAGTGAGCTTTGGCCGAAAACATCAATTGAAATACACTACAATCATT
>KK115172.1:2456382-2485280 GCA_000611955.2 Stegodyphus mimosarum
ATTTCTGAATTATATCTGGCTGAAAAACAAAACTAATCAAAGAAAATTAAATCTAAAAGAAATAATTTAAGGCAATTAAGAAAAATTAATATGTCAATATAAAAGGAAAAGGTTTTAAGAAACTAAAAAACTTCTGAATTAAGGATAACTAAATTCATTCACCAAGATATAACGTGCTTTGATCCGACAATAAATTAAATATATATTAGATAAATAAGCCCCCATAAAAAAAGAAACGAGAAATCAATTACATATAAAAGAAAGAAAAGAAAATCTGAAAGCTTTCAGATTTTATATTACGCCCAAAAGTGTGTTTTTTAACGTTTTATGTGTTACCTTTATTTATTAAATATCATATCCTTCGCACTTAAACCACACAGAATTCAACTGAACAGCAATACCAAAAAGTATTTAATAGCAGCATATCTTTAGAATTTCCGATACACAGCATCGCGCGCTCGAGATAAAAATGTTTTTTTTTCTCGTACAGTATTGCCATGGCTCGTTTCGAAATCGCTGAATTTGTTAATCAAAAATTCGTTAAAGCTTTACAAAATTTGAAATAGATAATAAAACAAACCCCAAATTCTAAATTCGGTGCTTCTAACTGCCCATGTTCAGTTGGAGGACTACGTTATTCAAAATTCTATGTCTCCAGGTACCGTTGTTTTTTTGCAACAACGCGAGAAACATTCATGCAGATTCTTCATTATTCAATTTCGTTTAATTTAATACATGGCTATAATATTTGGTGGCAACAGTTTGAAAAGTGAATCCACGCTGAATGTGAAACGACGCAAAATGCCATTTTGGGACCTATAGCCCTATGGGTCTAACGCCCCTTTGGGCTAGAAAGGATTTCGTTATATATATATATATAATATCGAGAAAGATATATATATATATAACCAGGCCGACAAACTTGCAGGGTGTATAGGGGATATAGAGACGACGCGGAATCACACAGAAATCTAGGGTCGTAAATGCCGTAGTTGCGAGCTGTGGTGCAGAGGAAAAGAACAGAAACAGCAACACATTAATGAGACAGAAATTTTTTTATTGGAAGGTTGTACTGCAACAGGTGTTCGAAATTATGACCAGAAGTCGTCTGGCAGGCTTGAAAGCAGCGCTGCATGGAATTCTTTACGTTGTGGAAGATTCCTGGCATGCCACGTATCCTCCCTGCAGCTATATATTCGAGCGATGAAGGCTTCGACTGAAGAAACGGGCGTCTCGTACACCAAACTCTTCATGTAACTCCAGAAGAAGTCCATGCATGATAGGTCCCGTGTAGGTCCATGTGGTACCAGCATGACGGGGCTTCTCCATATTACACGACAGACGACCGCCGACGTCTCGACCTAACCTTTGGACAGAGCTGGATAGGCTGTGGTGGCCCGTTTCATTGGTCTGCCAGATCACCAACACCTATCACGCATGAGCTTCTTTCTCTGGAATTACTTGAAGAGTTTGGTGTACGAGATGCCTTCGGATGAAAACCTCGCCGCTCAAAAATCTGTAGCTGCCGGAAGGATACGTGACATGCCAGGAAGGAATCTTCCGGAGCGTGAGGAATTCTATGTAGTACTGCTCTCAGATCTGCCAGATGACTTCTAGTCGTAATTTAGAGCACCTTTTGTAGTAAAACCTTTCAATAAAATGCTTTCTGCCCAATAATGTGTTGCTGATTCTTTGCACCATAGCTCGCAACTACGGCATTTGCGACGCTGCATTTCTGTGTGTTTCCGAGTAGTCGCTGTACCCTCTACACACCCTGCAAGATTGTAGGCCTGATAGCGAATCACCCTGTATATAATCCAGAACGATATATATATGTAAATGCTTAAATATCAATTACTCTATCAACAATAATGGATATGGGTTAATATGTATATTTACATTAATGAGGGAACACCTGCATTACCCCTATGAATATTACGCGCGAGAATGCCCACCTAGAAATATGTATTTCAATAATTCGTAGTCTGCAGTAAAATACGATAAACAAATCACTACGGAGTACTAATAAATCAGCGCACATAATACTTCGAGAAAAAATTAACGATCTGAATGGAAGAAGAGAATTAAACGAAATTCAATAATGAAACATGATTATTACTTTCTTGTTAATGACGTTTTAATGTATTTTGTCATTATAATTTTTCATAATAAACGATACTCCAGTTTCATACAAAAATGCTGCTTAACACTCTCTCTTATCAAAGAATACATTCGAACTGAATACACCGTATTATTGAGATGTGTTTTGGAAAGTATCTTTCCTTTTCTACAGTAGAAAAAACAGAAGCAAAAGTAACAGTATTTAGCAAATACAGTTTTTTACACTAAAAAGAATGTTATCGTAACAAATTTTTCTAAACGCTACAAGGGCTTGACTGGGATTATAGGTAGTTTTGAAACTTTTCGCCTTGTTTCAGGTGGATTTAGCTTTGTTACAAATGAATAATACAACTCTTACTCTTTTGTACTTCTTTGCGAACTATTTTCATGTGTGTTATTTTTATCCCTTACAGAAAAAGATCTTATCCGCTTTCAAATAAATTATTTTAGATGATAAGTTGCGACTTTTATTTAAATTTTAAGAATTTGTTTACGAAATGTTAGAATATTAATATGTGAAATAGATGTTTTAATTTCAGTAGAAAAGCAGTATATTTAAGCAGGGGAATTAATTTATCCTTCTAGTACCAGAAAACTACTTCTTATTAGTAAAACCTGTAACTGTATACAGTGAGAATAGCTGTATACCGTGAGAAAAACAACTGTATACCGTGAGAAACTTTTATTTATTGTAAACTATGAAGCACTTTGATTCATTTTAAACAGAAAGTTTACTAGATTTAAGTATGAGAAAGAATACAAAATGGATTGCAATATCAAAAACTTCTGAATATCAAAACACCATAGCCTTCTGCAGTTTATTTTTTAATTCTATTTGTAATAATCCATAAAAGCAAAGCCGGTAGATATCGGAAATTATTTACACTCATGCACTCGAACATTGATCATGTAACATGAGTCAAAATGAATATTTTTCCTTCAAAATATATCTAACATTCCAAACATATATCCTAAAATATCCCCAAACCATATATAACAATAAAATAGTGAATTTATTTACGTGCAGTTTTATACTAAAAAAAAGGACTTAAAAAGTCAGTTAAAAAGCATTATACATAAATGTTCATACTAAAAATGTCTTTAAAATCTATCCCGTTTCATTATTTTCACTGCTGGCAAACATATCAGATAAGAAGATCTTATAACTAAAGGGTGTCCCAAAATTCGCGCGAGAAATTTCGATAGAAGGCATAGGTTTATAATTAATTGTAATCTAATAAAAATCAATAAAATGAATAAAAATTGTAATTGCTTTATTGATTCATACAGTATAGGGTTATGTATCGAATATATCGGGTGAATGGCCTCCATGGCTCGGCTGGAACATACGCCTGCTTTTAATAAAATTTTTCATGGCCGTTTCTTATAAATGTGGCTTATCGTTGATGCAATGCTCACTTTCCTCCTTTAAGGCGTGGGTGGTCGTGAGCTTCTTGGTATAAACGTTATACTTCAAAAACGATGTAAAGTTTATCCTAATTTTATAACAGTTATTTTAGGTTTATGCACTTTTCCTATCACTTCTAGCTTCAGCTTACAATTTCCTAGCAGAATGCATTTTCAGAAACGCGTTTAATGCAAATAAGTAAGAGTAGTAGTCTATGTTTCATTGACTTCGTTAGAGAGCCAGAGTTTCTGACTAGCGCGTGTTTGCCTTCGGGCTATGTCTCTCTCTAAGCTATTACTACGCTCGGCCGTACTTAAGGCCCTTGATAGCTTCGCCCACTTAATTGAGATTTAGGGGCCAACTACTTAGAATCATGATAGCTTCGGCTATACATTTTAGTTAAGCATTAATTGGTTTAATTCTTATTAATTTGAGCTCAAGCAAAAGCTTTGCTGTACGCTCTGAGATAGGAGCCATCTGTGTTGATCTTTATTTTGAGAAAAAAAGGCGATTAACCATTCTTGAGTCTTACGTCTCTGTTCACACACTCAAGCGATTATTCGCTCATCGGTGTACAAGGTTCTTCACACTGAACTGTGATATAAAAGGATGGAACCCCACAACTCCATAGAGAAACGTCCCACGACATTAAATAGCAGGATTTGGGCGGGCAATTCTGATCACCGAAATGGAAAATTTCACAACCAGGAAATAACTTATAGCAATTGAATTGTTTCTCGGCATCTTCCTGTTTAAACCCCATGTTGTCCACATCCATATCTTGCAATTTAGGCAAAAACTGGCTTATCATGTTGCAATAGCATGTATTGTCATTGCCTGATCAGCCACATTTTCTAAAAAGAATAGTCCGATGTTGCTTGCAGCTCAAATTCCGGACCAAACAGTGGCAGTTTGTGGATGCATTTCTTTCTCAATAATCACTCATGAATTTTCTGAATCCCAATTACGACAATTTTGCCGATTAATCAAGCCATGAAGATGAAAACGAATCTCATCGTTGAAGATAATTTTATTCGAAAAGGCTAGGTGGTCACTTTATTACGAAGGCACCCTATAAGTGGGCCACAGTTGCCTTCTGCGAAAGGACAAACAATCACAAACTTCCTTGAAAAGAAATGATAAAAGACATCGCTTGCTGAGAGCTAGTACTACGATTAATATAAAATGACACGATATTTGCTGAAATGCAAGTAGTTCATAAAATATTTTTGCGCCCGTACGGATTGGTAATAAACTGAATGAGCACAGAATTGATGATGGCTTGATAAAATTCATTTTACCAAAGAAATACTTCACGCTTTGCACTGGAACTTTCCACAAAAATACTTGTACAGCTCTTCACAGTATCACGGAGTACAATCACTAATTACACTTCAAATTACTAAGAACACAATGCAAAGCGCATCTAAAGAGTAAAGCTCACAGGTTAGAAGTGAATACAGGGCTGGACACCCGGACGACTTTGTATGAGAAATCGGGTGTCGTTCGGAACCCGCACCTATCTAGAGGGCGAGGGCTGAATTGGGAATTTATTAATGTAGAATATGAGGTTTTTGACGTGGCCAAACAAGAGCGTTTGGTTAAATTCTTCAGCACACAACTGATAATAATTTACATGCATAGGTACACTGCGAAAAAAAAATGGGACAGTTCTATACCTCCCGTTCTACTGGGCCGATTGACGAAATTCAAATTGCGTTTTTCATGTCTCGAAATAGCGACTTAGGATATATATTAGATTTATATATAGCATTGTTCTAACATATGCATTTTGACACAAAATGTGTCTTTTTCTGAAAACATACCAATTTTTTCCATATTTCGATTCTGTGACTCAAATTATGCCTAAATATTAAATTTTGTACAATTTGGTGCGAAATTTATGGAGAAATTCAAAACTTTAGATTGGTGAATTTTTTTCTGTTCGCTTCAAGAATAATTCACTTGGCAAACTTCTTAATACATGGCATCCTATTTTCCTGTCCCTTCCACTGCGCAGGAGCGGAAAAGAAGTCACATCGTTCCTACCTTTTTACAGTGTGCACAAGCGGAAAAAAAGTTACATCGTTCCTACTTTGAAATAATTTTAACAAGTGCATAAACCACATTTTCGTTATTATCGCTTTCAACAAATATGCCAAATTTCAAAACGCGCCAATATATAAATTCACGTATATCTTCGGAAATATTGAATAAAAAGATATAATTTTTTGCAGGTGAGCTTAGAAATACATTTACTTTAAGATGATTATAAAACTTTTATAGGGCATTATTCAAATTTATTTTTCCGAAAATTTATAAAAATTATTTAAAAATACAAATTTAAAAAAAGCTTAAAAAGTGGCTGAATTTTGTTTGGAGTGAACCTAAATTTCGAACTGTAAAAGAAGGAAACAAGTAAGTGTAAAAAAAAGAAGTATTAATAAATACGTACCAAATTGAATTAACACTGAGGAGCTAAAATTTTGAGAGCTCATTTTTTAAAACCTACTTGTCCGACTTTTACAAAACTTATCAGTTTGGCATAATTGGAGTCGTAGAATCGAAATATGGAAAAACATGGCATGTCGTTTCAGAAAACGTCCGATTTTGTGTCAAAATATCCATATTTGAACAATGCTATATATAAATCTGATACATATCCTAAGTCGCGCTTTCGAGACATGGAAAACGCAATTTGAATTTAGTCAATTAGCCCAGTAGAACGGGAGATATAGAACTATTCCTTTTTTTTCTTTTTCGCAGTGTACATTGGCTAACATAGATATCTTGGATGCACATATACATTGGCATGAGTAGTTAATGAGATAGGCAAGCAACAAACACTTATACATTAATAGAAATGATACACTGATAATGATACTTGTGCATTAATGCAGAAGCTGACAAATAATGATCACCGTAATCGTGTATCATCCTATATAGCTATGCATAAACTACTAGAAATGATATACTTAAACGCTTAGACATTAATAGCAATGATAGTCTGACAATGACACTTACACAGTAATAGGAATGAAAACAGATTGTAAGGTTTATCTAAATTTATTAACAGTTATTTTAAGTTTTGTATCTTTTCTATCTTATTCTAATTTCAGCTTACAATTTCCTGTCAGAATGTAAATTCAGAAACGCAGTAAATGCAAATGAGAAAGAGTACTATTTAAGTCGTGACTTCACCGACTTCGAAAGAGAGTCTGATTCGCTAACTAGCGCTAATAGCTTTGGCTAATTTCTCTCTTAGTTACTACGCTCGGCCATACCTTAATCCCTTGCTTGGCTTCGCCGATTTAATTAATACTTAAGAGCTAACTAGTCAGATTTCAGATAGCTCAGTTGAGCTAGTTTAGTTTAATTTAAATTTATTATTATTAAAGTTCAAGCCCGAGTGGAGGCTTTGTGTACAGTTCCAAGTAGGAATTGATTGTAAATATTCTGAAAAATAAAGGGTTGTGAACCCTCCTTTAGTCTTACGTGCTTTGTTCACACACTTAAGCGCTTATTCGCTTGTTAGTGTTCGTGGGGTTCTAAGTTAAAACTTTAGAATTAAATAAGTAAAACCCCATAACATAATCATGTAGTATCCTAATGAATTGAAACATTTAAACACCTACACATTGATAGAAATGACACGCTGAGAATGATACTTGTGCATTATTACGAAAGGCGACAATTAATGATAACACATAATCGTGTAGTATTTATTCTACGCGGCTAAACATACATTAGTACACGTGGTACACTTAAACACTTATACATTAATAGAAATGTTACACTGATGATGATACTTCTAGATTAGTACGGAAGATGAAAACTAATGACAACGCAGAATCGTGCTACATGACTATGCATACATTAATTGAAATTAAACATCTGGACACCCAGACTTTAAAAGCAATGTAACACTAATAATGGTAATTGTGCATTAATGCGAAAGATGACAATTAATGATTACACATATTCGTGTATTACTCTACATGTGTATACACGTATTAGTAGTAATGATACACCAACGATATCCTAGTATTCCGGATTCAGCTCTGAACTAATAACTGAGAAACTGATGCTCTCTTCGTTCTTATATAGTTTTCCCCAGGTCGCCTAGAAATCTCTTATAGTTCTCAAAATTACTGGAAGCCACATGAGGGCTGGATAAGGTAACAGTTACATAGAGGATCAATTAGAATTATTCCATTAAAGTACCCATTACAGTTATACACGGTTGGTTTATTTGCTTTATGCAATTACGACAAAGCCTAGAGGACTATCTGCCTAAGCATGCCTTTGTGGAGAACTTCCTAAGGTAAACTGGCTCATATACAAGTTAGACATGGGGAAAACAACAAAAACGACCATGCAGTTAGTCCACTTGCGGTATTCGAACCTCAGACCGAACTACCAGTTTTCAGCTACTTTACAGCTCGGCCGTTGGTGGGTTCCAGTTGTACAGAAATCGGACCAAAATGTCTCCAAGTTTGGTGCCTTTTGGCGATTTCTTGCCAAATTTGTCGACGCACATTAATTGCCAAAACCGTCGTCAACTTGGCGATTTACAACTTGGCGATTACTTACGATAACAAGGACTTGCCCTGTATTCTTATTTTTCCGACAAAGCATCTTCTCTTTCAAGCATTTTATGTTACTTTACACGGGAAAAAAAATTACAGTTTCCCATATAATTTTACTAAAATTATTAACTTATGTAGGAAATTCGTAACAACATTGTAGTTAAGAATAACTGAATCTGTTCGAAGTTCTTCAAATACCTGCTCACTGGCCTTTCAACTGATTAATTAATTACGGCATAGCACGATCAGTCTACCTGTCTAAGAGTAGTGGTGCCTTCGTGAAGGGCTTTCTAAGGTTAACAGCCTCTTATTTACAAATATTTTCTTAGATATGGCTTCAGAGAACTGATACCAGTAACAAAAAATATCTGTTACATAAATATCTATGATTGCAACTTTTCGACAGTTATATACTTACATGCTGGAACCTCAAAAATGCGGAACTGTAAAATGTCACCGTAAAATTCGAAATCTAAATAAAAGTAAGTTACTGGTTTTCAAGAGTTTTCAAGAGTGAGAAGTTGACGTGAAGAACATTCGTGAGAACTGTATCTTTTTTTGGACACCTTTCAATAAAATATTTCTAGTCACGAATCTGAAAATACGTGATTTTTGTTCCGGTCATGCGAGACAGTTCCTCTTCCTCACTCCGCTCTTTCCACCTATTCTCTATTCAGCTGCTCTGGTAAGCGATATGGGGCAAAAGGGATAGTGCAGGGGCGCAGAAAATCTCAATTTTCAAGTTGAAAGAATGCCTTTTTTCCTTGCATCAGCAATTCTCTCCTTTTTTTTTTTTCGTCTGGATCTGAGGGATAGAGATGATAAAGCAAGTTCAAACACGCAATCAATATGAACATTATCTGTGGTTTTAATCTGGCTAAAAGGTGTTGAAGTCGTGCGTGGAAAAGGGTGACCTGCTTGGGCTTAGAGACAGTGAGAAACTACATTACCGTTTGGAAAACAGATGGGTTAAATGACCAGTTCAGAGCATAAATTTCGAAAGTTATTATGTATCGATACTCCACCGAAGGTTGTTACGATGACCATTCGAAACATAGGGAGTACATTGTGAAACAACTGCAGCAGTATGAAAACAATTCGTAAAAATGATTGCAAAAGTCACGTAACCACTTTCACAAATGATACGTAAGCTTTTTTGTGTACAAAGGTACAATGTATAAACAGAAAATATTGTACGGGTTTTCGAAGATAATGACGATGGCTGTTATTTCCCTAACTATTGATTTTCAGGCATTTCTAGAGGCCCACAAGTGGCCGAGCAGTAAATTCGTTGAACACTAGTAGTTCGGTCCGGGGATCCAATCCCGGCAAACGGCCTGTTTGCATAGGCGTGTTCGTGGCTTTCTCCATGCCTAACGTGTATACGAGCCAGTTTTCCTTTGAAAGTCCTCTACGAAGGCATTTCTCCTCTTACGCAGATAGCCGTTGCGTGCTTTGTCGTAATCAAATAAACCAATAAAAACCAAACCAGGCCTTTCTAATTGCAGATTCACTTATTATAAGATGAAAAATTTGTGAAAACAATTTTAAAAATGTAAGTGTCTCCAAAATAAATGCAGCTATAACCTAGGGGTGGAAAAATGACTTCTTTTTACATCGTGTTCATAGATGTTGCTTTTGCGGCTTTTATTATCGCAATCGTACGTCATAAACTTATAAAAACGCTTTAAATAAGAAACATATTTATGCTGACATTTTTAAAATAAGAAAGATACATTTTGTAAAAAATTACCAAATCTAACTTTTTACATGACCCTTGATCTGTATAGTTATGTTTAGCAAAAGTAAAGGTCGAGTATCATGTTCAAGCGTATTATACAAATTGAAGACTGAAATAATGTGGCCGTAAATAAAAATGAAACACTAGTTCAGAAATAGGTTTCTGATGTTAAATAAATTCAATAACAAGCATTGCTAATCAGGACTATCATGAACAGTTTTGATCAATGCAAATTTGTACAAAGGGAGAATTTGTGCACTTGTAAATTATCGTTCATAAGATCATATACAATACGTATTCTAGAAAAAGTGCCAGGCTTCAGTTGTGGCAGATAAGCAATTCATAGCACTGTTTGCATACATTTAAAATAAAAAATTGTTCCAGCTTTTTTGAACTAGGTAATCCTAAAGTAATATACAATTGCATGTGAATATTATTAACGCCTTTTTATCCTTTAAAAACTTATAAACTATACTTGTATAAAAATGGTTTTCAGATACCAAATGTAACAATACTTTAAATTAAAGAATCTGAAACATTGTTAAATCACAAAGAGATATCACTGAATGATATTAACAGGAAAAATTAACTTCGAATCGTTGCCATTATTTTTCAATCGGCCCATTCACTAACTGACTTCACAGAAAGCCGATATCTCGTTTTAAAATAAAGTATCAGTTTTTGTAGTAATTGAATTAAACTTTTTGTACTTTACTATTGTAATTAGTATAACTTTCACTGAATATAAAAGACAGGGAGAATCATACAAAAAGATAGATGTCATAAATTTTGCAAATTATATTTTTAAAATTTTAAAATGTCATTACACGGATATTTTTTTTTTGTTTAAGGTATATCTGTTATTGGATGTTTTTGACTATTTACAACGGCTTAGAAAACAAGGCCATATATAGACTTTTATGGACACGCTGTATAGTACCCTGTAGAGTAAAATCTTCAGTTAATAAATTTTCCTTTGTGTTTGAAAAAGTTAAAAGCTTCAATAATGTTTCGTTTGCAGTTTACTAAGATGTGATTAAAAAACTGTTTCACAAGATGTCAAGGATCAGTTGAAAATATAATAACAAATACTGTTTACTGAAACGAAACCATTAATCGCCGAAAACAGTGAACGCTTTCTAAATTTCTTCTCAAAATGTTAAAGTATATAATATGCATGAAAAAATTATTTTGAATTAGTAAATTTACTCTTAAATGTAAAAGCAAATTTTGCGTATATGACATGTTTTCAGTTTATTGTTATAATATGACATGCATTTCTCTCGTAAAATTTTCAGCCTAAGTTTATTATATATAATCTTAGATTTCGCTTTTATAGAACCTTTCAACCCACTATATTGAGAACGTTTTGATAGCATCATGCACTTACCACAGAATTTGAGCTTGCCCAAATTTAAATACTTAGATGAATATAAAAGTGATTAGATTGTAGAAAATAGAAAATTTGCCTGTAACAAAGTGTAACTTGTGGCAGATCCTCAAATAGATGTGTAAGAGAATGATCGCTATCTCTAAGAAGAAACAGAACTTAAGGAGGGTGTAAAAGACACTCATTTAAAACTAAATAACAACAGGCTTACCTGATGCTTACAAAGCAGCAAGCATTTACGTTGTGAACTCTCAAAAAGTAGAATTTAGAATTTAAAACTAAATCTAAGTAGCTATTAGTCAAGGGCTAAGCAGAATACTTCAAATGCGAAAGTTGACCTGTAAGCCTACATCGGCGTGACAGCAGTATCGGTAAGAATAAAGCCTGTCCAAACAATTTCAAACTTTCACTTAAATACACGAGAGCTAATTTGAATTCTGGCAGGAAAACGGAAAGAGAGAAGAGATAGTACAGATTCGGAACATAAAATAACTAGTCAATTAACATAAATAAGCATTAGAAGATGTTTGTGAAATGCAGCTGAAAAAATGATTCTTTATTCTAATGTTACTCAAGAAAGATAGTCATGGAAAGAAAGAGAAACCAAGTTTAACAGTGGGGAGTATAAAGGAAAGTTTGAAATTTCAGAGATGGATCCGAAGCGAATGCACTGTGTCTGGCGAGATATGGAAGGTATGGCTTATTTGAACTGTGAGAAAATAACCAAACCGTTGATGCGGACACCTGTTGCCATCTTGGCTAGTATAAGTCTTGGATCTGCATTAATCAACTGATCTGATGTACACTCTGCATAAAACAAATGGGACACTTTTGTATCTCCCGTTCTACTGGGCCAATTGACGAAATTTAACCTGCGCTTTTCATGTCTCCAAAGCGCAACTTAGGATATATATTAGATTTATATATACAGTTATTCTAGCATAGGTATTTTGCCACAAAATCGGAGTTCTGAAAAGATATATACCAGTTTTTTCCGTATTTTTAATTCTGCCACTCAAATTATGGCAAAGTGCGAAGTTTGGTAAAAATCACGCGAGTAGTTTTTAAAAAATTCGTTCTCAGAATTTTAATTCTTGAATGGTAATTGAATTTCGTATATATTTAATAATATTATTTTTTTATTAAACTTACTTGATTTCTTTTTTCAAAGTTTGAAATTCAGATTAAGTCCAGATAAAATTCTCAGATATTTTCTGATTAGTTTTTAAAATTTGCATTTTAAAAAAATTTTTAAAATTTTTTCGAAAACATTTTTAAATTAAAACCTATAAAAGTTTTACCATAACATTAAAGTATATGTATTTTTAGACATACCTGTAAGAAATTAGCGTTTTCAATTCGAAATTTTTCAAGGTATACGGAATTTATACATTAGTCTATTTTCAAGTTTAGCATATTTTTATAAACAATAATGACGCTAAATGGTTTACTGACTTCGTTAAAGTGATCTGAAAGAATGCCAAGTGAATTATTCTCAATGTAAAGTGAAAACTTGCACCAAGATAAATTTTTCAATTTGTCGGTAAGTTACTCACCATATTTTACAAATTTTAATATTTAGGCATAATTTGAGTCGCAGAATCGAAATATGGAAAACATCAATATGCCATTTCAGAAAATGCTCGATTTTGCGCCAGAATATCTGTGTTAGAACAACGCCATATATATATCTAATGTATAACTTAAATAGCGCTTTTGAGGCATGAAAAAGTAAATTTCGTCAATCGACTCAGCAAAACGGAAGATGTAGAACTTTTTAGTCCAAAGGGGCTGTCACTGAAGGACTATTGTTTTTGTTTTGCGACTTTGCGTTGGTTCACTATAAATGTTGGTTCACTTTTCAAATTGTTGCCACCAAATATTAGAACCCTGTATTATATTTAAAGACGTTAAACAATGAAGAATCTTGATAAATGTATGTATATTTCTCCAAATGTGATAAAACAACGGTACCTAGAACCATCCAATTTTGAATAACGTGCTTTTGCGCCCGAATATGCGCATCTGGAAGCCCAAATTTGGAATTTGTTTTATTATCTATTTCATATTTTGTAAAACTTTAACGAATTTTTGATGAACAAACTCAACGATTTAAAAGCGAGCAATGGAACGGGGAAAAAACTTTTTATCTCCAGCGCGCGGAACTGTGTATCGGAAATTCTAAAGATATGCTCATTTTAAAATTATTTTGCGATATTGCTGTTAACTAAGTTTTATGGTTTAAATGCGAAGAACGTGATATTTAATAAATAAAGGTAACACATAAAACGCTAAAAAACGCCCCTTTGGATGTAATTTAATATCTGAAACCTTTCAGGTTTTTTTTTATGAGCAGAATGTACTCATCTGCAGTTAATGCTAAAGCACATACTAGAGCAGAGATATGACAAAGTCGTAATGCTGAAAGATTCTTACTCAATGGCTTGACAACGTATAGAATGCTTCCTGCAGGTCTTACCAGGTTTAAGCAATTGTAGCGTTTTTTGTTGATGAAGGGTAAAATTCAATATGTTATGTATTACTTATTTCAGTTGTGATTTAAATTGTTTTAAAGGTAATGATTTAATTTATTTTGCTTCAGACTTAAAGATTAATTTGTTTTTAATTTTTGTAGTTGAACTTAAGTTTCTTTGGTTTGTTTAAAAGTAATTGTAGTCATTTAATTTGTTCTCTTGACAGTTTTGGTTAACGCTGATTTTAAGTTGCTTGTGTAATTAATTTTTCTTCTTTACTTTTGGTTGGTTAACTATTTAAATTCTGTTTAGTTAATTTTTTTTAACCTTGGTTGTTAATGTTAATCTCTTGATAAGTTGATCCTTAAGGTCAATCTTTTTTAAAGTTGTTACACAAGTTGGTGTTTAAAGTTTAATTTAAGTTTTAATTTCTATTATGCCCCCTTTTCTGCTAAATTTGGGATCCATATTTTCTGACTTTGGTGGTCGTTTTGGTGTTGTGGAGAATATATAAAAATTTTCATACTTGATTATTGTATTTTAACTGAAGTAATTTTTATTTCCTTACTATGGTGGTCGTGTTTGGTGTCGGAATAAACCCAAGAAAATTATCTGTGAAATTATTATATTTTTATTTAAGTACTTATCAGTATTGAAGTTAATTTGTTGTAAAATCAATAATTAACACTTATCCCTTCAAAACTTTCAAATTCAGTCCGTTACCCTTCCAAATAGATTTATTGACGATTGTTATATTTTATTGATTTATTGTTTTCGATTTCTTCGCCCGCTAGACGGTAGTCTGTGAAACCTCTGTCAACATTAGTAAAAATTGCACCCTGCGGAGAGGCTAGTTTCTACATTACTAACTCTGCCGCAGGGTCAGGGGGGCGGGATGTTTTTGCTTACTCGCAGGCTTTTCCTATGCTGGAATGGGACCCCTCGACGAGGCTAGCAGCGATGTTCGCCAAACGCAGGAGCTCTTTCCACCTTCGGCTGCACCTTCCTGCGTGGTTTTTCCCTGGGGTTGCCGGGCTGTTGGCGGTTTTCCTACCATCTACAATCGCCAATCGAGCAGTCTTGACGTTTTGAGTAAAAAGGCTTGGGAGCTGGCGACGAAGAGGACTGACGGGAGATTGACACGCAGCCATTTTTGACGGAAGGAGACGGAGCTGAAAACGTCAGCGTTATCAGAGAAACATCGATGTCGGAAGAAATGGACGAGAGAAGGACACCATGGAGGGCGACGAAAATGTCCAGACTTATCGTTTACTAATTTCTTCTTCTTTCTTTTTCTCTCCTTATAGAAAGAAACCATATCTACAATGTATTCTCCATGTTAACTTCACTGTTTGGAACGTCAAATTGTGTAGCGCAGTGACGTTGGCCGAAGTTTGTTTGTCTACAATGTTAAATTCCCTGTTTGGATTGGTATGATTGTTTTTACTTTTTTCACACCACCGCCACCCATGTAAAATTCTGTATTAATTCAAAGTATCTTAATAAATTCTATATTTAATTTTAACCTTCTTGAAATGTTTCACTTTTAATTTAGAACACTGGACCTGACTTTATGTTAACACAACGCATACTTAATTATTCTGTTGGAGCTCATGGTCACTATTTACGATTGATTTGAACACTAATTTTACAGTATATATTGTGTTTATCATGTTGTCACAAACTTTACACATTCATGTTATTGAGAATTGTTTATCCAAATATTGACTTATCATTTGGTATTGAACTTAAAACCTATACACAAACTCTTAAGAATTAAAAGCTCCAACAAGAAAATGGTGCCGTGACCTCGCGAATTTTGTTATATGCAATTTGTATTTTATTTTGTATTTGGTATGCACAAAAAAGGTGCCATGTATTCTAATTTATCATTTTTGGTCCAGTGTAATTTTTAAAATTGCTTTTGCTAAGAGTGGTGGCAGTGTTATTATTAATTACTGGTAATATTTTCTTTATGTTGATAATTGATATGAATAATATTTCATAGTATAATATTTTTATGAGTACTGTTAAAAGTGCTGTTAATTGTGTAATTAAGCTACACTATTTGCTTATATATATTTTGCTGTACTGTTTACCAGTGTTACATTATTTACACAAAATTAGTAGTTTATTTACACAAAATTAGTAGTATTGTATTATATTGTGTTACACATTTATGAGTTAAATTGGTTAATATGCCTACTAAAAGGAAGAGTTTAACTCCAGCGGCAACTAGAATGCCTGTAATTAACCGTTTAACTGGGGGTCGGAATCCTCAGCCAACTGCAAATAGAATCTCAGTTTTTGGGGCTGATCCTTTGGTGTCAATTCCCACTTTTACTGGGGCAGAAGGTACTACTCAACTTAATGATTTTCTTGACAGAGTCAATTTAGTTGCAGCACATGTAGGCTGGGCTGACTCTGATAAGTTGACTGCTATTCGTGTGAAATTAGATGGAGAAGCTGCTGCGTTTATTCGCAATAACCCTCGTCTCAAGAATGAGACTAAGTTGGAAATTGTGGTTGAGGCTTTAAAGGACAGATTTGCTACTGTTCAAAATTTACATGCTAATATTAGAGCATTAATTCAAGCCTTTCAGAAGCCTAGAGAAAGTGTTAGGCAGTTTGCTGCTAGAATAGAGGCACTCTCTTGTAAAACAGTACCTGTCGATAAAGTGGAAGATCCCACTGTGGAAAGTCAGAGACTTGATTTACTCTTGTCTGTTTTTCTTGAGGGCCTTCATTTACATTTGAGGCGACTGTTATTACCACAGAACCACAAAACATATGTAGCAGCTAAGAAACATGCTATAGCAGAAGAAGAAGTTTGGTTTAAAACCCATGCAGATGAGCTTAATAATGTTCACTCTGTAGAAGTGAATGCAGTTTCCACTCCAGGTGTTACAGTTAAGGCTGCACAGGCTAATAGTTCCAAAGATGAACTCACAGCAGCAATTAAAGCACAACAGGAAAACATAGTTACTTTAACTAACATGTTAGGAAACTTGCAAACTCAAGTACAATCATTGATGTCTAAGTCTACAGCTAAGAGTAGACAGGTTGGTCCTCGTTGTTATAGATGTAATAGGTTAGGCCACTTAGCGAGGAATTGTATGGTAAATCTATCTCAGGGTACTAACAACAATGTTAGAACTAGACAGTATGGTAATGCTCGACAGCTAGGAAATGCTAGTGTAACTCCCAACGCACACCAGGTTGCAGGGCAGGTTAATTCGAGGAACACTACTCAGTTAAATCCTCAGGCTCCAGTTTTTAACCAGAATTTAAACTAGTAAGGGGTAGGGAGAGCAATTCCTTCAGTTCATCCCATGAAGCCCTTTTGAAGGTACCATCAGTGTATTCAGTTTCTTTAGGTGAAGCACCTCTTCCTATAGTAAATGGCTCAATTTTGGGTAATAAACTCAAATTTTTATTAGATTCAGGAGCTACTGTAAATTTACTAAATGCTAGGTATATGAAATGTTTTGGCAAGAAAGTAAAAATTGAAACATGTGAAACTTATTTAAAAGGCATTTCAAGCAACAAAGTGTTAGTTAGGGAAAAAGTTTTGTTACCTGTCAAATTTCAGGATCAGATTTTTCAAACTGAATTTCTTATTATTGATAGTTTATCTGATCAATATGGTGCACTTTTAGGAACACACTTTTTAAGTCTAAACAAACTTTGTATTGATTTCAGTTCATCAAATTTGATAGGTCCACACATATTGGTGCCTTTGCACCTTCACATGTCTGCGCCAAGTGCTGATGCTTCAATTAATTGCATGTCACCAAATAACTCGACTAATGATATCTTTTGCTATTCTGTGAAAAAGCATAAACTTCCTCCTTTCTCTGAAAATATTCTAAAAGTTTCAACTTCCCTTTTACCTTTTTCTCAACCTTCTGTACTTATTGAACCTCTTCCTCACCATCAGCACGCCAAATTCAGTGTAGCACGTTCAGTGAATAGTAAACAACGTTCAAATGAATTTTTTATTAAAGTGGCAAATTTCTCTCCTGATATTGTACACATTAACAAAGGTATGAAACTAGCCACCTTGGCTCCTGTTAATGTTAAAACACCTGATATTCAGCCAGTATTTTCTACGAGTCTTGAGACTGGTGAGCAGTTTGAACCCTGGGGAGGTCAGTTTGACTTAAGTCATTTACCTGAACAACAGAGACATGAACTTATGATTCTTTTAGATCAGTACAAAAACATTTTTGCTTCTTCTGTCACTGAACTTACTGGTTGTGATACAATTTTACACAACATTAATTTAAAAGACAACATTCCTGTCAGACAGAAACCTTACAGAGTTCCTTATCATTTAAGGCAAGAATTAGATAAGCAGATTGCTGAGCTGTTAGAGGCAAAAATTATTGAAGAAAGTGATAGTGCATATTCTGCTCCTGTGATTTTAGTTAGAAAGCAAGATGGGAGTTATCGTTTAGTAACAGATTTTAGGAAATTGAATGAGAAAACAGTTGAGGATAGTTTTCCATTACCTAACATGATAGAATTGATTGAAGGTTTAGGGAATGCTACTTATTTTTCCACATTAGATTTAACTTCAGGTTTCTTTCAAATGAAAATACACCCTGATGATATTTATAAAAGTGGTTTCACTACTCCTTCTGGACATTATCATTGGACACGAGTCCCATTCGGGATGCGTAATGCGCCCAGTTCCTTTCAGAGACTGATGTCAATAGTTTTGGCAAATCTATCGCCTTTACAGATAGGCATTTATATAGATGATATAGTGATAGCTTCAAATACTTTCGAGGAACATTTAAGCAAATTAAAAATTGTATTTGATAGACTTACTGCACACAACTTAAAACTGAAACCTTCTAAATGCAATTTTCTCAGAGACCAAATTACATATCTAGGTTATAAAGTATCTCAAGGTAAAGTGCAGCCTGATGATAAAAACCTTAAGGTTATCAGTAGTTTTCAGGTGCCTAAAAATAGAAAGGAAGTTAGAAGATTTTTAGGTCTGGTAGGATTTTATCGTAGATTTATTCAAAATTTTGCTCACAAAGCCTTACCTTTAACTGAACTGACTAAAGATAAAGTAACCTTTAAATGGACTGATGAGGCTCAACAGGCTTTCGACAACTTAAAAGCTGAACTTTTAACTCAGCCTATTTTGGCTTTACCAGATTTTACAAAACCCTTCGCTTTGTGTACTGACGCTTCAAATTATGCTCTAGGAGCCATTTTAGGTCAGGAGGATGAGAATAAATTTTTACACCCTATCTGTTTTGCCAGTAGAAAACTAAAGGGTCCTGAAATTAATTATAGCACTGTGGAGAAGGAAGCTTTAGCTGTTGTATGGGCTACTGCTCATTTTAGGCAATATCTTTTAGGCAAAAGTTTTACGGTTTATTGTGATCAGACTTCACTTTCCCATGTATTAAAGTTAAGAGGATTGTTATGTATTACTTATTTCAGTTGTGATTTAAATTGTTTTAAAGGTAATGATTTAATTTATTTTGCTTCAGACTTAAAGATTAATTTGTTTTTAATTTTTGTAGTTGAACTTAAGTTTCTTTGGTTTGTTTAAAAGTAATTGTAGTCATTTAATTTGTTCTCTTGACAGTTTTGGTTAACGCTGATTTTAAGTTGCTTGTGTAATTAATTTTTCTTCTTTACTTTTGGTTGGTTAACTATTTAAATTCTGTTTAGTTAATTTTTTTTATCCTTGGTTGTTAATGTTAATCTCTTGATAAGTTGATCCTTAAGGTCAATCTTTTTTAAAGTTGTTACACAAGTTGGTGTTTAAAGTTTAATTTAAGTTTTAATTTCTATTATGCCCCCTTTTCTGCTAAATTTGGGATCCATATTTTCTGACTTTGGTGGTCGTTTTGGTGTTGTGGAGAATATATAAAAATTTTCATACTTGATTATTGTATTTTAACTGAAGTAATTTTTATTTCCTTACTATGGTGGTCGTGTTTGGTGTCGGAATAAACCCAAGAAAATTATCTGTGAAATTATTATATTTTTATTTAAGTACTTATCAGTATTGAAGTTAATTTGTTGTAAAATCAATAATTAACACTTATCCCTTCAAAACTTTCAAATTCAGTCCGTTGCCCTTCCAAATAGATTTATTGACTTGTTTTCGATTTCTTCGCCCGCTAGACGGTAGTCTGTGAAACCTCTGTCAACATTAGTAAAAATTGCACCCTGCGGAGAGGCTAGTTTCTACATTACTAACTCTGCCGCAGGGTCAGGGGGGCGGGATGTTTTTGCTTACTCGCAGGCTTTTCCTATGCTGGAATGGGACCCCTCGACGAGGCTAGCAGCGATGTTCGCCAAACGCAGGAGCTCTTTCCACCTTCGGCTGCACCTTCCTGCGTGGTTTTTCCCTGGGGTTGCCGGGCTGTTGGCGGTTTTCCTACCATCTACAATCGCCAATCGAGCAGTCTTGACGTTTTGAGTAAAAAGGCTTGGGAGCTGGCGACGAAGAGGACTGACGGGAGATTGACACGCAGCCATTTTTGACGGAAGGAGACGGAGCTGAAAACGTCAGCGTTATCAGAGAAACATCGATGTCGGAAGAAATGGACGAGAGAAGGACACCATGGAGGGCGACGAAAATGTCCAGACTTATCGTTTACTAATTTCTTCTTCTTTCTTTTTCTCTCCTTATAGAAAGAAACCATATCTACAATGTATTCTCCATGTTAACTTCACTGTTTGGAACGTCAAATTGTGTAGCGCAGTGACGTTGGCCGAAGTGTGTTTATCTACAATGTTAAATTCCCTGTTTGGATTGGTATGATTGTTTTTACTTTTTTCACACCACCGCCACCCATGTAAAATTCTGTATTAATTCAAAGTATCTTAATAAATTCTATATTTAATTTTAACCTTCTTGAAATGTTTCACTTTTAATTTAGAACACTGGACCTGACTTTATGTTAACACAACGCATACTTAATTATTCTGTTGGAGCTCATGGTCACTATTTACGATTGATTTGAACACTAATTTTACAGTATATATTGTGTTTATCATGTTGTCACAAACTTTACACATTCATGTTATTGAGAATTGTTTATCCAAATATTGACTTATCATTTGGTATTGAACTTAAAACCTATACACAAACTCTTAAGAATTTAAAGCTCCAACAAATAAATAACTACTTAGCTGGAATGTCAAAATAATTCTTTAAGAAGAGGATGGAAAAGGTGTCTGTAAAATAAGCGGAAATTACAGAAAATGGTGGATATAATATTCGTAATTAAATTTATAGATAATGCTTTTTGCCATTTGAATATTTCGATCCTGAATTACTATATTTACATTATTACTTAATTTCTATTTCGATCCTGAATTACTTTCCGATTAGAGTGATATTTCTGGTATTTAATGATTTGAAAATGAAAGGTAGAAGTATAGACAAACTGTATAAAATTATATCACATTAAAAACATTGTTGATACACTGACTCAAGAGAAATCAATAAACGAGTGCGATCCCTAAGCGTAACGTGGATTGGAGCAAATTTTCTATTAGAAAGTACTCTACAAAGACATGCGTTTCCTTAGCCAGATAGCAATAGCTTGCTTTGTCATAATCAAATAAAACAAACCACACAAACCTTAATTTGGGTAAAACCGTGAACATCACAACATAGTAAAATAAGTTATTCAAGCTCAAATTATGATAAACTCATATTGAAGCAGAAATCATCCAGAACTAGTTGATGCTGGCTGATCTAATAAACGTCCTTTTTGATGGTTTGGTTTGTTTAATTCATAAGGTATTTCTCCCGCCTTCTTCGCATGCCTTCACGGTGTAGTGATCAGCACGCTAGATACGTATCCGAGAGGTCCGTGGTTCGAGTTCCGGCAGGAGTATAGCTCATTTTTCACATCTCCTGCTTCCAAATAACGTAATGACTTTACTGTGGCGACCGAACTAAAAAAGGTGATGGATAATGATTCTCCACCATCTGGATTTGGCGACTGTGTTCCCTAATCCCCAGTCGCCCTTTAAAAAGGAGTGCATATAAGGTGTTTCTCCCGCCTTCATGGCATACCTTCGTGATGTAGTGCTCAGCACGCTCGACGCGTATTCCACAGGTCCGTGGTTCGGGTTCTGGCGAAGGCATTGCTCATTTTTCACATGTTCTGCTTTCAAATAACTTAATGACTACAAGTTGAGTATGGCAAAGAAATACGTAAGAGGAGCAATACATTACACACGGGAAACACCAGGAGAACCAACCATGTAGTCAACCCGTTTACCTGGATTCAAACTAAGAACAAACTACTAACATTAATTGTCTTTAACCGCTCAGTCACTGGTAGGGGGAGGGCTCTGTCGGTGAAGAGAAAGTTCTCGCTTTTATGTCCAGGCAATGGCTCAGCCTAATCGTCAGTTTACGGAAAAGAATGTAATCAATGTATATCGAGAAAGGATACTTCTGATAAAACTGATCTACTTGCACTATAAATAAGAGAAATAAAATAGAAATGCAGAAAATTAAAACCATTTACAGCCAGTAACATAACAGACGAAACAATGATGACTTTATTCTCGGTCACTCATGACTTATTAAGACGTGTAAAAGTTTCAGATGTGAAAAAAACGAAGGCAGTCGTTAATGTAAACCCATACCTTGCTTTGATCAAAGAAATACTTGCTGAAAATTTTAGAGTTATATTACGCTTAAAGATATCAAATGCAGTTGAAATATAGTACATACAAATATGGTATAACATGGCAAAATATAGTGAAGCATAACAAAGTACGCTGCATTTGCTTCTCGAAATGAACGTTCATTTTCATGATTTGAGGTACCTTATGCGAATAGTTTTAGCTCAGGGACAGTAGGACTGAAAGGTTTGGAAAATACAAAAATTACACAAATCGTCCACTGAGAAAGCTTCGTTTGACACACCAGTCCACCCATATGAAGGACTGAAACATTATCGATATCGATTCTTTTGGAGTAATGAATAGCAAAGGGGAGTACTTAGTAAAGAATTTTATTTTTGCCTTACTATTGAGTGAAAATCTGGAGATGACGCGAAGATCGATCGAATTCTGTTGTGTTGAACGTCAACTTGATTGCCAGTATGATTAGAAATGGCATAAGCAACATGAGATCAATTTAGTTTAAAAAAAACCAGCAGAGTAATAATAATAGATTAATAATACACATTATATAATGATTCAAAATTTGCCTCATAGTAAAAACTAGTGAGTAGTAATCAGTTTCGATGTGGAAGGTAGTTATTGTTGTATCTATGATAAAGCATATTCAAATAGTGCCATGGATAAAGATGACATCCCTGAAAATCTTCAAAATGTAATCATCCTAGAGTTTCAGTCTTAAACAGGACCCTAATTGTAAAGATTTCAGCAAGGATGACCGGACAATAAAAAATGTATGCAGTTTTGTGTTCGGGTGCAGTAAATGTGTGCAGTTATTACAGTTTCTGTAGATTTTCCTCTCCTCTCTGTCAATTTTCAATTCTCTGTGATGGCCAGTTTTTTATTATTGTTGAGATTTCGAGGCTAACATAAAAGTTAGTGATTGACATTTAAGTTAAGCTCTAGAAGAAAGCATATGTCCTCCTCGAGGTATGATGGTCAACACATCTAACTAGCAAATAGGAAGTAGGACTAGATGTCCAAGAAATGTAATGTTGATTAATATTACCATTCGCAAAGAATTCAGTAATTTTATAGCTTGTATTAAGATTGCAAACAGTAGTGTAACTGTATTAAAATATTCAACAGCCAGTTTTCTCTGAATGGAAAAACAGTGTGGTAATTTAGCTTGTGGAAGCAAGTGAATTAAAATTGCAAATAGAATTTTTACTTAAATAAAGGATTATTTTTTAAATGAAGCACTATGTCACACACACATCTTGAAACCACACATTTTGAAGCACTGTCGATTTCCATCCGCACGTTTCTGAAGCACTTTACGTCGACTTTCACAAGCACATTTCTTTTCCTACAGAAGTAACAATGGAACTAGCGGCGTTCCGAAACACACACCTGAATCTTTATAGGCTTACACGTGCAAGTTGCACGTGCCTCTTCCGAACGTTTGCAGATTGTTTTTCCGAGTCGACAAATATACATTTCACCCGCATGCCACTACTGTCGCGGTTCTAGACTTTCAAGCATTCCTAAGTCTGGATCAAATCAACTTTGTCTGTTCGTTATATTTCCCTTATGAATGTTATTTGTCAACTCCACTCTCATGGCAAAGTAAAAATAGCACACTCACGCATGTTTAACAATAACAAAATAAGCTATATTTTCATTCTCGAAATACAAATTATCCTTTCACAAAGTTATGGTTTGTTAAAATTACCTCAAATGCACAACAATACATTTTAGTTTCAGTTACATACACTCATGTCCATAAATTAAGGATAATGCAAAATCAGGCAAAGGAAGAGTTAGAAGCAAAACAAATTTGACTTTTTTGTGAAGCTTATTTATTAAACAAAAGGTAAAGAACAAAAAAAGATGCTTTGATATTATTAAAAAAATTAGCGATTTTTTCTACCTGGAGCAAATAACACAAAAACAACCTATTTACAGAAAACTAATATTACATGGTTGGTATGATTGTTAATACATTGTATGTCTCCCAGACGATGCAATACAGTCCGTACATGCTGAATATCAAATTATCGACCTGATCTTGGGGGATATTACACCACTCAAAAAGCAGTGCTCTCCGAAGTTCCTGTAGACATGTAAGAGGAGGTTGACGGGCTGCAACTGGTCGGCCGCTTGGCCATGCTTATGTCCTACACGTGCTCTACTGGATTCAGGTCCGGTGAGAATGCTGGCCAGTCCATACGGGTGATATCCTCCGATTGAAGGCATTCGCTTACGACGTTTGCACGGTGAGGACGGGCGCTGTCATCCATAAACACAAATTGTGCGCCCATGGCGCCCCGAAACAAACGTACTTGTTGTTCCAGAATGACGTCCCGATAGATTTGGCTTGTCATGGTTCCAATATGAACATGCAGGTCAGTTCTGGAACCCAGAATAATTCCACCCCAAACGAGCACTACTGCGCCACCGTAACGGTGTCGTTCAATGATGTTTTCTTGGTGGTAACGGGTACCTGGAGCTCTCCATATGAAAGTCTGGCGAGAATCAGACTGCAAGCTAAACCTGGACTCGTCGGAAAACATCACACAAGCCCACTGTTGCGGTGTCCACAATGCATGCTCTCTACTCCAGGCTAACCGCAGGCGACAGTGAGTTGCAGTAAGTGGAACGCATCTGACAGGTCTACGAGCATATAGACCAAACTGCCCTGAGCGACTGTACACGGTCTGCCTTGAAATTGTTGTACCAGTGGTTGAAGAAAGCTGACGAGACAGATCGGAGGCTGTTCTCCGCCTGTTTCTTTCGGCAGTAACTGCCAAATACCGGTCCTTATTCGGCGTTGTAACTCTGGGGCGACCTGTGCTGTAACATCTACTCACATTACCATCATTTTGGAATTGTTGCCAAAGCCTGGAGATGACACTGTGGGCAATTCCAAGTTCGTCTGATACTTCCAGTTGGGTACGCCCACATTCCAGACGGCCGATAATTCTACCATGTAAAAATCATCCAAATGCGTCCTTTGTGTCATAACTCTTTGGTTATTGCACTGAAATGCTTACAAAGCGCCTGCGAACAATTTTACTTCTTTGCCTGTATTCCTTATGTATCACTCTCTTACACTCTCGTCATTGTGACGTACCATCGGTGTCATCTGGCTACTTCCTGAATTTTGCGTATGATTTTTGAAGACGTGTGTAGTGATTTTACAGGTGATATATTTATTTTAGAGTTTGATTTCCGCGTGACTCCAAATTATCCTTAATTTATGGACATGAGTGTAGAAACAAGAAAAAGCCAGAGTTATTCCACACGTGCATGTGATGTTCTTTCGTCCACCCCGCTTCTTTTTTTCGTTACCAGGTTTTCCCTCTCTACTTTCAGATAGGGGTCATTGGCTTAACTGTTCTTCGGCAGGGGTGTGTTGGTAGCTTCGCCTTATTGAATATATGCATGACACACTATTTGAAGCAATTGCACAAAATATTTGCAGAAAGTAACCTAGGAGTAAATATTTATGGATTTCTCAATCAGTGTACTAGCCGCAAGGGTCAAAATAATTTCCAAATATTGATTTGAAGCAATGTCAATTTCATACTAAAAAGGGTTGGAATGAAAAACTCATTTAAACGTTTTCTCTTTTCTTTCTTTGCAGCTGTACCTTTACTATGATTGAAAATAAAACGTTTGCGTGAAATTTGTTATATTCTTTAATTTATTTTTTAACCTGAAAGTTATTCATTTATTTTCTGAATGAAAAGCCTCCTTTTTTCTTTAGAATTCTTTACCTTCGAGAAAAGTAAATGTATTACAAAAGAAGCGAAAAACATCAAACATTAAGAAGGGTCTCAAAATACTGATGTAATTAAAAAGTGATTACAAAAAGGGGTACATGTTTCAAGTGCTTTTCCAATAATGATAAAAACGGACATGTAACAGATACTGAGAATGGCTGATATGTTTTTAATGATGAGGCACTTCAGAAATAATTGCATGGCATAAATGAAGTGTTGCTCAAGAGTTTACCTGCCATGATTGTGATTTGAGAATTTTAAGAAGAATGACACAAAGAATTAGAATCACACACTCCTAGAACAGCTTTCTAAAATTACCTATTTGAAACAACTTCTGATTTTTCTTAAAGCATTAGTTTTATTCCGGTAAAATAAATATCTAGAATCGTGTGCAAAATTATGAGAATTCGACCACTATGTTGAAGTCTGAAAACTAATGGACAGACTTTAATGAAATTTCGTATGAGTATATATTTCTAACAGAGAAAGAGATGTATCTTTCAAAAGTCATTCTATGTACGCATGATTATCAGTAAAGCCCATAGTGCAGGATGTCCAAAATCTATATTGTGATATCAAAATCAAAATAAGTTTAATATAGGATCTGGTTTCCGTTCAGAGACAGACAGGTTACACAGCGTGACACGTACTGGACAGGAAAAGTTGAGGAATTCCTGTAGTTGTCGATACCACTCTGCAGCAAGGCACTTTTCAATTGTCGGTTGGTTTCGAAGGGGGATGGTGAGATGGAATTGTTCTCCAGATGCTCTATAGGGTTGAGCTCAGGAGATCTAGCTGGCTAATACATGCGGCGAACATTCTCACTTTCCAGGTAATTGTCGACCAGATGAACTCTATGTGGATGAGCGTTATCGTCCATTACAGGAACACTGGTTCAGCTGCGCCCCTGAAATTCGAACCTAGGGCTCTAAGATGTCTTTCTGTATCTCATAGAAGTAAGGGAGGCTTCGTGAAACACACGCAGGGATGTGCGATCGTCCAACATAATGATTGCCTAAAATATTACACTTCCATCTTAATGAACCATTTTACTGATCAGGAAGAGATGGTATCCAGTTCCAGGCTCTCTCCAGATACAGGTACGCTGAGAGTCATTATCCAGGATGAATCTCGACTGATATGTAAAAAGCATGGCGGTCCCCTGAAGTCTGCTTTAACTCGCATGTTTTCTGCTCCGCGCTAAACGCGCTGTCTTGTGTGCTGCAGTGAGGACGCAAATAGAGGGTCTTCTGACATACAACCCTATCTCATGAAGCCTTGGGGCTACTGCAGACTCGGATTCAAGTGGCAGCATACAACTACGTGGGAGCCGTGATTCTGTAAAAGTCCTGTGCCGTTGCGCTGAAAGTATAAAATAAGAATCCTCATTTATCATTGTGTATTTTGGTTGACCTAGCTCAGGTCCTTTCGATATAGATCCAGTGTCCTGAAATTGTTTCCACTGATGACAATGGGCGTTACACTGAATTCTGTAGCCACCTCCGTTTGTAACTGGTCTGCCTCCGATCTACCGACAATTTTCCTTCTCATTCCGTCATCCGTACGTTCGTAGCTACTCATTATAACACATACCTTATAAAATTTACTCAACTCTTACGAGAAAAAAGGCCTATATCGTGAAGCAGTACCACCAGGTAAATCACAGAAAACTCCTCAAGCACTTATGTCCCCTCTAGTATCACAGCTTAACAGATACTCAAGTGTAAGCTTACGTATTCGACTCTGAATATTTGTCGAACTCTGAATTTAGTTCTTCGGCGTACTTTTGCTTCAATACGTTTCGTAAAAATGGATACAGTTTGCAAATTCTGTTAATTTTTCACTCGAATATACTATATGAAGATTTGAGTATATTCCTTTGACAGAAAATTTGACTTGACTGAATTATTTTGATTACGGCAAAACTATGACGGCTATATGCTTAAAGAGACGAGTCCCTTCGTGGAGGACGTTTAAAGAAATCTGACTCGTATTTATTTACACACGTGGAAAACTCTCATAAAGACCAAACGTAGAAACTACTGATGACGAAGCACGTAGATGGCATATTGGAAAGGAAGGAATTGTATGACGTAGAATGCTGAAAGGACGATCCACAATGAATAGGAAACGGGTAGCGGAGGAAGATTAAATCTTCATTTTATTTTCAGCAAACATGTTGCGGACACAAATGACTTGGCACCTTATTTGTACCTATTTCCAGAACATTTACATTTTCGATACTGTTGCGTAAAAAAGAGAGCAGAGCGAAATTGTTTCCGAGCAGCACAGAAGTTTAAACTAAAAGTGCGTATTTATCCAATGTGGAAGATCCAAGAGGAAGGTTTTGGTTTAGGTCAGAAAAGTTTCAGTTCCCAAGAGTTCAAGTTTGGAAAAGGCTACATCATCAGCGTTGCACAAGCCATCTTACATATATATATATATATATAACTGTATCTAATAATAATTTTATTAAGAAATACGATGAGAAAATCTTTAAAATCAGTGAATTTCAAAATTTATTTTAAAAATACTTAAAAAGTAAAATCCTAGGCTTTTGCTGCAATGAATAAAAATTTAATTTAATAGAAAATATATAAGTGAAAAACGGTCTCCTAGGAAATGTGAAGTGAAATTTAGATAGTAAATGTGCGCTATTGTGGACATTAAAAACTGGAATTTGTAATTAATTAAACTGGAAGTAGTAATAAAATGCTTAATTAAAGAAATAAAACAGTAAAATAATTGTTGATTCCGTA